>JARKID010000047.1:600000-789768 GCA_029449255.1 Mycena polygramma
TTTCCGCTATGCGGACAGGCCTCGCCTCTGAACAGGATCGGATATATTGATCTAGGATTTTTCCATTTTTCTTGTGTCAGTCGACAATATGTTGTGTCCTACAAGTCGATTCCATTTCCATTCATCAATAGCGGCATACCGATGTCATCTTCAGGTACGTCGTCTCGCTCCATATGCTGCATTTTCGTTGACTTTTGTTTTGTTTTGATAGTTGTGTTTGAGATTTGAAAAATAATATATATAAGACGCCAGGATGTGAGCACAGACTTGGCCAGAAGATCCGCGACAATTGCCATGACCATTACCCAGTCTCCAGAGGAAAAGATCATCGTCTTGCAGCATCGTTCCCCCGTGGATTTTTTGGCTTGCGCTTACCCTACCCTCCGACATCACGAACGCACAGCCAACATCGTCCTTGCGCCTGCTCTTTCGCGCGCGCCGGCGGAATATGTCCTGACACACTGCCAATTTATCGCGGACGCCGACATTCTGCTCCCATTTCCCCTCACCCAACCTGTTCCGTCCACAAATTTTTGGATTACGGTCTGGTCTCAGCACGCGAATTCTCGGCCCGTCCTGGACATGGCGTTGTCCTGCCTGAATTCATCCTTGGGCGACTATCCCGTATTCCTCTGGACCCCGCGGAGCAGGGCTTGCAGCACCCACAGTGGCTCGGCCGTCGCATCACCGAGGCCGCCTCGTACTTGAGGGCTTGCGTAGTAGCTCCGGAACGCGTCTTTTCTGTCTTCGGGACTTCCAATCTGGCGACTACATTCGCCCACGCGTGGGCTGGGCTCACAGGCTTTCCCGTTAACCCCAAGCCGCTGTACAACGCATATTTCGCCGTTTGCACCCCGCACACCCTGAAGAATTCCGCGTCCGGGAACAATTGCTTTGCACGGCGCGCAACCATGCACGATATCGAAGCGGCGGCGAGATTGTGTCAAGACTTTGCGAACAGCTCTGTATGCGGTCTTTTGCTAGGACCGAAGGCTGTTGATATTCATCCTTCTCCTAGGAATATCCGCTAGGCATCGAGGAAGCAACAGCAGAAGCTCGGGAGCTGATCGAAAAAGGGCTGTTGTGGGTTGGAACCATGGACGGCGAGATCGCGACTGTTTGCGCTGTGACTCGGACTTCCCTGAACGTTTCCGCGATCACGAAGGTGTACACCCTCCAGGATAAAAGGTGTGCAAGTAACGATCGCTGCGCGGATTGAACTGACTCCCGACCTGAATGTAGACGAAACGGGTTAGCGCAGGCTCTCGTTCAGGAAGTAACTCAGAGGTATGTATATCCGTCCATTACGGACTGACCTGACCTCCGGCCTGTAGATTGTTCGAGTGCGGTAAACACAGCGTGGTGCTGTATGTCGGCTGTGATAACAGTGGCCGACGCGTTTACGAGCGTGTGGGGTTTATGATACAAGAAGGAGATGTTTGCCTCGAACTGGGATTCGACGGAACCAATGCAGGGCACTGGTAAACTCTGGATAGAAAAGACGGTGGTGATTGCTTGGAGTAAAAATACAGGCATAGAAAAGTAACTTATTCGGTTCTAGTGAAATCATGTCTTCCTCCTGTCTTTTCTACCACCATGATTTCTCCGATTTCCATTTCCTTACCAGCGACCGCTTTCAGCATATCCCAAACCGTCAAGAGGCCCACGGAGACAGCAGTCAGCGCTTCCATCTCAACACCAGTTTTGCCTTCACAGGAAACCGTTGCACGACAGACGATGCTGTAGCGTCGGGCAATGCCATCGGAAACAGATACTTCTGGCGCCAACGACACTGATATATTGGACAGAGCGAGTGGGTGGCATAAAGGTATCAGGCTCGAAGTCTGTTTGGCGCCAGTGATAGCGGCTAAATGCGCCACAGTTAGGGCATCGCCTTTTCGTCGAGCTTTGGACACCGCTAAATCCGACGGGCTGGGTGAGGGTCCCTCGTGCTCGGCGACGGGGTACGTGGATGTGACCAAGTCGTAAGCGATTTGGGGAATGGATATCCGCCCGGATGCGGTAGCTGTGCGTTTAGTGTGCATTTTATTGCCAACGTCGACCATCGATGCCTTTCCAGAAGCGTCTAGATGTGACAACTGAGGGCTAGCGCTGGACGAGCTGAAGCGCTGCTGTAGTGTTTGCCTATGAGGGGTCGGGATAAATATAGGGTTCATCGGCGGGCGAAAGAGAGACGTAGGAGATCGACGACCTGAGTAAACAAGAGTCAGCCTCGAGCCGTTCTAAGAAGTTTATATATTACAACTCAACCGCCTATCAGGATCATGGGTCGATTCGAAACCACGTCGATGTCTTGCATGCCTACGTGCTTTTCCTGCTTGCCCAGCACAGCTTGGCCGATTGTCTTAAGAAGCTCCGAGTCGGTTGCTCCTCTTCGCATCTCATCTCTGAGAGAGACTTCTTTGGCGTCGAACAAGCACACCTTATAACACTATCAGTATGGAAGAAGACAAGCGACAGGGAGCGTAAACCTTGATCTGGCCATCGGCCGTGATTCGGAGTCTGTTACAGGTCGCACACTAGATGTATGATCGGTTAATGAGTTTATTTTGAGAGAGGAAACTCGTACGAAGTGGTCCGACATGCTGCTGATGAGTCCGAAATTGCCAACGTATCCAGGAATTTTCCAGGTCCGTGCAGTGTCATTCAATTCATCGGGGGCCCGTGCAACGTCAGGATGACGATCTGAAATGATCTTCAATAATTCAGATGACGGAACCATTTTCTTGACGTCCCATTTGTTGCCTGCAGTATTCGATATAAGTTAGGATTCACTGTCGGACGATTCGACGAACCAGTGAATGGCATAAACTCGATAAATCGGACAGAGATCGGCTTTTCCTTGGTCAAGTCGACAAAGTCGAGGATTTCCGAGTCATTGAGCCCTTTGACGACGACCACGTTCAGTTTCACGTGAGGGAGAGAATCCAAGGCAACATCGAGTGTTTTCAGTACAGCGTGGAGGCCTCTCCTTCGTGTCATGAGCTCGAACCGAAATTCGTCCAAGGTGTCCAGACTAAGATGCATACGATTAATAGAACGTTATACGATAAATGGCGATGTATGAACCTCAAGTTGAGATGAGTGAGACCGTTTGCAATGAATTCCGGGAGGCGGCGGTGGAGAGACACTCCATTGCTAGTCATCCCGATAGATTTGAGGCCATATGGGCGGAGGTCATTCAAACCAGCTGTGTTCAGATGAGCTTAATTGCCATGGAGTAGCGTTTAAATATACCGATTATTTCAGAGATGCCCTTGCGAATAGTCGGCTCTCCGCCGGTGAGACGAATTTTTGTTACCCCACTCTTTACGAAAAGACAGGCTAAACGAAGGATCTCTTCGTTGGACAATATGTTGTCGCTGAGAACTGGATAAGTCAAAGAGTGCTATGGCTGCACGGAAGATAAACCTCGGAGACAGTTCGACTCCTTCGCTTGGCATGCAGTAGAAACCTGAGAACCTTAAGACAAGGGTTTCCTTGCGAACCTTCATCGCACCTACATCGTAGATTGCAACGTTCAGTCAACGAGATTCGCAGATAATCATGTCGGCGGCGAAAGCTGTCCACAAGAGCAGATGAGAAGGGCGAAGTACTATCGATATCCGCTATCTTCTCCTACGGGACGGTTGGCTGGGGGTAAATCGCTACTAGCAATGTCTACTAACTTGAGCACGAAGTTTCGCAGAGGTGCGAGTCAAAGTCGTATGGAAGCCACGAATGGATTGGAGGTTATTCAAGCGAACAGACCGCATCGTGGACAGGGAGTCCTAGGTCGAAGTCAGAGTCCGCTCCCAGAGTCAAGGTCATTTTCGGAGTGCCGGTCACACAATGTGACGTGTGACGACACGTGAACTGGACGCGTAACCTCTTTGCTCTACGCGTCCGCTCACTTCAGCGAGTTCTTCAGCCCAACATGGTAGGTACTGCACAAATGTTCTCAGAACTCGTCTCATTCTGCTGCAGTCGATTATGGACTACAACGGTGGCTCCGTCATAGCCATGGTCGGGAAAGACTGTGTTGCTATTGCGTCCGACTTGCGTCTGGGGAACCAGGCCCTCGGTGTCTCGTCCAACTTCCAGAAGGTGCGTGCGCTGCAACCCTCATCTCTTCACCTCTCAACTTGTTACCAGATATTTCCCATAACGGACCGCATCTTCCTTGGTTTGCCAGGTTTAGCAACAGATGTGATAACATTGCAAGTTTATTCGGCCTGGTGGTGTTGAACTAGCCTGACCGTGTGCTTCAGAAAAGAGCGTTTTCGATTCCGGGTCAACATGTACACCATCAAGGAGGAGCGCGAAATTGAACCCGAAACCTTTGCCCATCTTGTGTCATCCACCCTCTATGAACATCGGTTTGGGCCATACTTCTGCGAGCCGGTGATGGCTGGTATCTCCAAAACCCCATCCGGTGGAACGAAACCCTTTATCGCTGCAACCGACCTCATAGGATGTCTAAACTTCGCGAAAGACTTTGTCGTTGCAGGGACTGCCAGCGAGAAGTTGTACGGTGTCGCTGAAGGGCTGTGGGAGCCAGACCTGGAGCCAGAGGATTTGTTCGAGACGATCTCACAAACGATCATGAACGCAGTCGACCGCGACGCGTACTCGGGCTGGGGATGTATTGTGCATGTCATGTGGGTTTTCTTTTTTTCTTCGCTAATAAATTGGTTCTCATTCTAGTACCAACAGCACGAAGGACAAAATCATCACTCGTACTTTGAAGGGTAGAATGGATTAGTTTTGTTACGGTCCAATGCAAATACTTCGGAAACTGCTTCTGGTGATTTTTCAACGAAACCTCCCCATTCCAGTTAGGTCTTGAGGTAGAGACAAAGATACTTTGCTGTAAATGAGTTGAATTCTTGTAGCCTGGACCTAGTCTGGCGCGTTGCAGCTGCTTCCCGGGTCCGGTGGCGTTACGGCGGCGTTTACGTCATAAGGTTGCCCGTGTTGTGATGTTCAATCCTCTCAGAGCCACCGTCTTCCAAACTCTGAATTTATTGTCATGCTCGCACTTTTGAGGCCGACTGCTAAACGTTCCTTATTACCATTCCACAGATCTCATTCGGTACTTCAGGTAACGACAACCGGTACGAATTTATCGCAATTGAATGCGAATTTTATAGTCGCTGTTGCACGGCTCACCAGAGGCCAAGAAGGCCGGCGATCTGGACACACTTCAGCACTCACGCTTGGTCGGGAGGGGCAAATACATCCATGGCTTCGAGAGTATGTTTCCGTTTCTCAAAGAAACGGCGGAGCCTGAGCGCTGAGCGCTCGCCCAGTTCACCATGTTCGACCGGACAAGACAGACGAGTACAAACAGGCAGCGTCAGCTATTCCTCTGCGTTCCCTTTCCTCCTAAATTCATGGGTTGTTTAGCGAAAAATACTACCTCGGTGTCAAAAACGACCCTGAGCTTCGGACAAAGCTGACCGGCAACTGGGAGGTCATTATTGGGGAACAAGATACCTTCATCCACATCCTCGAGTATGACGGATACGAGACAACGAACCAGCTTTTGCGAACACCCACGGTCGGTGCGCATCCACTTAACGGCTTGGGTTGCAGCTCACATGCCATACTTTTAGCACCTTCGCGCATTCAAGGAAATGACGCCGTTCCTGACCTCGCGCTCCTCGCAACTTAACCAGGAGTTTGCGTTCCTTCCTACTGCGCCACCCCATGCGCAGGGAGGTATTTTCGAACTTCGTTCATACCAACTCAAGCCGGGAACCCTTTTGGAGTGGGAGAACACATGGTTTGCTGAACCCTTCTTTGATGTCCTTCTTCTGAACGCATCTGGTAGGCGCAAAGGCATTGAGGCGAGACGCAAGTTTGTCGCGCCCGTCGGCGCTTGGTTAGTTGATGTTGCGCTCTGTAGAATTCGTGTCCTTACTTCTCACCAGGTTCTCCCAAGTCGGTCGGCTGCACCAGGTACACCATCTTTGGCAATACCCGAGTCTTGAGGCACGGAAGGAGCTGCGGGAAAAGGCATGGCAGATCGATGGATGGGCTGAAACGGTTTCAAAGGTGAGAAGATGACATCCTTCGCAGCATTCTGTACTTATCTGTGTTGGACGCAGACTTCTTCTTCCTCCAAGTTTATGGATGCCCAGATTCTTCGTCCTCTCACGTTTAGTCCGTTGCAGTAAACTGTTACAGTAAGTAAAGTTACATAGCGACATAGGCTAAACCGCTAAGCGCTACGCGCGACTTCCCGCATTGTACTTATTACCTCCCAATGCAATTTGAATGCATCCGTTGCAATGTGAGATGACCGACGAAAGCCACAGAGCAGCTGTCTTCAAATCATATGTCGAGTAAGACCGCCTACAGCCGAATGGTACATTTCATTGGTCAAGTTCAGGCTACTTCAGGGCTAGCCAATGACGCATCTCGGCGTTGCAGGACCGAAACGAAGCGATCAGGATGACAAAATAACATCACGAGCACGGATTTGGACTTGTGCAAAAACAAATTTCTCTTTCATACTCTCATTATCCAAAACCGTTTCGGCCTCAATAATGGAATACTCAGACGGCTCAGACGACGACGCGCCTCGAGACTCCCAAGCAACGTCTAGGAAACGGAGTAGTAGAGGTCCGTTCCATCAGGCCCATCAACGGGTCCCTAACTCGACTCTGTAGCATGCGATCAATGCCGCAAAACCAAGAGCAAGTGCGAACGCGTCGGGGACGAAACCTGCAAAGGTTGCACTCTCGCAGGCACCGGTCATTACTTTTCCACCCTCTTCTAGACGATGTATACTCATTCTATCTTCCATAGTCTGCACCTTTCTAGGTCATTCTGGATATTCTAGTCGTGAATGGTTACTGAATCAGAGCCGTTCATTAGGTCCAAGTTATAAACGCGGCCCACCAAAAGGCTACATACATGCAATTGAGTCCCGTTGGCACCAGGTCGAAGCTCTGCTCGGCGCTATCCTCCAATGCCCCGACTCGAGAGTGCAAAGCATCGTTTCAGATGCAAGCACATGCCTTTCCCTATCTCTGTCCCATACTGACCGATACGCACTCTTTAGTTGAGGAATGATCAACTTGCGCGAGAAATTCTTGGTCGAGTCGACGCTGGCCCATATGTACGAAGCACCTTTTCGTTCAACATTATTCTCCTGATTGGTTGCCTCGGCAGGGTCCTTCGGGCCGACTTGATCAACCTGTAGGAGCGACCAAGGAAGACTTCTTTGCCTCTATTCTTCGGAGCAGTGGCTCGACGCAAGCCAACGATACCTCGAGATCACGTAGGCAATCCCGGGTGTCACGCGAGAAAGTCTCTTCCACCCAAGGCAAGACTCTTCTTCAGGGTGGCCAGTTTAATTTCGGCTCAAAAAGGATATATTAGATCGTGGACTTTCAGTCGTCCCGACTAGAGAATGGCAGGACAATCTCTCGACTCGCTTGGCCTCTGCGTCAGCCTCGGGATCGCGTGCCCCGTCTTTTGACATTTCCGGTGCGCCTTTGCCGCAACGACGACGCCTCAATGGCTCCTCCGCCAATGCGCCCACACAACCGGACTGGAAAGATATGTATACGTTGGAAGGTTCGGGTACGTGAAGACCGGCATTCGGTCGGATCTTCTTCACTCACCGTACGTCTCAGATCACGAAGACAGAGAAGCCGTTGAAGGCATAGGAGCGTTGTCGTTGGATGAGCACTCCGAGGTAACCTTCCCTGAATGTGCGTTACGGGTACTCTCTGATATTTCCAGGTTCGATTTCACGGCCAAACTAGCGGATTACACTTGCTCGCCAGAAGCAGCCGTACAGATGCCCGGAAAGAAGGTTCATTATGGTTAGTTCTCGCTGTCTGCGGGGCCTGGAAATACTGAGGTCTTCCAGGAATCTGCCTATGGCTCGAGTATGGCCTCCCATCAAAGATCAAACTCGACTAATCCACGAAGAGGACCTCGACATCGAGCTTCCTCCGGTCCATGTCCAGGAGCATCTGCTCCAGCTGTACTTCACATATATTCACCCCGTGTTCCCCCTCCTCCACAAGACTCGTTTCCTTACCGAATATAATAATAGGTATGTTGCGATAACCTCATTTCGATTCACCTTCTCACATGAAACGTTCTAGACACATAAGGTTTGCTCATTTCCCTATCTATTGCGAACACCGTTACTGATCCCGAGCAGTAGTCCCGTTCCCAGCCTTGAGCATGGCAATAGCTCTCCAATCAAGCCAGAGCCAGCTCAGAAATTCTCTCCGCTCCTTCTCTTGTCCATGTTTTCAATATCCGCTCGATTCTCGGACCAGGACAGCCCTCTGCCGCCGAAGGGTAAAATGTGGGAGGCCGGAGGGAAGTACTTCGAGCTCGCCAAACGCATTTTGGGTGAGAACTCCCTATCTACCAAGGCCGAAACGGACTCTAATCTTATTACTAGCCAAAGTACTGCACCGTTCGCGTCCTTCCACATGTCAAGCCTTGCTTCTCCTCGGATACAGAGAATTTGGAATTGGCTCGATGGAACAAGGGTGGATATATATTGGTACGCTGGACCTCAAGCTTTTCATACTTCCCAGCCTCTTAAAATACGAATCCAGGCATGGCTATCCGCATGGTAACTCCACGACAAATTGCAAATGCTCTCTTATTAACGTCTCGCAGGCCATTGATTTGGGCCTAAATTGCAATCTTACCGACTGGAAGAGTGGTAGTGGTCATCATAGGTTATTTGGACCACAAGAAACGCAAACCAGACGTCAAATCTGGTGGGCATGCCTCGTTGCCGACAGGTAAATGGATTTCAACAGCTTGTTTCAACGCTAACAATCGCACAGGTATGGTAGCATGTATATGGGCCGTCCAGTCGCGATACGAGACGAAGATTTCGACACCCCTTTGCCCGACGTAAGTAGATCGTTTTCCGGTCAATCATTAATGTTCATTTTGCAACTGATATCAGGATGAAGAAGAACAACCGTGGGAAGCACTCGCTCCCGGTGGTAATGGAGCCAACTTCATCGGCGATACAATGGCTTCGTTCCGTGCCTCTGGGAGATTAGGTATGAGACCCTGTTTTTCTCATCTCTTAATGACCGAACCGCGCGCTAGCACTGATACTGGGTGCCATCATCACCAAGATCTATCCTGTGCGGTCTTCTACATCTCGACAAGCATCGTTGGCAACACTAGAAAGCAGACTTGATCAATGGTATCTAAGTCTTCCTGAAGGTCTTCGGTATGATACGGCCAGCCGGCGGATCGTCCCACCGCCGCCCGTTCTTCTTATGCATGTCCGATACTGGGGAACTGTTCTTTTGTTGCATCGAGCGTTGTGAGTCCAATCGTAACTAGTCCAGTTGATATCTAATCGCGAAATAGCATTCCGAACTGGAAAGGGTAAAAATAAACTCATCCCCTCGGAGAGAGTAACTAAAAACATATCTTACAGCATCGATCCCACTCCCAAAAATTCCACGCTCGAGTTGAAGGCCTTCGACCTGGCACAGGGTGCTGCGAGCCACATAAGTGCTATAGGTTTTTTTGATCCCTATTCTCCGCCGAGTGTTTCTGACGTCGCGCAGTGTCAGCCTATCGTGAAAGTTACACTCTCAAGCGCTGTTCGCCATTCCTGACCTCGTATCTTTTGAATGCTGGGTAAGCAGTCATTTTTCCAGGCTATCGGAGAGTCAGCTCAACTCCGGTCCCAGCATCATGCACATATCAACATGTCAGACCTGTGTCTATGCTTCTGTGATTCTATTTTTGCTTACTTGAAGTTACTTTTCACAGTGACTCTAAGACCGTCCAATCCCCAGGCATCCCTTGGTTTGTTTTGATTGTTCGGACGTATCCTCTAATTGACTCATTTGGACACAGGCTTCCAGCAATGTTTGGCCGCATTGAAAGAAATGGAGGTAAGTTCTCCGTCGTATTGCAACGAGTGCGATGTCGACTCTTGTTGCACAGATTATCTGGCCAAGCGCTGCTCGTGCTTGGGAACTTTTGAACGGAGTGAAACTCGGAGCGCTCAACACCATCGTTGCGCCACCGCATGCGCTTGATAGGAACAAGAGGCACGCAGAAGATGCGTTTGGACAAGATCGGGCTCCAGACTATCCGCTTAGAGGCGACCAGCAAAATGTGGACGGGGTGCAAGACGTGGCAAACAAGCTTATGGCACACATGCTGGGGCTGGACATTCCTGGAATGGAGCCATCAACCTCCTTTTACACAGGTTGCGACTGGTGGGCACGGCCGAACCAGGATTCCCCCATGACCCCACAAAACTGGCCACAACCTACTGTTTCGGGATTCCCCACTTTGGATATGCCGCCGCAAAGGAACTGGCCCGACACGAGCGATGGGAACCCACTGTACAACGACGGTGGGTACCAGTACGACCATTTTGGGGTGTAACAAAGTTGTTGTATCATGGCTGCGAACATTCATAGAGGCTTTGTTTCGATTGTACAGACGTTGTTGTATCAGTAACAGTCATTTAGAATACAAGGATACGTTCTGATTCATCAGATTCCCGACGCCGCGTGTGCGAGGATGAACCTGAAAATGAAGAGATTGTACGTGATTCTTTGTCTCTTTGTGGCCGAGTTTTCCACTTGTGACGCCGGAGATCAACGGTGAACGGTGGTTGATCCGGAGAACAATGGACTACAATGGACCCACGAGATCAGTTCATCAGTGCCGCCCGGAATTTTGGCCCCACGAGCGAACCTTAATCTGGTACGCGACCCTGTGCGCTTTGGAGGGACGCGATCGTTCTCTCCAAAGCGCAGCGGTAACTAGTTTTGCGGGTGTGTACACATTGGCAATAAAGGGGATTCTGGGCGTAGTTTGTCGAATCGGGCAATGCCGTCCCGTCAACGGTCGCCCACACGCAGCCACACGCACTCACAAAACAAATTCGCACAGCCTTTTGGTGGGAGAAAGGACTGTTAAGCGGGGTTAACACAAGTTGTCCACATTGATACACAACTGGATGCCTAATTCAGCAGTCCCTCTCTCTGCTAACCCTCCCCCATGTCCAGTCTCAGAAACATCCTCAACCCAGAGCGCAAAAGATCAGTAAAGTGCGTTCACCGCCCCCCTCGCTGTGGCCACCCGTCTAATCCCTCCAGACTCTTGGTTCTCCCTCCAGAACAGTCTACATCCACATGGGAGCCACCGGTCTCGCACCCCAGTCCAGGCTCCTCCTCAGAAGACGATCTCAACGATTACAACCCGCTCATACACATCCCCCATCCCGACTGCCCCGACTCTCTTGCTTGCTTGCCCGACACTGATGGTAGACCTCAGCATACACTTCCAGTCATCTTACGTTGCGCCATATTGGGAAGTCCGCGTAAACGTCTAACTATTCGCGAAATATACGCCGCAATGGAGGAAAAATACGCATATTATCGAACTGCTGGTCCAACCTGGAAGGTGCGCCTGTTATTTTGTCCCTTTGATTGCCTCGTATCGACTGCCCTGCCAGCAATCCGTACGACATCATCTTTCCCTCAATCGACTCTTTGAGCGCCAGCCACGACCCGCAACCGACCCGGGATTCGGCTCCTACTGGACTGTAAATTTAGCAGCTCCACCGGGAACGAAACGGCCTCGAAAGCGCGGGCGCCCAAACAAGGACGCCAAACCAAAGAAGGACGACCCGCCGGAAGAGGGGCCCTCGACGAAACCAAGAAGAGGTCGCCCTCGGAAGGACGATTCGCCTGTTCCGGCTCCTGTTCCCGTCTCTGTGCCAGTCTCGACCGCTTCGACGCCGCCATTTGTGCCGCTGATCGAGCCACCGATCGAGCCACCGATAGACCCTCTGCTTGAGGCGGCAGAGGCGTCCGTACCACCCGTCGAAGAAGATGCAGGAGGAGACGTCAATATGCTGACTTATGAAGATGATCTGGTGGATGAGCTCGAGAGCAATACTTCGGGCCAGGAGGACGAATGTGAGAGTGAAGAGAAACTTCTGCATCCGTTCGAACGCCGACACTCCCTCAGTGGTGGATTGACCCCATACGATTCGTCTGCGGGCTTCCATTTTTCTCCTCAAATATCCCCCGATAATTTCTCCCGCCAAATAATAGCGGCCCCGATGTTATCATCGCCTGTCCAACTCGGAACCACTCCCCGATTTTCTCCCCCTCAGACCGCATCACCCCGTCAAATTTCTCCCAACCAGCACATGGCCTCCCCCACCACATTCGCGTCCCCTCTGCCGATGGCATCCCCCCACCATCTCCTCGCATCACCGTCGCACTTCCCTATCCGCCGTAGCACTCCCCAATACTTTTCTTCCGAGTCTGGCCATTCGGAAGAAATAGTCGAGCAGCTGCAGAGGGAGATGGCCGTCCTCCGGCGCCAATCGGCAGAAGCGCATTCATTATCGCTGCGTTTATCGGACCAACTGGTGTCGGCCCGGGAAGAGGCGTCCCACACGCAGTCTGCTCTGGAGGCCATGGAGGCGAAGATGCGGGAAGAAGTGAATCGGCGGAAGCAGGCGGAACGAGAGGCGGACGACGCGATGCGGGCAAGACGGGCGGCCGAGGAAGCTCTCAAGTCTATGCGGTTTCATTCAGAGCAGCCTCGACCCGCGAGATGAACTGTTTAAGATTATTATTCGGTTTCAGAGCAGGTATCGTTATTTTGGGTATTTACATCCCCTTGACCGAACGCTGGAAAGTCGTATACACTTGCACGGTCCAGGTGATATGGTCACTTATTGCTTATGGATACTTGGTAGAATTAGGGCGTAATTTTATGCTCGAACCTTTGAACGAATTTACTTCCTAAGTTCCATCGGTCAAAGCGTTTGATCTGATTGGCGAACGCGCACGTGCGCCATCAGACTTTTTTCAAAACTTTCATGTCGGGCCCAAAACTGAAAACTGCGTCAGTAATCTTGGCTTTTTGGTGCTGCCTCTAACATCCCCTCAGCTTCAAAAATGCCAGAGTCATCGCGCCCTTGTACACCTCTGGACCCGTCGCCGCTGTGCAAAACGGAACCAAAATTGTAACGTGCATCGAGCAAAACGCTCTTCTCACCGATGTAGCGACAGGAATCGAGATATGCCGTTTTGCGGGGGTACGTGTGCCGCTCCCATGTAGTCGTGGGCTAACAATGTTGATTAGGATACCGAATCTATAACCTCGATGTGTCTTTCGCCGTCTGCGAAGCACCTTCTCGTGTTCACGTCCTCTCTGTCGCTGCGGATATTCGAGGTTCCCACAGCGACAACCCCGCTCGCGAAGCCAGTCCAACCGATTCGCGTCATACCGCGTGCGCACGAAGCCCCGGTGCACGTATGCAAAGCGGACCCAACCTCGACATACCTAGCCTCCGGCTCAGCGGACGGAGTGGTCAAGGTGTGGGACATTGCCCGCGGATACATCACGCATGTTTTCAAAGGGCACGGTGGCGTCGTCAGCGCGCTCGCATTCGATTACCACCAAGATCCGTCCTCCGTGAAGCAGCAGCACAAAATGCAGCTCATCACCGGGTCCATCGACACGCGGATACGGATTTTCGAGCTGACGGACAGCGAGTCGCGTAGGACGGGGGCACAGAAGCCCGTGGCAGTCTTGGAAGGGACACGTTTCCGTTCCCCGAGGGCTGGATGTTTCGCAGGACGGGAAGTGGTTGATTAGCGGCGGACGGGACTCGGTAGTCCTTGTGTGGGATCTTTCGCCTATGCAGCAGCCCAATGCGAAGGGTGCCAAGGGCAAGGGCAAGGCCCTCGCGCCGACTCTGGCAAAAACCGTCCCGATCTTGGAACGTGTGGAGGCAGTCGGTCTCCTGCGCCCTGACGAGGACCTCACGGGCTCCAGCTCCGCCTCCGACAAACTGCGTTTCTACACCGGCGGAGAGAACGGCGTCGTGAAAATCTGGGACGCTCGGGAAGGAAACGTGCTGTTCACCCTCGGAGGAGAACAAAACAAAATTTCGGACGACCAAGGAAACGCAGCGTCAGATAGTAGGATGTTATGTACGTCTCTGTGCTCATTCACCGAGCATGCTCTGACTGTTTTACAGCTATCAGCCCGCGACCTCCTACCATTATATCTGTCCACGCAGATCAAAATATCATGTTCCATTCCCTATCGACTCACTCCCTAACACGACAACTCATAGGCTTCAACGACGAGATCGTGGACGCAAAATTCCTGTCTACCGCTGCGCAGCGCGATTCGCATCTCGCGCTCGCGACCAACTCGTCCCTGATCCGAGTATATTCTGTCTCGGACTTTGATGCTCGTCTACTCGAAGGACACACGGAAATTGTTCTGTGCGTTGATTCGGGCGTCAATGGAACGGTCCTCGCCAGCGGCAGCAAGGATAAGTCCGCCAGAATATGGGCGCCGCTGAATTCGAGCGATGCGGATGCGGCATGGGGGTATGGTTGCGTCGGAGTATGCGAGGGCCACGCCGAAAGCGTTGGTGCTATTGCACTTTCGCGACAGGCGGGCATGCCCGACGGCGGCGCAGCGTCTCATCCCGGCTTCATGTTCACGGGCAGCCAGGATCGGACGATCAAGATGTGGGACCTTTCCGAGGTACCGCTCGCGTGCGTGGAGGACGCGGAGCCAGTCAAGTGCAAGAGTCTGAACACGCTCAAGGCGCACGAGAAGGACATCAACGCGCTGGATGTGGCGCCGAACGACCGGCTGCTCGTCTCGGGGTCGCAGGACCGCACGGCGAACGTGTATGAGATCGAGTACAGCGGGGGCGCGGGCGGGCGGGCGGCGCGCTGGGGGGCTGAAGCTGCTGGGGACGTGCAAGGGGCATAAGCGCGGGGTGTGGGCTGTGAAGTTCGGGCGGACGGAGCGGGTGCTCGGCGACGGGGAGCGGGGACAAGACGGTGAAGCTGTGGAGTCTGGACGACTTTACGTGCGTCAAGACGTTCGAGGGGCACACTAACTCGGTGCTGCGGGTGGATTTCCTCAATATGGGGATGCAGCTCGTGAGTTCGGGATCGGATGGGCTGGTGAAGCTGTGGAATGTTAAGGATGAGGAGTGCGCGGCGTACGATGGATAATCACGAGGACAAAGGTGCGTCACAATTTTCTTCTGTGAAGTATTGATTTTATACGTTCGGATGCAGGTAGTGGGCGCTTGCTGTGAGCCACGACGAGAAGACAGTCGTCTCTGCCGCCGCCGATTCAGGTCGTTACATTCTGGCAAGACTGCACTGAAGAGCAGGAAGAGGAAAAACAGACGAAACGCGCGGATCTCGTTCTCAAGTGCGCTTCCTTCGCTTCGCTTATTCTAGAGACAAGCCCAACCATTATTCCAGGGAGCAAGACTTCCTCAACTATCTTGAGCTTAATGATTATCGCCGAGCGATCCAGCTCGCGATTTCAATGGGCCAGCCTGGGCGGCTCTTGTCTCTGTTCAAAGACATCCGCGCGTCCGCGGCAGAGTCGACAACGGCGTCGACGTCCATCACAGGGAACCCTTCCGTGGACGAAGTGATCCGCACGCTCGGGGGCTCGGATCTCGCGAAACTGTTGGGCTACGTACGCACCTGGAACACGGTCGCAAAGACGAGCATCAGTCGCGCAGGGCGTACTGTTTGCGATCGTCAAGCTGCGTTCGGCGGACGACGTGATGCAGGCGTTTGGCGACGAGGTGCACGAGGCGGCGCTTGTCGAGGGCGGGTTCGGGGGCGCCAAGGCTGGTGCGGGCGGGACGGCGCTCAAGGAGATGGTCGACGCGCTGATCCCGTACACGGAGCGGCACCTCGTGCGGATGGAGCGGCTCGTGCAGGAGAGCTACATGGTGGACTACGTGCTCGGGGAGATGGACGACGGGATGTTCGATGACGAGTACGACGACGGCGCGATGGATATCGAATAATGCCTATAACCATACCGAATAATCCTATGTACCTACCTATAACTATGCGACACAAAAATGTATCCACCGCACCGACATAATTTACACTCGACAAGCCTATAGGGCGGTGATGCGCCCCAGGCGGCAGCCAGTGCACGCTGTTGAAGAGGAGCACCCAGTCGCCGGGGCGCATGCTGGCTTTGGTGAGTTCGCCTGGCTCGGCCTCGCGTATGCGCTTGTGTTGGAGCAGCCAACGGCGTGAAACGCCCGGGAGGCAACCGCTTGATGTCGGTGGCGTTACCCATGCAGGCGGAGCGGTAGAAGGCGACATTAGAAACAGAGGCCTCGGTGATGTGCTCGTCGGGATTGTAGAGGAGCACGTCGGCGTCGGCGGATGGGAGCGGGGGGAGCCCGACGCGTGATCGGGCGGCATTGTAGACCGTGCGCTCGGTGGTCTTTGTGGACGTGAATAGACCTGAGGGCGGTGTGGGCTCGGTGTCGACGAAGAGGGTCATGGCGGGACCATAGAGGGTTGCGCTGCAATGCTCAAAAACCGGAGAAACAAGTGGAGAACTCGACTAACCTGTCGGTGAGCGGCTTGGAGAAGGAGGGGGAGGTAGGATCGAACTTGAACGGAGGGACGGGGGACGCGGAGGCTGTCAGAAGGCCTGCTTGCGACAGTGTAATGCGGATCTGTGCAAGTGAGTTTTGTTGTATTTTTGAAAGAGCAATCGACGCACTTTGAAGGCGTCTGCGGGATCGCCGTCATACGACGCGACCGCATCGCTACACTTGTCGTGGAGGGCGGGGTATGAGAGAGCTGACTGAGCGTCTGGCCATTCGTGCTGCGGATGGATGAGCGACGAAGTAAGGCGGGCTGGTATAACCGCTCAAGTGACCTCTACGGCGGCGTCGCGAAGGCGTTCGAGGTGGAACGGGAGCAGGAGGTAGCGCGAGGGCTGGCCGTCGTGGTTGTTCCATGAGAGACGCTCGAGGTAGCGGTCATAGCGTGTCGTCGTTAGAAGCTCATACATGGAGAGGAGGAGGAGGAGGATAGAACGCTCCTATCGTAAGTGGTCAAAGCGAATCAATTCCTATTTGATTCATGAAATTTGATTATCTGCCATCTAATCGACTTCATTTCCCTGCATTAATTTCGAGCTTTTCTGGCTCCTAGCTACTGAGGATCGTGAGCGCCGGTTGGCGCCCTGCCGTGCATTCTTCACGCGCGAAAAATCATTGAATGCAAAGCTGTGAAGTACAAATTAAAGTCTAGATCATAGCACGCGGCTCGCGTTCCAAATGCGGAGAATCTGAGGGAAACTATTTTAACGATGCTGGACTATGCTGGATAGCTAGAGAACGCAACGCCGTTGATGACTGCGCGAAAGGTGCCATTCAGCATTGGTAAACGAGACGAATTCCAATTTGGCGCTACGCTGTTCAGAGGTCAAGCGTTGACAGTTGTCGATAAGTTTCGTCGTTCCTTGTTCTTGAGGTTGAATTGCATTCCAGTCAAACTGAACAAGACATCATCGGGTTAACGAGACCGCTGTGGTGTATCCCTTCACGTTGAGAGGTAACATGATAGTCAATCTGATATCCGTCGCGGTATGGGTTGCAGAGCCCGAGGTCGTAATTGTCCCCCGGGTAATAGGAGGGTTCTGCTTCCGAGCAGTTGGAAAGAGCACGGGTGTTATGATTTTTCGTAACCAGCAACCTGCAACGCCCATTTAGCGTTTATTATGGAGCAGCAGCGCCTACCTGCGCCCACATTAGATGTGTTCAAGATGTATCAAACACATGGTACCTGTGGTGTAATGCGCCCGCATGGATGTATCCAAGATGTATCCAACAGCTTGTATTAGCGCAGTGCACCCCAGATTTGTCCAGGCATGAAGCTGCGGAAGGAACGAGGATTTTGTCAGACCACAACGCGGATGTTGCTTGAAGCGAGCTGGTGCCGAGATCATTTACTTGCTTATGATTAAGCCTGAGTGTGCAGCTGGTCCTGGACTCCTGGAAGCTGGGCTTGTTATAGTAGCGCCCGCTGAACGGCCTTTTGCCCCGCATCATTCTACTCGATCATTGTCGCCACAGCTATCGCTTTAATAAGAGTGAATAAAAGTCGCCAGTGACCCGAGACTGATATCTGTTCTGGACTGCGGTAATTGTAAATAGAGACTCGGTCACGGTGTCCGGCGGTCGTGTCTTGGACTCGGAGTGGTCGTCCAACTGTTGACAGAAAAGAGAAGTGATTGAGCCGACGACGAGGGTTCAACGACTCGGAGACACAGTAGCATAGAGGCGTTTACTCGATCTGCGGCCAAGAAATGAATGTGAGAGCTCTCGAGTGCACTGACTCGAGTCTGCTGAGCGGTGCTCGGCGAAGCTGTGAATAGGGTCGTGACGTGACTGATATAAAGCAGCCGGCGTATCGGCGCTTGGCCTGCTTTCCCCTCTTCCACCACAACGCAAGAAACTCGGAAATTCGCCCGAGCAAGCCCATGCCGTTTACCGTGAAGGCCACCTATGGCAGGTCAGGCGAATTGAGAAAGCTGACCTTTGCCTCGTTCCCCTCGTACGAGCAGCTTTACAACCAGGTACGTTCACAATACAGGCCGCGTAAGCAGTCACTTGCTTATCGTCGTCGCTCTCCTCTAGCTCTATCGCGTCTTTCCTATCAGCCACAGCTACTTTCTTTCAAAGCTTCTCTTCTCTCCCGACTCGTCCCAGTCCACCATCCTCATAAGCAAGGAGGTCCACAACGCCGAGCAGTACAACTCGTGCACTGCGCCGTACTGCAACGGTCTTTGGACGAACGCCATGCTAAGGTTCACCGTGTTCGACGAGACGCCTCACAAGTTACCGGCAGGCTTCGTTGCCGACAATGCCAGCGCCTCCACCTTGACTGGTGGCAGTGCCCCCAGCCCCTTCATTTCAATCTCTGCTATTCCTCCTCCTCCCATTATTCTCTCCTCTGCTTCCGGCTCGTCAGCGACGATGGACGTAGATTCCAGTGCCAAGGCCTACAGCCCGTGTTCCATGTCAACCCCCACGCCGCAGCATCAGCACGACCCGCAGTCTGGGACTGCTTGCTGCGCCGTAAGCCAGGGCAAGGTAGAAATGGAAGGCATCGTTTCAAAGTTCAAGCAAGATCTCGACCGCATCCTCCAGTCCTCGTTCTCCACTCCCGTTACCACTCCAGCACAGACTCTCACTCCCATGCCAACTTCTAATTATTGCCTCTACAAGTACTGTAATACCTGCGCCAGGATCTTCCAAGGCCCGTGGTATGCCTGCGGAACGTGCAGCACCGTTCGCGTATGTCCTCCTGCCCTTTGTCGTCTACCATCTGCTGAAAACTGTTACGATAGTGCCCGGGTTGTTTCGAGAAGCAGGGCAATGACTTCTGCTCTGCGGTCAATGCGCCTCATACCTTGAAGAAGGAGGTTTGCGCCGCTTGCCCCGCCGTCGATCCGCCTGCCAACACTCCATGGGGGCGACCCTTGCCCATGCCGTTCATTTCCCAGTGGACCCCGCCGCAGCAAGGATACAACCCCATATATCCATTCATGCAGCCGCAGCCGTTCATTCCCGCAAACGAGCTTCCCCGCGCTCCCGCCCCCGTAGCAGCCGCTGCGTTGCCGCCCCTCCCCGTGCCGTCTGTGGCGCAGGTCCCAGGGGCTGCACCGCCACCGGCCCCTCCCGTCATCCACCGCGGTGTTGTCTGCGACATGTGCGACAACGTCGTCGAAGGTATTCGGCACAAGTGCCTTGACTGCCCCGGTAAGCTGAGCTCTGCTCGAGACTCGACCAATTGCTGACTCCCTTCAGATTACGATCTGTGCACTCCTTGCATCCAGTCGGGCTCTGCGGAGCGCCACAACCCCTTCCACGAGTTCCTCGAAATCAAGGAACCTGGTCGCGTCATCGTTCACACCGTTTACTCCGGTGACGGTGAAAGGGATGCATCGCCGACCACCAGCACACGTGCTCCCGCGCCTTCGCAAGCGGAAGCGGAAGCGGAAGCGGAAGCGCAGCCTGCAGTTCACTATGCTACATGCAATTTGTGCGACTCGAGGATCCGCGGCGACCGCTATGTGAGTCGCTTGTGCAGTCCTGCGGTCCCTTCATTCTAATTGTTACCCCAGAAATGCGCGGACTGCCCGGATTTCGACACTTGCTCCAATTGCTTCAGGTATGATGATAGGTTGCTGATATCCGCCCGTCAGTCACTAACAATACCGTCCAATGATATAGCATAACTCGGGAGCAACATCCGCATCACGCTTTCGTCAAGCTTACCAATGCTTCGGATTATATTGTACTGATATTTTACTCGTGTTGGGTTCCGTCCACTGACCAATATACTCAGCGCCGCGAGAACTGGTATCGCTCCTATGCACTTCGTTACGTGCAATAGTTGCACCAAGACCGTCTACGGCATTCGGTACAAGGTATATTTCCTCGAACTCTCTTGAAGTATTTGTATTAATCATCGTTCAGTGCATGCATCCTGAGTGCCCGGACTTTGATCTATGCGAGAGCTGCGAGGCGTTCCCCATCCCCGTGCATCCCGACAACCACCCGTTGCTCAAGATGAGGTCACCGAGCACTGTTGTGCCCACGGTTTACAGGGTCGGTCAGACGACGCTGATTGACGCGGAGAGAGGGCGCTCTCCTGCCCCCGCCCCCCGTGCTCGGTCGCGGTCCGCTTCTTTTGGTAGAGGCTACATGATGAACCCCAATGACCGGCGCAACACGATGCCGGCTTCGTTCTTCGACAGCGCGCCTTCTCCCATTCCACCGCCCTCGCCGTTCTTCTTCCGGTCCGAGAGCTCCCGCTCGAGCTCGCCCGTCTTGGCGTACCAGCCCCCGCTGTCTCCGTATGTACCCCGCCCCCCGTCGCCTACACCGATGACGATGCCCGGCGGGCTGTACGATGAGCCGGCGTTTGCACGTCAGCCGCAGCCGCAGCCGCCGTACAACTGGCTGTTTACCCGCCCGCAGCCCACCGCGTCGCGGTTCTCCCACTCTCCGTCGCCTTCGCCGTCCCCGCCCTTGTTCCGCAACCGCAGCCGCTCCCCGACGCCGCCGCGCCTCTCGCGCCATGCAGTGTGGGGCACCCATGCAATGCCCGAAACAACTTCGCAGTGGCCCAGCTTCGAGGGTCCCTCCCTCAGGCAGCTGGTCGAACAGCAGAGGGTAGAAGAAGAGGAGGCACTGCGGCAACAAGATGAACTGGCAGCAGCAACTGCAACAACAGCTCGAACAGCACCAGCAGCGTGAGCGCGAGGAGCATGAAGCGCGCGAGCAGATCATCGCGCACGATCTTGCGCTGGCGGACTCGATGGCACAGGAGCGGCGCCAGGCGATGGAGCAGTTGGTTGAAGCGCACAAGATGTTGGAGCAGCACGTCGAGCAGTCGCAGATGCGCTGGGCAGTCCCCGCAATCCCGCCTATCCCGACCCCAGCGGCTGAGCCGGCGTTCCCGAGCTTCTGGCCCAAGTCGTCTGAAGACCTCCGCCACCTCATGACGCACGACGAGCCCGCCATCGACGCCTTCTCGCGCCTGTCCGTTCAGGAAGAGCCTGCCGTGATGGACTCGCCGTTGACGGGGGAGGCGCTGCTGAACCGCCCGGTGGAGATGGCGCAGGCAAACAAGGCGCCGATGTCGTTCAACCATTCCCTCGCGGCGCTGCTCAACGGATACGACAGCGACAATGAGGTCGAGAAGGAGACCCAGGAGCCGCTCATCGCTCTTGCCGAGGAAACACCTGCACCTGCGCCTGCTCGTGCCACTGTTTCTGTTCCCGCGGCACCCTCGCTCGCTCCTGCTGCTGTCCCGGTTCCCATCCCTGTCCCTGCGCCTGCTCTCGGCTTGCGCGCAACCTTCGTCAACGACTTGACACTCCCCGACGGGCAGATCTTTCCACCCGGCGCCGAGTTTATGAAGTGCTGGCAGATGGTGAACAGCGGGGGCTTGGACTGGCCTTCAGCCACGGAGCTTGTCTTCGTCGCAGGTGAGCGCCTTGCGCGCGAGCCGGGCGGCCCGGCCAACGTAGCGATCGGGTCGTGTAAGGTTGGCGCGCAGGTGGAGCTGTGGACGGGCGAGCTGAAGGCGCCCTGAGACTCCGGGACGGTATGTGAGCTACTGGCGCCTCCGCGATGGCAGAGGGCCAGCTCTTTGGCGACAGCATCTGGATCGAGTGCGTTGTTTCCTTCTCGTTATTTAGATGTCGCTTACTAACGTCGTCCTTCAGCATCAACGTTACAGAGACTCGCTCGAACTCGAACGAGTCGTCGTTGAGCTCGTCGTCGATCATCGTGATGCCTCGCGGCGCGCAATCGGTGCCCACCTTCGTCCGCGGACGGGCAAGTCGCGTCGCGCGTGAGCCAAGGCGAGGTTGAGGAGGACGTTTCCTCGGAGCACGGATCCGGACGCATCGTCGGTGTCGTTGATCAGCTGTGCCGACGTCCGAGGATGAGGACTGGGCGTCGGTGCCCGCGGAGGAGCCAGGCGCAGGCGCAGCGGTATGTGGTGTTGTACGATGATGCGTCGAGCCATTCGTCGCAGTCGGAGTCGGACAGCGAGTAAGCGGGTATTTGCGCCCTGCAGGGAGTCAGCGGTTTGAGTCTAATACACAGAAAGATACTACACAAGGCAGGGTACCCGGTACTAACATTTTGTGATGTAAACACGACATACGTGAAATAAATGCCTTTTCGAAGGAGTGCGTTGTTTGAGCCGGGGAGAGCGACATTTTGGGGTGAGCAATCTTAAGCAGGACTGTATCCGCATAGCACAAAATCGCAAGTTCAGATGGTCAACTGCTGCAGTCCCCAAATAAAATGAATAAGAAAAGTATACATGCTGGACAAGTACGTCTACTTGTCGAGCAAGGGAGGAATCGAGGAGATGGGAGCAGAAGTATAAAGATAAGAGAAATTGAGAGAGAGAGAGAGAAAATTCGGGGCGTCGGCGCACAGTGTCCGCGCGGGTATAACACTGGGAGCTCAAAGAGAGGCGGGACAATCCATCTCGGCTCCCTGCCTTTCGTGGTCGATCTTCACTTGTCCCAATCTTCATGCAACATCGACAACTTCTTCGCGCTGCAGCTCATATAGACGGCGCCAAATATCCCGCTGGATAGCGCACACTCGACGTTGATGCTCGCGGAACGCTTCCTTCTCCACAACCTCTTGCAGATCTTCTTGGCGAGCGGCGCGGACGGCTGCTGCATTGCTAATAAACGTAACCATATTCCCGCAGATTTCTTGCGTCGCGGCGTCTCGGAAGGGTAGCGAGGGGATTTTCCTGCGCGGAGAGATTGGGGAGGACCTGGGTGGCGGCGGCGGGCGGAGGCGGAGAGGGGTGGCGGGCGGCGAGGGCTTCGAGGAGGCGTAATGGGGGGCGGCGGCGGCAGCGCGATGCGGCGAGAGACGACGGGCGGCGGCGGCGGGACTTTCTGGATCTGGGCGACGTGCCCGACGGTATTCCTAGCGCTACTGTCGAGTGGAACAAGGAGCCACGCAAGAGCCCCGATGAATCCCAGAACGGGGAGCACAGCAATCACCAGGAACGTTCGCGACCATATTCTTGCGAAGGAACTTCGACCAGCAACCGGCGCGACGGTGGGAACGGGCATTAAGAGCTAGGGAATGTGCGGCGCACGGCGAAGGAGACCCGGGATAAATGACGGAGGCTTGGGCGCGTCGCAGCTGGCGGCAACATTACGTTTCAAGAGACCCGGGATTGTCACGGAGGCAGGCTTAGCATCATCGGACTGGAACTTGACGTTGGTGACGGAGGTACGCCGGTGTTCAGATTCTGCTGAGAGGGAGGCGGCGGTGGAGGAGGAGGTGGCGGTGGTGAAAAAGGATTGGCTGACGGTTGAGACGACCGGCGAGCGTATCCATGAGCCAGACGACAATACAATGATCACTACGAGCAGCCAAGGAGTGAGGGCGAGGACGCCGGCCTTGTGCTGGGAGACGACGGGGGTAGGGGCGACGTGAACGCGGGTGGGGGTGAAGGACGTCGACGAGGGGACCTTATCTTCGAAGGGAGAAAAGAGGATGGTGGGGAGCGACGCAGCAAGGGTAACGAACACGGAGGACCCGGGAAGAAAAGACGTTATGAACTTCGACATGGTGGTAGTCGGGGTTCAAGATGAGAGAGCCCAGGAGGAAGAGGCGGGGCATTTATATGCAGCCCAAGGTGGCTGACATTTGCGGGGAACAAACAGATCCGTTTTGGAAACATAGGGGCCCAGTGTTGGCTCAACCGTGAGGTAAGAATGCGACGTTCTCCAGGGAAGCCAGAGTAATCGAGGGCAACATGGTAGAGAGAGAGCGCGTCGAGATGGAAAAGCGCGCCCAGCGAGACGCGTCGGCCAAATAACAGCAAATGCCATCATGTATCGTTTTGATCTGTCATTGAACTTTAGAAAGCTAAATTCATACAAAATAGCCATAGTATGAAGTACAAAGCGGCAGCGTAACAACGATAAAACCCCAAGTAAAGAGATACAGCTAATGGTACAAAGCATTTTGACGTATATGGAAAGCGTAAGATATATGATAAGTATGAGCGTCTAATGGGCATGTCGAGGTGAGTCTAGCAACGCAGGGCGGGCGGGCCGGCCAGCAGGGAGATGTATGCGTTGCGGACGTGGGCGTAATGGGGCATTAGGTGTACATGTAGAATGTAACGGCAATGGGAATGAAGTGGAGTGTACATATGCGAGGGTGATGCAATGCGAAGCGGAGCGTGAAGATAGCACTAGATACAACTGCATGTCGTGAATGTGATGATGCGTCTCGTGAATAAAGATAATTTTGGATGTTGAATTTGGTGGTGAGGTAGAGATCCCGATGCAGCGCTGGGTTCTGCGCGGTGGTCGGGTCGGGGGTAACGCGTCGTGCCAAATCAATATTAATGCCATCCGCCAACGGCGGTAGATCGGATCGTCGTGCCGCCTCTCATCGGCGCTGCAAGAAGGCCGCATTTCCCTGCGCACGATCACATCTCTGAGCAATACGCATCGACGCGTCCACCGCACGGGCCACAAGCACCCGGGATGGACTGGTAACCGGCGTGTGTTCCAGGAGGTCTGCAATTGTCGATTAGTTTGCGTTCGTAGCTCGTATCAATCCAAGCAAAATAAAAGAGAAGAGGGTAGGAAGAATGAAAGCGCACTCACCCTGGTACAACAACACATACCGCATGACGCGTTGTGTTGGGACAATTGCTAGGTCGCGCACGGCAGGGCGCGCATCGCGTTCCTTCCGCGAACGTGGCTTCGGAGTCGCGGAGACGGGTGACGGAGGATCATGGGCGGTTGCAGACGATAGCGACAGAACGGACGGCAGGGGCGGGAGCGACCGCAACGACGGCACGGCACTGACCCCAGTCGACGCGTTTCTCTTCCACCCTACGCGCTTCGCCGGACTCGGCTTCTGAACCGTCTCCTCTTCCCCGCCCTCCGAGAGACCGCGCATTTTGCTTAGTCGCCGGGGTGCCTTCTCGCCATCGACGAACCACCCGCCGACAACACCAGACCACCCCACGAGCGCAGCCTCGACGCCCTCCTCCGCGCCCAGAAATGCAGCAGCAACGCCCCACGCGCTCGGATCCTCTTCCATGCGACGCAAGAGGCCCGCACTCTCTCTTGCGAGCGCAGCCTGCGTATGCGCGCATAAGCGGAGGCGGCGGCGAGCGCGTAGCACCGTCGAGGAGCGCGTGCAAGGCCGCGAGATAGTGTCGTTCCGTGCGCACGAGCTCGCGGCACGTCAGCAACGCACGGCGCGCACTGTGCCAGCTCGCGGTCGACGGCGAAGGGAGCGCAGGGAGAGATGCCGTCCGCTGGGGTTGACCCAACTGCACGCCGTCCTTGGGTGGTGGTGTTGGCGGCAGCGAGGGCAGCGGCGGACTGTCGTCCACGTCGAGCTCGTCGTCATACGCAGCCCAAACATTGTCCCACTCGTCGATGTCGTTATCGTTGACGGTGACGGACGCAGCACGCGAACGGGTGCGCAGGGCTTCAAGTTTTTCGACCAGAAGCTCATCGGAAATGCCCTCGTCATTCAAAGCCATGGCAAGTGTCCAACGGCGCTTCGGTGATGCTGTGGTAGCGTGTCGCCGTAGGAGTGGGGGTCGGGTTGGTACCTCGGGGCTCGCACTGCGGGGGCTCTCCGTTTCATCGCCTACCACGAACTTTAGTTTCGCACGGGGGAGTGGAGGCACATCGTCCCGAGACAGTGAGAGACTCCAAGTAGACCTCCAACCTCCACGCGCACGAATGATGGTATCGAACGCCTTCGGTGCGAAACCTGTCCAGGCAACCTCGGAGAAGTCACCGGGGACATCGGAGCTGGAGCGGCGCTGGTCGACAGGCAACTGGGAGCCAGACTGAACGTGCCAGGAATCACGTTTGCGAGCATGGAATGGCCGGAAAGTTGGCTGCCAAACTTTAGACAGACATGAAATGACGGATGAATACACGTACAATGTTCAATGTCAGAGGACTGGGCGGGGGAGGGCCGGAAGCATGGTAGTGACCATCCTCGCTCTGGGCAGTTCTTGACGCCGTCCTTTTGCGCCGGAAGCTAAAGTTCATGGTACTGCTACGTTGAATCGGGGGGCCGCTCCGCCCGGCTTGCCATGGTGATGTCTGCAGTCGGCGCTAGCTGGGTGCTCAGATATAGACGGCCTGCGTTTCGTGAGCTTACGCGCGGGAGACGGTGGATGCATGGACAGAGCGCGGACAGAGCCAGCGATAAAACTGGATGCGGGGCTATTGGGGAGTAGACCGGTGGCGGTGGAAAAAAGTGTAAGGGAAGTTCGGCTCCGGCGACGGGTCCTCTGCGACAAAAGAATATGGGTAGCTCGAGGGGGGCGGCTTTTTAAGCTTTTTCAACTTGTTCGGAAGCCTTGGAGATGCGACATCGTATTTGGCGAGATAGAAAGGCTCATGCGACGCGTTCGACGAGTCGGAAGGCGACGAGGTTTCAGTCCGGCGACGGAAAAGCGAGCTGAGCGATAGAGGGCGGCGCTGGCTTGAGGCCAGGCGTGGGAGGAAGGGGCTTGCCTTCACCATCACGGTCAGTGGGAGGGAAGACAACGTCGCTGTCGTCGATGGAATCGAGGACGACGACGGGCTTGCTGCGCCAGCTCTGGGAAGAGATGGTGGCGGTCAGCATCACAGCTGGGGCGGCGAGAAAATGACGCGAGACATGAAGAAATAAAGAAATCGAGCCCAGACGTCATACCCCACTGATACGCGCGCGTGGATAAGATGATGGCACTCACGATTATGGATAGCAGAAACAAGACAACATGGCTGGGATCCCCACAGGAACGTGTCCCCGCCAAGCTCCCTTCGTTTCGCATCGAGGACACGCTTAGACGCGACGCGCGCGAGAGAGGGGTAGCAAGAGGGAATTGGGTTAAAACGACCAGTCTCCATTGCCAGCCAAACCCCACCGGGCTATTCGGTCAGGCGCATTCCTGCGACTGAACGGCGAAGAACCTGCTCATGTTAAAATAGGTTGAAATCCCGACATGCACTTCGCAGCGTCATGGCACCCGATCGGGTAACCCTCTCATTCCCCCGTAAAACAAACGAAACAACTCGACTCAAACAAGACCCATCTGCTCCACCTGGTACCCATCCAACCCGAGGACTTACCTGTACATTAAGTTCTCAGCCAAAATCTCAACTGCAATTTCAGCTCCTAAATCCTCTCGACGTTCGGGCTTGTGGCGAACGTGTGTAAGACTATGGCGCATCCTACATATGGGGAATTCCGAATATGCAGCCGTTTGGATCGACACTGCCGCCGCAGTGCCGCGTGAATGATAATCTGCATCGTGCGATGCCGCCTGCGAAGGAAGAACAAATCGGAATCGTAAAGACCGTCTACATCCATTGGCTCACCCTGTCCACTACCCGAAAGTGCAGCCCACTGTAGCCCATGGTGCCTGATGGTTAGTTTGACGGACTGGGAGGGTCTGGGCAGGACCATAAGTCGTGGAGCAGATCGTTTCTTTCGAAGCATTGTCGAAGCATGCAGTGACCCATTTGGAACTGCTGGCCGACTGGTTGCCGACCCAACCCAGGCCTTGCTTGCCCCAGACTCGAACCATGACCATTCGCTATTGGAACCTCCAATCGATGAACACCACGGGCCACTGCTCGACCGACTGTCTTCGATCTTTCGGGAACTCGGTGCTGGTCTGACCTTCCGGCGGTAACTAACCAATAGGATGTATGAAATCCTGCTGCGCAGCATACGGAATCGAGACGTCCAGAAAAACAGAACATTGAGCGGAATGGACGGAGAAGCAGTGCTGAATGGACATTGAGAGGACTGTTGAGAACAAGTTTTTTCATCTCTCGTTCTTGCAGCGAGGTTGGCCGTTCGGAGTATGATATTGGGCGCATCCTCGATTGACGCGCCGGACCAGCTTGCATGAGGGCTTTCTTCTGGGCGCGGCAGGGTCAAGACACGCTTGTTCTTTTCTCGTCAGGAGATAAGTCAGATCTGGACAGCAATAAACCTTCGGCGGGAAGCCTTACCGATATCGTTACAGGAGTCCGCGCTGTGCATGTAACGCGTCAAGTCAATACGTTACTGCCGCGAATGTTCATCTTGTTCATCTTGGAGGCTCCACCTGGGCTTGTATCGTAGTTGTTCAGAGCTATATTCATGTACACCGACGGCATCGAGGCGCTATTGAAGGACATTAATTAAGCAGAACAGTCTTGGAGAAAGCCCATCTTCCGCAATAATGATACCATTGCTTACAGCAGTTTTACTTGGGGAGCTTGAGGTGGATTACTATGTGGAGGGACTAGCCACAAGCGCCACGACGCTATCTCGTCCCACTAGGCGCGTCTCGACCGCGCGGAAAGCGTCCTAACGCCGGTGTCATGCCGCGGCCAACGGTAGAGAAAGAAATGGGTGCGTACCTGAACCTGCGATACTGCGTACCCCACGCCTGCCGCGCCAACAAGCTAAAGGCGCATGTGGTGATCAGCACGGTGTCAATGCAGTTAGCTGTAGTCAAAGAACGCGCCTAATGACGCTCGCGCCGCCCTCAACCATGAGAGAACGCACGCCCTCTGCACGCAACAGCGCGAGTACCGCTGCCGTGCGATCTGAGCTGTTGGTCTTTTCTGTAGAAGCAGATAAATCACAGTAAAAAACGTTGAGGTAAACACGCACCTGGAAGTACCAACACGCGCGCCCCGGCGGCGGTCAGCGCATCGCAACGCGCTTGCCAAGTAGCATCGGACGGAGATGGCACAGATGAAATGACCCACGGGCGACGGCCAGTGCCTGCACCGTAGTTGCGTAGCAGTTTACACGTCGGGGGAAGGCGTAGTCTGGCATCCAGCACAATCGGGCGCGGGGCACGATGTGGCGCGTCCAACGGCGCTGGGGGCAGATGCCGCGCTATATGCCGCGCTCATTCGTATATCAGCGCATCAAGCGGGACGGCGTACTATTCAGTTGCGGGTCGTCGTTGAGCGCGGTGCCACTGCCGACGAGGATCGCGTCGTGTAGGGTGCGCAGCCTTGCCACCGATGCAGTCAGGGTTATCGCAGACGCGCTATGGGGCGCGATACACCAACCAATGGGTCATGACCATGCTCTCGCGTCCGCTGAGAGCGAGCTGCACGCCACCTGCGCCGGCGATCTTGCCATCGAGCGACTGTGCGAAGGTAAGGGTCACAAAGGGACGCGTCGGAGGCGGGGACGCGTTGTATGGCTTGAAGAGCGCGGTCAGATACTCGGGAGCCGTGGCCATGGGCGTTTATTTGAAGTTGGTCTTATTTGGTCGACGCGTCGTCTTCTCTTCCTGAACTTACTTTGATACTTACACGCTCTTGACGTCTCTCTTCAAGTCAAGTCGTTTCTTTTGCTCTGGCTTCTCTGGGGAACATCGAGCGCTGGTCTGCCCCAAACTCGCGGTCTGGCCTGCAAATATGGGCCCCTATGCTCCCCAAAGTTGATTTGTTTGTTCCCCGCAAATGTCAGCCACCTTGGGCGCCATATAAATGGCCCGCCTCTCTCTGCTGGGCTCCCTCATCTCTTGAACTACGACCACCATGTCGAAGCTCATCTCGTCTTTTGTGCCCGCATCCTCTCTGTTCATAACTGTTGCTGCGTCCGTCATCTCCCTCACCTCCCTCCTCCTTCCCGCCCTGAACGAGAAGGTCTCCCCGTCGTCGTCTTCTACCCCAACCCGTGTCCACGTTCTGCCGACTCCCGTCCTCCCCTCGCAAGAGAAGGCCGGCGTTCTCGCCGTTGTTCCCGGATTACTTGTCTATGTCATTGGATTCCTAGCTACAACATCGTGGGCCTGCCGCCACCTTTATCCGCCTCCTCCTCCGCCTCCGGCTCCCCCACCACCACCACCCCCGCCTCCTACTCCTTCTCAGCGGAACGAGAGCAACGACCCCAATAACAATGTTCCGCCTGGCCGGCCTGGCGACGGCGGCGACGATGACCCCGAGGAAGAGGGTAGCTATGACGGCGAGAAGAGCGACAATAAAGACGACTACGCGACCGCAGTGGCTCCCGCCCCCGAAGACCCTCCGCCTCCTCCAAGCGGCACCGACCAAGACGACGACGGCGACGCGCATCCCCCGTCCGACAGCGGTGTCCTGAGGCTGCTCTTCGTATATATAGCGGCCTTCGTTTTCGGGCTCGCCCGCGGCCAACGGGGTACCTCAGTCCCCAACGTCAAGTCCAACGACGTCAGCCCCGCGCACAACACTGCCAGGCCTGCATCCGCGACGATCCCGGGTCTTCTGCAACGCAACGTGCCCGCCCGCTGCGAGTTGAAGCCCAGCGACGTCCGGCGCGCGATCAACACTGGCAGGCCCGCCTCCACGACGATCCCGGGTCTCCTGGTACGCAATGTGGCTGTGCGCTGCGAGCTCAAGGCCAATGACGTCCGGCGCGTGCCCAACGCTGGCAGGTCCGCCTCCGCGACAATCCAGGGTCTCCTGTACCGCAACGTGGCCGCCAGCTGCGACGCGCCCAACATCCCGTCGCTTCTCTCGGGTCCTCGCCTGGCGCCGCACCCACCTCGAGCCTCAACCGCTGTTGGCACCCTCGCGCCGGTTCCTCGCCGAGGTACAACAGTGTGGCTGCGACCGTTCCTCGTCGTCGCTATGCTCCCCGGTCTGGGTTTTATTGGGGCTATCTTCTGGCTCCTTGTTCCACTCGATCACAACGCTGCGATAACCGTCAGGCAGGTTGCCCAGATCTTCGAACCCCCGCTGCCGCCGCCCCTCTTGAAGCCAGCGCCAGCGGTTTGCCTTCCGCCTCCGCCTCCGCCTCCGCCTCCGCCGTCGCCGCGTGCCACCCCACGTCTACGCCCCCCTCCATTGCCAACTCCCGGGCCGGATCTTCCTCCACCGTCGATGTCGCCGCCGCCGCCGACACCCCCCACCTCGTCCCCTTTCCGCCGCCAAATTCTGAGCATGAGCGCCTGGAAGCGCTGTGGAACAGGGTGATGGCCCGGGTGCGGAAGAATCAGCGTAAAATCCGGGCGCTCGAAAGGATGATTGAACTTCGGACTGAGGGAGGATCGATGAAGAAGGCAGGGAGCAGAGAGGTATCATCCCGCCTCTCTTTGGACTCCTAGTGTTATACCCGCGCGGACACTCTGTGCGCCGACGCCCCGAACTTTCTCTGTCTCTCTCAATTTCTCTCGTTTTTCATCTAATACCCTCCTGCTCAAGATACCCTTCCTTTTCTTTCCTTTTGCTCGCGGAGTAGACGTACCCGTTCAGCATGTATACCCTATTTTTGGCCAACCTGTACACCATTTCCTTTGATGAACCACGGGCATTTCTGCTTCTCTTCTGCTGGATTCAACCTTAAATTCCTATTTGGACAACGATATTCAACACACACGCCTCCATTGGCCGGAAGTTGGGCTCAGGACGGCTTGGCGCCACAACTGGGCGTTGAGTCTTTATTGCGGCAGCGTGCGAGTACGAAACTTGCGCTATAATCATTTCTGAATATTCCGCATTCAACCCCCAACGACGCTGGGACTCCTTCCGCGCGCGCAGATGTGTTTTTCGAATTTTACAACAGTCTCCAAGTCGATAAGGACTCGTCTTGGCGCTCCGGCTCGCGGCCGCACGGGATCAGGTGATGACGACGATTTTTTCAATAGACGCAAATCCGAAAAAGATAATCCGACCTCACCCACCACAACGCAACGACCATGGCCGCTACCGCCGTCACCCCTCCTCCGCCAGCAGACGTCCCGCCGGACGCTGGACGCGGATGACAACGATATGGAGGACGATGCGGCGCCGGGTACATCGTGTGACGCATCCTCGAGACTCACCGCAGCGACTAACTGTTTGTTTGATGGACGACAGCCGACGGCGCGCCGGGCGGAGGCGGCGAAGAAGAAGAAGAAGAAGAAAAAGCCCAAGAAGAAAAAGCCCTGAGCAGAGCGACCCGCCGCGGATCGGGCTGTCCAAGTTCTTTCCCGACGGGCACTATCCCGAGGGCGAGATCCAGCACTACAAGGATGAGTGCGCGTCCCCCCCTCCTTCGTGTGTGGTAGGTATCCTTGTTGACGACTCTGGCGCGCTGCAGCAACGCGTGGCGGATCACGTCGGAGGAGAAGCGGTACAACGAGAAGACGGCGAACGAGGATCCGGACACGACGTATGAGAACATCCGCAAGGGCTCTGAGATACACCGGCTTGTGCGCAAGCACGCGCGGAAGACTATCCGGCCGGGGATGACCATGACGGAGATCTGCGAGGAGATCGAGGCGGGCACGCGCGCGCTCGCGGAGGCCGATGGGCTCGACGGCGGCGTCGGCTTCCCCACCGGCGTCAACCTCAACAACTGCGCCGCGCACTTTTCGCCGAATGCGGGCGATACGACCGGTGCGCTTATGGAATTCAATCCACCCTCGAGAATGGTCGCGTTAAATATTGGCAGTGCTGAAGATGGGCGATGTGCTCAAGGTGGACATTGGCGTGCATATCAAGGGGCGCATCTGCGACTCTGCGTTCACGCTGTCGTGGGACCCCAACTACGACAACCTCATCGCGGCCGTCAAAGCTGCGACCGACACTGGCATCCGAGTACGCATACGCGCTAGCTCGGTGTCGCTCCTTGCTTACATTGCTTGCACCGCAGGAAGCCGGGATCGATGTCCGATTAGGTGAGCTCGGGGGTCTCATTCAGGAGACGATGGAGTCCTACGAGGTCGAAATCGGCGGGAAAGTGTATCCCGGGTGCGTCTCAATTAATTGACCGCGCCACCGATCGTGGTCTAACAGTTAGGCCGTGTAGTAAAACCGATAGAAAATCTGTCGGGGCACACGATTACGCCGTACCAAATACACGGCGGGTCGTCGGGCAAGTCGGTGCCGCTGGTCAAGACGGCGGACCAGACGAAAATGGAGGAGGGGGATTACTTTGCGATCGAGACGTTCGGCTCGACAGGGCGCGGACGGATAGTGGAAAATGTGGCGATAATTGTGCCTGTGATTCAGGGTTCGCTGACTCTGTTACAGGGCGAATGCTCGCATTATGCTCGACTGTACGATGCGCCGAATGTACCATTACGGTGCGCACGGTGGTCTCTCTGCATTGCGTCTCTAACGCTCGCCCCCTAGGCTCACGTCGGCCAAAGTCGCTACTAAAGACCTATTAACAAAAACTTTGGCACGCTGCCATTCTGTCGGCGTTATTTGGATCGATTGGGGGAGAGCAAGTATCTGCTCGCGGTAGGTGCGATGCGCGGACTTGCGACCGTCACTAATTGCTTCTCCCCTTGCTTTTCAGCTCAACCATCTTGTTGCACAAGGAATTGTCAGCGACTACCCCCCGCTGTACGATCAGGTGAGCGATGGTGCCTTGCTTGGAATGCGTCGCCCTGCTAACGGAGCTTGACTGTGAAAGATTGGAAGCAAGACTGCTCAGTTCGAGCACACAATCTTGCTCCGGCCGACGTGCAAGGAGGTTGTCAGTCGGGGGGATGACTACTAGACGTCTATGCTCTTCGGATTGTCTCGCGTTTGGATGTGCGCTAACAAAATACGTCCGAGACACGCGATCGGCGGTTGTATCACATGTAAATGAAATATGTCGAGCACAACAAGGAGCAACCAGGTCGCAACGAAGCTGATTTTGTCCATTTGTATTGCGTGAAAGTGGTGCCTGCGCCTCCACATTACCCCAGAAAGTCATCTGCGCCCCAGGAAATATGGACCATTAGTGTACGGGCTTTTTTAGCACTGGAGCCTTGGAGCGAGTGCCAGCAAGGTTGAGTAAGAGAGGTGTCCAATAGTGTCCACTAGAGTCTTGTTCTCGGGAGCTATATGTGGCGGCCGAGCGGGCCGAATTGATACCCCGCATGCAAGCACTTGGGGTAAGCCAAAAGGATCGATTGAAACTCTACCTGATGGCTTTTCCCCGGACCTTGCTCTCTGCCTCTTGTCCCTAACCATCCTGGCCAAACTATGCCTCTGACCCTGCCCTGGCCCATGTCCTTTTCAACAGACTCTGACCGGCCCCTACAGCCCGAGTCAGAGCCCCCTCGACCCGCGCTGCACCACTATGCAAGACCAGGCGTCGCCCCGCCCTCTGCGCGCGTAGATCCAACCCTCAAGCTCCTTGAGCGACGGCCAGTCAGTCTGTGGCATCTCTGGAAGTATGGCCTCGTTGTGGTATCCAAAGGTGCGCGCTGTCTGTCTACTTTCGGATGACGTATCCGAACCAGTCCACGCAGCGACGGAAATGACTGGCGCAGTTATTTCGCACAATATCTGGGGCCCTCGTAGAAAATCCTGGGGCATCGAGATGACCCTCATTACCAGCTTTATGCGCGGAGCCGGCCAGCACAGCGCTCTGGTCGACATTGTACGTTCAACGGTTGACATTTTTACTCTACCCGACTTACTCACCCTCTCAGGCGACAATACGCATGGCCATGGGGCTCAGCGGTCTGATTCCACTGCCCTCCGACGCCCTGGTGACCCCAGTCACATTTCGTGTCAAACGCCGACAGCTCCGCGGCATCCTGGCAGACCTCGACGCTGCAGAGACTGGCGATCGCGAGCTCTCTGGCGAGTGGGTCGTCGGCCGCCGCACCTGGCAGCGCCTCCAGGCCGAGTGGCAACAACGTCGCGCCGCCGCCACCGCCGCCGGTGCTCCCGAGCCGGAGAGGAAGCGCGAACGTGTCGTCCTGTACATTCACGGCGGCGCGTATTACCTCTCCAGTGCTGCCGGCCAGCGCCTCATTTCGATACCCTTGTCCAAGTATACCGACGCCCGCGTATTCGGTGCGGCACCCCCTCTCTCCTTTGTTCCGAACTTGCACTGAAACTTTAATACGCTTTGATAGCACTTGACTACCGACTAGCTCCCGAGACGCGTTTCCCTGGGCCCCTCCATGATGCCGTCTCCGCGTACATGCGCCTCGTCGAGGACCTCCATATTCCGCCGGAGAACATTATTGTGTGCGGAGACAGCGCGGGCGGCGGCTTGTCCCTTGCGCTGCTTATGTATCTCCGCGACAACGCGTACCCGCTACCTTCTGCCGCGATTCTCATGTCTCCGTGGGTCGGTGAGTACCCGTACACTATTTAGAACATACCCGTCCTAAAATTACCCTCAGACCTCACGATGAGCTGCGAGTCGTGGGACTCGAACGCCCCGTTCGACGTCGTGCCCATCCCTACCGCGACAAACCACATGAACCCCATCGCGCTTTACCTCGGGGACCAGGTTGAACAATACCTGACGCACCCATACGCCAGCCCGCTGTTCGGCGACTTTACCGGCCTCCCCCCAATGCTTATCCAAGCCGGCGACGCCGAGGTCCTCCGGGACGAAATCGCGCTGCTCGCGCACAAGGCGACGCTCGCGGGCGTCGAGGTGCGGCACGAGCTGTACGAGGACGCGGTGCACATCTTCCAGACGTACCCCTTCCTGGACTCGGCGCACCGCGCGTTCATGTCGATGCACGACTTTGTGCGCACGATCCTGCCGCAGCTGCTGCACGGGCGCGGCGCGGTCGCGCTCGGGGCGCAGGCGGAGGAGGGATTGGAGCTAGAGATCGACACGCCGGACGCGGCGGTCGTGCGCGGGGACGGGGTGCTCAGCGAGGCGGTCAAGGAGGACCTAGAAGAGGAGGAGCGCACGGAGAGCGAGCCCGAGGAGGATGTGCGGCCTGGGCTGGTGCGCAAGTCGACCTATTACCCCAGCTGGGGGCCGTCGCGGCTGTCGATCGCGTCACCGCCCACTTCCGACGACGAGGACGACGAAACGGAAACCGAAGAGAGGAGGAGGAGGAGCAAGAGGCTATTACGCCGTCGCCCGATGCCGCGCCGTCTACCCTGCGCCGCATCCGTTCCGCCATGTCCATTATGATACCAGAGAGCATCTCCGGCACGCGCCCCTCACTGAAGCGCCCCCGCTCGCAGCACTACCACCGCCGCTCCAACTCCCAGAACCACCTCCCGACCCTATCGACCTTTACAATGATGTCGCCCCCCATCTCTCCCTCTGTACGCCGCCGCAACTCGACTGCGAGCCACCCGGACATTACCCGACTAGTAGAAAACTGGACTCACTCGGGGCCCGCTAATGAGACCCTTATTTACAAGCCCCACTCCCATGCGCGGCCCCCATGAGGAGTGCTGGGTATTCAGTGTAATACGTACAGTTGTATCAGTAGTATAATGGTGTTATAATTATTCCCGCGTGCCCGCCTGTATCTCGAGGCTGTTTTTGTAAATCTCGAGCTCCTCGATGACGTTCATGAGCGCGTTGCACTCCCAGTTGCCGTACAGGAAGCCCTCGTAGAGCATCGTGGTGCCGAGCCACGCGACTGAAGACGGTGAAGAGGATGAAGATGGGGTTGATCCACGCGTGCTGGGAGCCAGGACGAGCTGACGATCAGCGCGAGCAGGATGAGGATGCACAGCGCGAAGAGGGAGAGCTCCTTGCGCGCGCGCTGCCGCGAGAAGCGGTAGCACGCCGCCAGCGCCTGCATCGTCGTCGTCAGCGACTCCGCGGAGAGCTCCGACGCCGACAGCGGCGTGCCGGCGGTCGACCACACGTTGTGCGGGTCCGCCAGGTCCACGGGCACGCGGTCGCCCGTCTGGATCTCGAGCGTCGCCTCGAGCGCAAAGTGGTCCGAGAAGGAGAACGGCCGTCCCTGGACTTTGTCGGTGAGCAGGACGTTGCATTCGGTGCACTTGAGCACGGGGAGCGGGTCGTCGGGGCGCTGGAGCGGGCGGACGGGTTGGCGGTAGAGGATGTAGTCGAGCCGCTTGCCGAGGAACTGGCGCGCGTAGGGGCCGATGGGTTTGCCGGCGGAGTAGGAGTTCAGCGGCGAGTCTGCGGTTACGCCGAACTGCTGGATGGCTTCCATGGCGGATGGGGACGAGGTGGACGGGTGGATGGGGTGTGCAGCGACCCACGAGTCGGAGAGGCCGGTGTATTCACGGATGAGCGCCATCGGGCAGCGTGCTCGGGATGGAGTTGAAATCTCCGGCCTGTAAATTTATTCAGCAAAATTGAGGGAGGGTTTGCGCGTCCAGAACATACAGCGATGACATAGCGGCCGAGCTCTGCATGCCTGACGCGCTAGTTTCGAGAATTCCCAAGCATTCACCAGTCTATGAGCACGTCTGTGTTCGGGCCCGTCTTCGCCGCCTTTGGCGTATAGCTGGAGCAGGAATTAGCCTTCAATACGCCCGGGATTAACAGTCCCTCACATGCGTATTAAACACTTGAAATTGACCAAGAATAGGGTGCGAAACGGTTATGCTCACGGCCGCCTTGCCAACGAACCAGTCGCCCCCGCCGACGTCTATGGGCGTGCCGTTCAACGAATACGGGTGGACCGAGGTGCCGATAATGGGGAATCGGGAGAGTAGAGCCAGCCCCGACCCGAGCGCGCCGCTGCACGCGACCACTTTGTTCAGGTATTCCTCGCGCACAAAATAACGTTGTTCCCCACCTGTAGAAGAACTTGGAGTACGGGAGACGCTTCACAACGGCGTCGCGGACGTGTTCGTAGTCTGCAAAGACCCAAATTTCTTGCAGAGCAATGATATCATTGTGTTCCAACTTGGCTAGCTCGTTCGCGATTGCATGTATGCGCTCTGTTCGATTTTTGGCGACATATTTGAGGCCCCTGCATTCTCGAATTCAACCGGTGACCATGATGGAGACAGCGGGCGTTCACAGACCAGCAGTTCAGCGTCAAGACATGGATCGAGTGGGCTTCGCTCATTCGGGAAGCGGTAGAGAAGTTTGCACTGCCACCCGTCACCGAACTCTCGCTTCGACCACACCACCATGGCCGCGCCCGTCCCCCTTACTCCTGCCGAGTGCGTCCTCTCTCCCCATTCCTCGACCCGCCCTCATTCCTCTCTCTAGTATCGAAATCGCCACCCGGGCAGCGGACAACTTCACCCGCATCTACTACTCCGCGTATGACTCGCCGACGCGTCTCAGCGAGCTGCCCAAACTCTATCGGCCCACTTCTGCGTTAACGTGGAATGGCACCCCATTCTCTGGCACCGACGGCGTCGTCTCCCTCGTCGAAAATATGCCCCCGACGAAACACGACGTCCAGTCATTCGATTGCCATCCTATACCAGGTCCGTCACTTTACAACGGGAACGGCTAAGTATACTAAATATTTGATAGGCACACAACCTCCCTCGCTGCTCATCGTCGTTTCTGGGAGTGTGACTCACGGCCGCGGTCCCGCCGGCAACCCCTCTACCACGTCCAGCCGAAATAAGGAGGGCCATCCCCGCGTCTTCTCTCAGACGTTTATGCTCGTGCCGGACGCCGCCTGCACCCGCACCCACCGCAGTTGGAGAGCTTGCGAAATACTACATCAGCGCAGACGCGCTCCGATTCGTGGGTTGAAGATATAACACAATAAATGTAATTTCAGTTTTCTCCTTGTTTCGGAACGAGATCGCTCATTCGCTCATTCAGGTATCATCTACTCCTCCCATCCTTGTCGGAAATCAACCAGCGCCGCGGCCACGGGAGAATCCCAGTCGCAAATGGCACAACAAGCTCCAGTGTTTCAACGCAATGAATATCTCATCCACGATAAATCGGAGAGCTGTGAAATAATTCTACACCAGGGTGAACTTGAAGGAGATCGAATAATTGTACATGAGGACCAAGTAGATACTACGTCTGCTACACACCTGCCACATCCAATATCATCTCCGTGATTGATGCGCATCCCGAGTCGTCTCCTGCAAAATAAAAAGCCGCCACGAAAGCGGAAAGGAAGGAAAAAATTATGGGAAGCGGGGGTCATCGGGTGAAACGCCCTCGCCTCCGCTTCCACGAAAAACGGCGCCCACATCCCGTTGACATCTGATAGAGGGAACTCCTCCATTGGATCCCCAGCCGCATCATAGCACTCTCGAGGCCAAAGGCCACCCCCTCCATAAGACCGCCGACCGTTTCCCCTGGCTCTTCCTCCACCCTCACCTCCGGCCATCATGGACAGCCAGAAGTTCGGAAAACCTCTTCCCGCCACACTGCCATTCATCCAGCGCTGCCCTGTCCGTTTCTAGACGTGCGAAGAGACCCCAGTGCAAGTGATGTCTTCCAAGCATGAAGGGGACCCGATTTCAACGCCGGTTTCTCGCCGAAGCGTACACAGAGCGACTCGGCAGCCTCTACCCTCCACGGGGACTCACACCTTGTCTTCCTGTTCATACTCGTGACCGCACGCAGTTCAGACGTATACGCGCAAAAGACGCCTCCCCACCAGCCGCTGAGCCTTCTTCACAACATCTGCCCTAAACCAAGCCAGGGGCCACAATCCACGACCGTTGACGCTACACATAGCCAGTTGACCGCGAGAACGAATCTCTATTGCAGCGTCCCGCGGGAGCTGCAATTTCAACGACAAGGTAGGTGCAGCCGCAGAAAGGGTCTTCACAGAGGCCGGAACATCTGCAGAAACAAGAGAACAAGCAAGCCGATGGATCGACGGACATCAGTTGCGCGCACAAGAACAGAAAAGGGGTTTAAACAGGTCAGAGTAGAGAAGAGCGGAGGTCGTGGCCGCGAAAAGGCTCGAAAATGCTGCGGTCTTTGCCGCTCGAGGTGAATAACGAAGTCGGTCGCATCGTCAAGTCTTCCGCGTCAGCGGCGTGGAAGGGCAATACACCGACAAGTATGGGTCTCGTCCGCAGGCAGGCCGTCATAAGCAGTGCGAATGGGAGAGAAAGCCAAGGCATAACTAGCCAGTAGTGCAAACATGGTCCGGCCTTCCTGTATTGGAAGGACCAAGAATTGGGGGCACACGAAAACGACCAGGGTAGAGAAAGACCATATCAGTATATCGCTAGGATGAGTGTCCCGTGAGGGACCGGGGCCGTTTCCAGAACATCGCTGTTGCCTCAGCAGTTTCGCAGAAGCCGGCAAATGTCCAGGGGCCAGGTACCAATGCTCTCTTGTTCGTGCCCTTGGATGTTCAGAACGCAGCCCAACACCCCGCACCTTCGGTCGACCATGCTCGTGAAGCCATGTAGATCTCGATGCGCTCGCCGACGCTTCTGGGCCTCGCCTCCAAGCCATCCACATGCAGGGTAGCAGCAGAAAAAACTCGAAGTGACCCACGGCGCTCGGAATCATGCTGAAACAGCGCCGGGATTTGGACGTTCTTCCGCTCGAGAGCAGTCAAAGCCCAGAGGAAAAGCCTAAGGCTCAGGCCACCAGCGTCCTGTGCGGCATGCTTTTTGTTGTTCCAAAGAACGAAGCAGACGCCGTGACGAAGCCAGGGGACAGAGTGAACAGACGAACCGGGCGTTGCCCAGCATGAAAGAATCAAGCACACGAGAGTAGGTGGGCAAAAAAGACCTGTGCAGGTCTGTGCGTGGCCCACCTGGCGCGCGTTGTGCTTTTGGAGTCCCAGACTGTGTGTAACACGCTCGCTCTCTACCATGCATACCCAAAAGTACCGCGACGCGTCTCTGGTGCCCGTTGTGTGATACTCCTCCGAGGGGATCCCATGCATTTCCGGCATCGCCTTCCCTTCCACAGCAACGAACATCGAAAGCATACACAGACAGTCTTCGTTCACCCAGCGAAGGCAAAGCGAAACCTCAAAGTGCCTCAGCTTTCCGTGCGTGATTCGTGCGTAGGTCGGGGTCCCGAGGCAACACAGGCAGGGATCTGTGCGGAGCGGAGATGAATCGACACTGGACACGTTCCGGAGACGCGATATAAGGTTGCAGAGACGTCATCGCGTGAAAAAGGGTCGGGTGGCTCGAGGGCATCAACGCGCGCACAAACGCGCAGGATTCAGTCATTGAGGCTGCCCACACGTCCACCTAACGGTCCTATACTCGCCAGACCGAGGCCTGTATCAAAGACGCCACAAAGCAAAAAGAGGACGCGTGGTGACCTCTAGATGACTAGGGTTAGATTTCACGCTGGTGGGGACCAGGTGGAATGAGTGGCTGGGACGAGCAGGGGACCAAAGAGGATGGAGGACCGCGAAAAGAACAGGCGCCAGGAAGGGTAAGTCCGGCATGGAGAGACATCGGCCTCCCGGTTGGCCATCGTCGGACTTGGGTTCGCGAAGTGGTTCTGGTTCAGTGAGGGCCGTGGGAGCGCGATCACATATCTTTTGACTGGCTGCACCGCCGCCCGTCCTTCCTTTTGACATCGTCCTCGGTCCCGTTCGATTTCGCAACCGTTCGAAGAACAAGAAATGCATCACCCATAGACCACTTTCACGACGCTCCTGAAATGCCTCCTCGCAAAGGAATTGTCAAGTCTGGAAACGCTGGAAATTCTTCCAAGGCTCCCCCTCCCAAAGCCCCAGTTGTAGACTCCAATGTGCCACAGGTCGACGGACAGCCTCTCTTCCCCCCTGGCTCTAAATATCCTCTGAGCTTGCTCCACGAGAGGTTGCTTCTATATGACGCTTTGCGAGCTAAATTGTCTAACCTTCCGAGCCAGATGTCAGAAAAACGGATGGGAAAAGGCTATAGTGGACACTGTGAGCATATCAAATTCGCAGTCGCCACAGAGAGACTGAATTTTCATTCAGAGAAGACAGCAAGATGGATTCTCTTTCGCCGTCACCCTAAGTAAACTAAACAAGAAAAGTGGACAGAAAGAAACAGTACGGATGGAACCGCATCCCTCTTATATCAGTCCCTCTGCCATAGAATCTCGCCACTGGGGCGCTACGTACGCACTATACCGTGTTCGTGGATGCATACCTTCATCAAGATATCTTCTCATCGAATATGTAAATTATATAGTTCTGCAATGGCATACAGGTAATTCCCCAACCTCTCTAACGATCAAGATGAGTTGAATCCAGTTCAGCTCAATCGAGTACTTCCTCCTGGTCCGCGACAATATTGGGAAACGTTGGCTGCAGAGCATAGTAAAGCACCTGAGCACCAGAAATGGATGTACAGCGCCGACCCTTTCGCGGCCAAAAAAGAAGTGGAGCAGCGCCAGTCACAATCCATTAGCAAGAGGCGTGAGGCCGCGCCTGCCAGTGCAGATTCGGCCGCAGACACCGTTCGGGGCTCTGAACCTCGACGACCGGCAGCTTCGGGGGAGTTCGCAGACGCTCCCGAGGTCAGAATGGCTGGTGCGCTCCGTGAATTGTCGGAGGAAGCCATCAAACAGGTAGTTCTCTTCCAAGCCCATAATAGCTCGCTCATATACACCCCCAGGCCATTTCTCTCTATCCAGAAGCAGCAGACGTCGCCCCAGCTGTTTTATCCAACGAGGATGCCCCCAAGGTGAACCAGCAACTCGGAACTCTGGGTTTTACTCCCGTGCAAGCGCGAAATGCGGTCAACTTCTTGTCTCGCCCGTCACCGGTGACTGCGAACCTAATGAATTCCTTGTCGCCTTTGGAGGCCGCAATCGAATACCTAATTCTCCATGTTCCCGAGTGCGACCTCCCCCAACGGTTTTTACCCTCGGCGAATTCTTCCAACTCGTTTGTCGTGTCCACTCATGGCGGTGCCGATGACCTGAAGAGGCGTTGGATAGAAGACAAGGCCGCCAAGGAGGCGGGATGGCCAGTCCACGTTGTACAAGCATGCCTCGAGGCAGATACAAGTCTGGTTGATGACTGGGACGCTCTGCTTGTTACCTTGGGTCGAAAAATAATCGGAATCGAAGAGTCGGGGACCTCGGCCGGAGCTGAACCTTACCAGATTGATCCCGACGAAATCGAAGCTATGGGGGCGTCTCTGGAGGATCCAACCCAGCTAGTTATGCCCCTATTCAGTGCCCCAGTCAAGCTACATGTTCTCGTCTCCCCCGAGAAAGGGTATCCTCGACCAGGATTCACGCCAATGTTTCTTACGTCCAACTCCGCCGCTGCCTACATTCGGCTTCACCTTATTTCACAACTCCTCCTGGAAATGGAGGGAGACGAATTTATACAACCGGGGGAGGGTTTTTGTATGGCCGCTATGAGGGTTTTAGAAGCTGCGTGGGCAGTCATCGAGGACGAAGGACCGCCCGATATGTCCGTGGTCCTCAGACACATAATACCGCGTCTCGACGGCGAAGGTGTTGACTACGATGAGTCCAATTTGACGGCTCCGCGATCGGGAAACACTCGGGCTCGTAAAAAAGGAGGAGGAAATTACAGACGCGATGAACGCACGAGCGCCCAAATAAAACAGGAATTCGAAACTTTATGTCAAGACAACAAGGTAGGAGGAATATATCATCATCTGCCCATTATTCAAGCAGACTCTACAGTATATGGAGATGTTGTCTTCGCGGCAGAAGCTCCCGGCGTTCACTGCGAAAGACGAATTTTTGAACCTGCTCCAGACGAGCCGCGTCGTAGTCGTAGTCGGCGAGACCGGTTAGCGGTGACCTTTCTTTATCTGGCATTAGCGCTGATTTTTCTCATTCAAGGATGTGGCAAAACTACACAACGTGAGTTGACTGTCTCAAAATCTATCCCGCCGTCACAGACGATATTTTCAGTGCCGCAGTTTATTTTGGACTCCCTCATCATGTCAAATGCTGGATCTACAGCCTCGATCATAGTCACACAACCAAGGTTCTTCTCCCAGGCGCCGGTCATTTGTTGAAACTGACCCGCACATTAACCAGACGTCTATCGGCGATTTCAGTTGCAGCTCGCGTCTCTTCTGAACGCATCGAAGACGGCTCGGTCGGCTACGCGATCAGGGGCGAAAGTAAGCAAAGCAAAAGCACCAAACTCTTATTTTGCACGACCGGTGTTGTGCTCAGACGTCTCGGCTCTGGAGACACTCTTGAAAATGTCAGTCACATCGTGGTGGATGAGGTGCATGAGCGATCCGTGGATGGAGATTTCCTTCTGCTTGAGCTGCGGGAGCTCTTGAAGCGACACCCGACCTTGAAGGTCGTCCTCATGTCTGCAACAATCAACCACGAAACGTTCATCAACTACTTCGGCGGTGCTCCTCTTTTAACTATTCCCGGTTTCGCTCATCCTGTGACGGACATGTGAGATCCTCACCCTCTTCAGAGCATCAGGAGCTCATATCTATGCCCACAGATACTTGGAAGACATCATCCCGCAGATTAAATACCGGCCACCAGCGGTGAGATCCATGCGAAAAGAAAGCGGGGACGCGTTGCAGGCCTTCCGCGACGAGCACAAGTCGAAAGGGCTGGACGATGCCACCATTTCTGCCATCCAGGTCATAAGCCGCTCCGACCGGTTGGACTTCCAGCTCATCGCCGAAGTCGTCCGCCACATCATCTCGGATCCGAAGAACAAGCGCGGAGGCATCCTCATTTTCTTGCCTGGTGTCCCAGAGATCCGACAATGCATCGACGCCATGCGCACCGCGCTCCCTGGCGGCCAAGCTGATGTATTCCCGCTGCATGCGAACCTATCCAGCGACGAACAACGGCGCGTATTTATGAAAACGTCCAAATGGAAAGTCATCGCCGCTACCAACGTCGCCGAGACCTCCATCACCATCGATGACGTTATCTATGTCGTAGATGCAGTATGTTTTTCCTGCTTTCAGAGCATCCTGTATTGAAATTTGAGGTAGGGAAAGGTCAAGGAAACGCAGTACGACGCAGAGACGAGCATGTCTCGATTGGTGGAGGCCTACATCACCCGCGCAGCCGGGCGACAGCGACGAGGACGCGCAGGTCGAACGCAGCCTGGATTTTGTTATAAGCTCTACACCAGGAAACAAGAGCTCAATATGGCGAAGTATCCCGTTCCCGAGATACTGCGTGTCCCACTGGAGAGCATCTCGTTGACCGTCAAGGTCATGCGAGAGGAAGAGGACGTCAAACTCTTCTTGCAGCGGGCTATCGACCCGCCGAAAGTGGCTGCTATGGAGGCGGCGTGGACCGTCCTCGAGGAGCTGGGAGCTGTCGATTTGAACGGGAAATTGACGCCGTTGGGGCGACATATCGTAAGTCTGAGATGAATCACATTGGCGTCTGACTTATTTCTTGCACTAGTCAACCCTTCCAGTTGATTTACGGCTGGCAAAGGTAAGCGCGGTCGGCGGGCTTATGTTTGCCATATTGAATCGCGTTTTCAGATGCTTGTATTAGGTACCATTTTCCAGTGCCTTGGACCGGTGCTCACCATCGCCGCCGCCTTGTCGTCGAAACCCTTGTTCCTCACTCCCATGGACAAACGGGAAGAGGCAAACAAGTAGGCAAACTATCTTGTTCGTGGAACGATGTTGATTGTTCCCAGAGCGCGAGCTCGGTTTGCGACAGCCGGCAGCGACCTCCTCACCGACCTTGGTGCGTATGACGCCTGCGTCAAAATGCGCGCCGAAGGAAACTCGCATGGCGCGGTGCGGACATTCTGCGAAGAAGTAAGCGCTCTTTATCAAGGAAGCGCATCGCCTGTTCTGAGCATCCTTAGAACTTCATCTCGCCGAACACCGTCAGAGACATAACGACCCTCCGAAACGACTTCATCGGCTCGCTCGCCGACCTCGGATTCATCCCGCTTTCCTCGACGCCGTCCTCCCCCAGCCTAAACACCAATAGCGAAAACACAAACCTGATCAAAGCCGTCGTGCTCGGCGGCCTCTGGCCGCGCGTCGTGCGCGTGCACCTCCCCAAGTCCGCGATCAAGTTCGACCGCGTCTCCGCCGGGACGGTGCAGCGCGAGAACATGGCCAAGGAGTTCAAGATGTACGACCTGCGCGCGGGGCGCGTCTTCCTGCACCCCACGAGCATCCTCTTCGAGGTCGCCGCGTGGAAGTCGCCGTTCCTGGTGTACTTTAGCAAGCACATGACGAGCAAGGTGTTTTTGCGCGACGCGACGGAGGTGCCGCTGTACGCGCTGCTGCTGTTTGGCGGGCCGGTGGCGGTCAACCACGTCGCTGGGGGGCTGACTATCGGGACGAGGGAGAGCTGGATACGGCTCAGAGCGTGGCCCCGCATTGGGGTGCTCGTTAACCAACTTCGGTGGGCATGCTTCCTGAATCCTCTCGGTCGAGCTGAATTTGGTACAGTCGGCTCTTAGACGCGCAGTTGCAGCGGTGTGTCGAGGAGGGCGCGATGCTCAATACGGGCGGACAAAATCCAGTCGTACGAGCGATGCTGGCTTTACTTACATACGATGGCCTCACTGAGTGATCTCGCACCCGTCCCTCACGAGGCCTGGATCCCAATGCGGGAACCATCTCGTGAGGGCCGGGTGCGAGACAAACATAATACATACGAACCTCCTTCCCGATTGGGACTAGGACGTTGCTCTGCTTTCGCCTGTTTGATCAATGATTGCCTTCGCGTCGCCTTCTCTCTTTCGACCCTCACTGCTGGCCGCTGCTGGCTGAGATGCAAGTGGTTTCATTCAAATCGTTGGATGCGTAAAATACAGTGCTTTATCGTTGCGTTGCTCTCGTCCCATCCCATTATACTCATGCTAGTAGATGCCGTCCCCATCTGTGCAACGAAAGGTTAGCCAGCAGCACATCAGCTAACCCAGGCGGAACAACTCACAGATATTAAAGTAAATAGATAGCCACCAGTAAGCCCTTTACAGACGCGGTCCCGCTCCCAGCCGCCCAACTCTCGCTCGCGGATCGTTTGTGGGCCATTGGCGGCCGCCGGCCCAGCCCGAGCGCCGCCTGCGCCTGGTCGTTCTTCTTTCGATTCCGCCCCCTCTCGTCCACCAGCGGCGCCTCGCTCTCCTTCTCCTTCTCTTCCGAATCAGACGCAGACGTCACCGGGCTGCGCGCGAACTGCATCGGTCCCGAATTGGGGCAGGCCGCGCAGGTACGCGGCGTAGCCCTCGTCTTCAGTCGGAGGTTGGGCATAGTATGGGTGGGCGTACGGCTGCGTGCGCGGGACGGGCGTCGATACGCGACGCGTGGTTTTGCGGGTGAAGTAAGATGGTCCAGGGAGACTTGCGGATGAGCCTCGAAGTCGCGGAAGACGTCGTGGCGCTGGGGACCGGCGGCGGCGTTCTTCGAGGAGCCTGAAGCCCGCCGGAAACCCATGAACCCGCCTCCGCTCGATCGACGCTGCGGTTTGCCGTCCTGAGGCTACAAGCATGTCAGTACAATTGGCTTGCGTCGAGCAAGCATGCGCACCTGGAGCGGACGCGATGGAGGCTGTATCGACAGACGATCGACGGACCCTGTTTGCGGCTTTCTGGAATGGCCGTGTCAAGGACAACGACGGCCGCGGCGAGGAATTAGATGAATCGGATTCGATGGCCGACTCGCGACAAGTTTCGAGGGTTTGAGAGGGTATCGCAGTATAGGTATGGACCAGTGTCGACGATGACGACGAGGGACTGATTTCAGACGGAGAGGCCAGCAGAGGCCGGTCGAGCAGCTCGGAAGAGTCATTCGAGGTTCGTGTCGAAGGTGTGGGTCGTGAAAACGAGGACGTGGGGGAGTCGACAAAGTAGACGCGCCGTGTCCGTTGTGGGCTGAGCGACGATGGGGTAGTCACCACCGGAGGCGATCGACGGTGTGGCGGAGTCGCGTCGGCGGGACTGCAGCGCGGCCGGTGCGGAGCGACGGCGGGCCTTTTTGTCTACGAGAATGGGCTCTACGAGTTCGACTTTCGGGAGGCGGGACCAGGGTAAGGTAGAGCCAAGCGAGGATGCTCTTTGTGGCGACGGTTAGGTTTGAAATTGATGGGATATGGATATAAAAGTACGGACCACGCTGAAGCCGACGGAGCTCATGGCCTGTGCGGCGAGGGTGACGAAGAGAGATCGTTCTTTGGAGGACATGGTTGGGGTAAAGGAGGATAGGGATGCACAATAATGTTGCATTCTCCCTAGGTGACTAAAATACGATCAAGAGTTGAATACGGTCGGCGGGTGGGGTTGAGCGAGTATTTGCGGCTACATAATGCATAGTCGGGGAGCAGGACGGGGGCGGAAGAGGTCGAGTGACAAGGATCCTGAGAAAGGCCTTATATTCGAGCGTCTAGGGAAATCGAACCACTTGAAAAAACCTATAAATAATGAGGTAAGCTGCATGACATCCCTGGCCCGGCCATTCCAAAAACGCCTGATTATATTCTGTTGTGGGCCTCACTTGAGGGCGCCTGGCCACAGCCGGAACGTCTCCTGTGGCTTGTGAAACAACGGGAATTTAACGGGAATCACACCATTTGAGGGTACCCGCTGTCCCCGACCCTGCACAAACAAAAACGCGCTCTGGGTCTTGCTCTGGGTGAGGAAAAACATGCCTGAACGGACGAAAAATATTATTACTGGCACGCGACGCGACGTAGATTCGACGCGTCAAGGGCTTGCGGCAACCAACGCGGCGGCAATTGGGCGCTTAAGCGGTGCCTGGCCTAGCTGATAAGATAAGATGCGGTCAATGACCGCGTCAGACCGCGTCGCCATCGAATAATTTCAATAAAGCCGCATCAGACGGCCACTCGTTTGGGTCAACGACTCTCTCCTCTCTTTTCTCCTCTGCTGTGGTAGTCGACGGCGCGGATATCGCCCTGGCTTCGGCCTTTAGCCTCCCCTACTCTTCTCCCTCCGCCACCTCCCAGCACGGCTCTTGTTCTGCTGGCCTAAACTCGAGCGTGCCCCATACGCCCTTGAATCCATCTCTTCGACTTCTCTTCCAGCGGTCCGCTTAATTGTCGCGACTGCTTGTCTTTATTTCGCGAGGCGAACCTTTTCTAGTGGTACTGGCAACTATCTGGCGGTGTACATACAATGTCCAATGACCCAACTATGAGATTGAGTCTCACGGACAATGCTGCTGTATGTCTCGCATTTTTGCTATCAGTTTGTTCTCTGACACCCAGCCAGCTCGAATATGTACTATCCGACATTCCTTTCTTTTGTGTGGGCCTCACCGCTCTTGCTGTCTTTGCTTTCTTCATCGTCATGCGTCGTATCAATCTGTGCGTTGTCTTGCTTGTAGAGCCTTGTGTCCTCAGCTCATACATCCATAGTCCTGCAATATACCTGTATACATCTTCCCTCCTCGCATTTGGTGCGTCTTGCCTCTCTCACCGTATCCGTCCTGCTTATCCCGCACGTAGTTGCTGCCATCCTCGACCTTACCCAGGTCCTTCTCAGAGGAGTGACCAACACTGACCAGGGCCTCCTACTGAATACCGTCGCCGGTATTACCAACACGCGGGAAGTCCTTCTTGCCCTGTCGTTTGGCTTTCGATACCTCTACCTTTGGGCTTTCGTCGCACAGCGTCCCCGCTACGAGCCACGCCCCAGAACACAGGACGATCCATTGTTCTCCGAAACCTACTTGCACAGCGCCAGCTGGGAGCGGTGGGGCGCTCCGGGTTTCGTCCTCAATTCGCCCTCTTAGGCTCCGTCATTTCCATCCCCATCCTCCAAATCGTCTGGCGTATTGCTACTGGATGGTCGGCCGTGTACATTGCGGAAGCGACTATTCAGATTGCTGTTTCTGTCCTGCTCATCACCAAACTCCTTCTCAACCTCTTTCTCTCCACCGTTGCCCCTTGGTGGCGTCCCTTCACGCCGTACATCGTTCCCATCATGGCCCTGCTGATCAGCACTGGCATCGGCGCAGGAAATCTTCTGTTGTGTACGTCTTTCTGTTCAATGGTCAATCACATTTCAATCTGATGTCATGATCTCTGTAGTCAAGTTCTCGGAGACAACGCTTGGCAGGTTTCTCCAGGCTGTGGAAACGTACAGTCTTATCCTTTCCGTTCTCATCTTCACCTTCTACAACATTCCACGATATGCTCCGCCCACCACGGTTTCAGCCCGGAAACGAAGTTCTTTTTTCACCGGCCAACCGTCAAAAGCGGAGGAATCAATGTTCTCACCGCCTGTTGAAGAAACTCCGGTGATTCAGATTGGACGAGCAGTGGTTACTCCGGAGGGCTCGCGTGAATCGATGCTCTCCATGCTCTCAGCCTGGATAAATGTCCGGAAGGCGCCGCGGCCCAACAGCGGAGAGCAGAAGCTCTGGAATTCGGGAGATGCGGAGTTGGGTATTTCCACCGAGATGCGGGGTAAAACCCCTGCTTCGAGTGTCGCGGAGAGTCCACAGGTACAGGTGTTCGAGGATGTACAGCGGCCTCCGCTTGCCGTGAACACCAAGGACAGTCTGGTGATCCAGCCGACGCCGAATGCTCTCGAGGTAACAACACCGACGTCGGTCAACCGGCCTTTCACTGGCGTTTCGTTCGCTTCGTATTATGGAATGGCGACGAGCTCGCGTCTGACGATGCCCGCCGTCACTCCCGGCGACGATACGCGGAACACCGACTCCCCCATCTACGGTCTCAATGGTATCATCACCCCGGCTGGCCCTGCTGACCCCGAATCACCTACTCTGTCGCGGCGTCCCCCCTCGTCGTCCCTTGCTCCTCCCTCTCCGTCTGCTGGGCGAGAATCAGTAAACTCGTTCGATGAGCTTCTGCGTCAGCAAACAGAGCTCGACAAGAGCATCGCCGCCCTCCGTCTCTTCTCGCCCACGACGGCGGTCATGTCCCTCCCCGCACCACCCGACCCAGAGCCGGAATCAAAGTCAAACGACCGGTCGATGAGCATGTCTTCTGGGAAATCGATGTCCAACCGGAGCGAGTTCTCTTTGAGCATCTTCCCGGAGCCGCCGCCCGTCGAGAGCGCTGTTATCCCGGCTGAATCTATTCCAACTTTGATGGGTCGGGCTAGGGATCCGCCGTTCCCCCCTCGTGCGCCGCGTGCACGGAGGCAATCGCAGATCCCTCATAGCGTGGATATCGACAACCTTTCTGCGCCGGTCAGCCCAGCGTACAACAACCGGTTCGACTCTGCGGTCACTCAGTACGACGTAACTTCATTCATCGGTGGTACGTTCAGTCAGTTCTACTCTAATATCAAATACTAATTCCGTATAGATTTAACGAGCCCTGGACCGTCCAGCGACCCCAAAGTGAGCGTCCTGGGCGAAGTGGCAGAAAAATCCGAGGTCGAGTCTGACGTGGAGAGCCCAACATCCGGCGCGCCTTCCAACATTACCCTGCGTCCGCTGCTTCTCAATTCGGCGTCGCCCACGATCACGTCGCTCCCCCCGGCCACGGCGTCGAGCGGCGTGCTGAACTCGAGCACCCAGGCATCTACCTACGAATACCCGACGCTGAAACCGCTCTTACTCGGCGCGCCGTCTGTCCCCTCGCCGTTGGGTGCAGGTGCGCGGCGGACGCCCGGTCCGGCGACGTTTGCTGGCCCGCGGAAGCCTGCGCGCAGCGCAGCTGGGCGACCGATCATCAGCGTTCCGCGGCAGATGGAGGACGAGCAGGAGGACGAGGCAGAGGCGTTTGAAAAACCGCGGCGACCACCGGCGGTGACTTTCCAATAAGCAAACAAATAGCTGTGCTTTCGTAAATGTTATTGTTATTATCTGGAGCCGTTGGGTGTGACGTAAGGCCATGACGCAACCGCGACCCGCGTTTAAATACTCCTGCGCAGGTCATCGCGACGGTATATTGATTTCTGCACCATGTCCCGCTTCCCCGACTACTATAAGCTCCTCAGCCTCAAGAAGAATGCGACCCACGACGAAATACGCACCGCGTACAAGAAGGAGTCACTCAAGTTGAAATTCCTCTGGTTCGCCAAATAGCCCTGCTAACGTGTGCAGCGCCGTAGAACTCACCCGGACAGAGTAGCCAATGCGACTCCAGCAGAGAAGAAGAAGGCGACGGAGCGGTTCCAGGCGGTAGCGGACGCCTACTACGTGCTGTCGGACCCCACACGGCGGCGGGAATACGATGCGCTCTACACCAGCCGCACGCGCGAGGACCGAACGGAGGACCCTGGCTCGTCGAACGCCTTCTTCAGCCAGTTCTCGAGTATGTTTGGCGGGGGATCCGCCCGCGCAGCACCTGAGGCAGATAGACCTGACGCGGACGGCGTTTTTGCGGACGTATTCGAGGAGGTAACGCCAACCTACCCCCGCAAGAACGAGATGCTGATATCTTTATGCCCAGCTGTTACGGCCGGAGGTCGAGCGACATGCACCGTGGTGGAGTTACCTGGGTGCCGTGTGCGGGTAAGCGTTACGCTACTTTCGACTCGTTGCCACACGTTCTGACATTAAATCCTCAGTGGCGGCATGGGATTCATCTTTGCCAACTTCCCTGGCCTTATGCTCGGTGCCGTGGCAGGCAACCGCCTCGGCGCAATACGGGACGCCAAAGGCAAGAGCGTCGCCTCTGTGTTCACGGAGCTTGGCGGAAACCAGAAGGCAGAGGTTCGTCCTCATCCCGCACTACCTGCAAAAATCCTCATCGACGTTCCTCCTTGTGCAGATCCTCCGCGCGCTGGCGGTCAAAGTCCTTGGTTCCGCGTTGTAAAGTGCCCAGCCCTGCGTTTTCACTTACGATACTCATGCCCTATATTATGCTCCCTAACTGTATTTTGTAATCCCGCGAGCTCATTGTGAAAGAGTGTTCATTCAAAGAGTGTAAAGTATCGTATCTTAAATATTAAAGGTACTAGTATTAACATGAGTGGGTGAGCGGGTAGCAGGCATGCGGGCATAAAGCGAACATCCAAGGAACCCAGAAAAAAAGCCTCGAGCAGATCAGTCGTCGTCCCCATCCAACCTGCTGACATTATTCTTCGAATGGTGGGGGGAATTGGGGAAGGCGTCCTCCGGCGACTTGACGATATCAGCGCCGGCACCTAATTCGGTGCCCTTTTGTTTCCCCTTGTTCTTCTTGTTCTTTCCGCCCTTGAGGCGCGACCAAGTCTTTTCTTTGGTCGGAGTCATGTTGACCTAGATGTCGCTGTTGAGCCATAGCTGATACGAAGAAGAGATAAAGACGTACTGGACGATTATTGAGCTCCAAAATCGAGCTGGTCCGGTCGATCTCAAAGAACTCGTCGACTTCTTGGGGAGTGATCTCCGACGCGTCTTGGTCTGCAAAGGGATTCTCCCCATCGCCGCTCGCATTGCTGCTGTTTTTCCTGTTGTACACGCGCGTTCCACCGAGGAAGGGATTGCGGCCTTCAGTCGCACGAAGACGATCCCGCAGAGACTTTTGTCGGCGGGCGAGGCCAGGAGGCATCCAACCACGCTTACGCAGGTTCTCCACCTCGGCGGCGCGGGCCTCCTCGGGGGAGACGAGATTTTGGGCATCGGCTTCAGCGGTCGTCGGTGCGGAACTGGAGAAGAGCGCGAGAGGATTGAGGTAGCCGAAAAGCCCCGTCGACTGAATCAGTAAAAGGAAAAGGACGCATTAGTGGAATGTCATTGTATACTGATATAAAATTAAATGAAGGACATATGGAGGGGAGGTGGTATAGGATCGGATGCTCCTTCGGTAGACCAGGGCGACGCATAACACGCGCCGAGGTCAATTCCGCCCAGTAATCCTGGTCATCCAGGTCCCACCAGCTTGGTTGGAATCTGAACGTACCTGCTTCGGCTGCGATTCCACGTCTGGCTCAGTCGCCGCGTCGTCCTCCTCCCCCTCTGCAGTAGTTTGCTTCTTCTTCCCCTTGGCGGACGGCCGCCTCATGAGAGTCCCGAACCAACTCTGCCGGCGGCCCGTTGTGGTTGCGCTCGTGCCAGAGGTTTCTCCGCGGCGGTGCACTCCCTGGACAATTCGGCTTCCCACAGACCGGAGGCTGAGGCTGTCCGACTCGTCCCTCCGGTCAGACCCATCGCGCACATCGAACCGCGTGATGATCCCAGCAGCTCGCCGGCCCTCCAAGTACTGCTGGACCAGGATACTTTGGAGAGAGTTGTCGTGTTTCCAATGCCGGACCTTTGACCAGGTAGCGGAATCCGCCGGCTCCTCAATGAAAACTCTGAGGCCCATGGGACGAATGCGGAGGGTGTTGATTTCGAGAATGCGTTCAAGGGTATCATAATCGATGACTGCGAGCTCATCGGGTGAAATGGAAAATGTACGGGTCCAACCATGCCGTCTGCGCGTGTTCGTTAAATAAATTCAAAAGCACAAAGGCAATAAATGCACTCACAATGCTACACAGTTCAAATGGCCGTCGTGGTGCCCATCGTGCCGACCGACAGCGCTGGGCAGCGTCTTTGTGCTACCTCCCGGAAAGTTTGTTTCGGCCATGGGAGTATCACCTCCCTAGAGAGAAAAAGAAAGTGTTCAGAGAACGAAAGTACAAAGAGGAAGAAAGAGAAAGAGGTAGGCATCAGGCGCCAGAAGATGGTATATATATGCGGTCACCACTGCAACCGCGATATGAAATGGATAGGAAGAAGAATATTGAATGCATCTGTGATAGCCAAATCAACGTGTCGTACCGTGTGTTCGCTATTGAAGCTTTCGTTGAAGCGGGAAGGCGCGGAGGGTCGTGGCTTGAACATGAAAGAAACGGGGAGAAAGAGACAAAGAGACGGACGGTTAAAGGCAGACCGAGGGAGAGGATCTCCCAGATCTGTTCCCATGACAACATAGATGACAATCATTTGACGGAAACGGCGACTCAACGCTGGGGAAATAACGAGGCGCTCTGACCAGAGAATCCGGGCGAAAAATAAACGATCGGCTTTTATGGGTTCATTGCGTGGGCAGTGTATTTGGTTTAATTGGAAATCTGAAAAGAATAGACGCGTCGAAAAAAAGGTCACAAACTGATATAGGGTTCCTTGGGCAGCAGCGCTCGACTGCGGGTGGTTGCGAGAGGCTGAGCCATTGGGCTGAAGTAGGGCGGATCAGAAAGCTGCAGATCACGATACTCATACCTCCATGCAAGTATGTCAACTACATATTTTAGCGTGCGGGCCATCGACAGAAAAAACCATGTTGATGCTGGAGAGTATGCGTAGGTACTTGCTATGTAGTGAGTATGATAATGCTATGACTCTGTATATGCAATTCGAACGATGCAAGGAGAAATGCTAAAAGAGACGCTCGATGCTAAACAACCCTCCTTCGCGGCAGCCCACTGGGTGGAGGAATCTTCGATTTGGGCATTGGCAGACGACTGGCGCTGACAGCACGCGGTAGACCGGAAGTGGACCCATTCGGGGCAACTACGCGCAATGGGCGCTTGAGCGCACGGGTGGTCTGAGCGACTTGGGAGGGCGCCTTGGTTGGAGCCAGAGCCGGTGCCGGAGCCGCAACAGGAGCTGGAACTGGAGCGGCGGCTTCTGTGGGAAGCGGCACTCTTCGAGGACCCGAAGCCGTTGCGGGCACAGGCTTATGGTGATTTGCAACGAGACCGACTTTCTCCTTGTCTTTATCACTGCCCGCGATCGGAACCCGCCAAGGGCCGGGGCCTTCCATCACGTACCGACCCTTGGATGGAACTGTCGACGACGCCTTGGGAGCAACGACACAATTGTCTAGAGCAGGAGGGCCGGTCTGATCAAGAGAGGTCTCGACTGCAACTGTCGGAACAGCAGTATCGGGACGCTTCCGCTTCACAATCTTCAGAGCCGGGATGAGAGCTGGGGGCTCAGGAAGGCTGGTTGATAGGACCGGAATGGGGGAACACTGCGTGGCAGGCGGAGCCACGAATACGGGAGGAAGAGACGGCATGGACAGCTGGTTGGATATCGCGGAAGGTGCACATAAGTCTTGGTGAACTATTCAAAGATCTTTGAGGGCTCGATCCAAGGATGGACAAGAAAACGAACCTATAGGGAGAGAATCCTGGGAACACTCTACAAGCGGAGATTCGGATCGTGGCGGGGTACCGCGGGGAGATGGCGGGGTCGTATCAGCGGATGGGACAGCAAGGGATGGTTCCGGGCCAATGGTCGCCGCTGCAGATATTAAATGAGTGGTGAAAACGCGAGAGCCGGAAGCCTTACAGGTCTCCTCCTGTTCAACAATCGAAACCAACTCCTTCCCCATATCAAAACTCTCCTCATCACTCTGCTCCAAGAAGGAAATTCTGTCGTTGAGTAAGTCAAAACTCTCATCCGAGTTCATCTTCATGTGCAGGGCAAACGAAGACTGCAGGTCGGCAGAGGAACAATCCAAATTGAACGAAGTCATCGACACGGGGGCAGGTTGGATAGCAGGAGCAAGGAAAGAGGTCGAAGCCTCCGAAGGGGTGGGGAACGCCATGGTGGTGTCTGCTATGAGGCTTCCCGTCGGGGTGGCCAATGAAAGGGTGGCAACGGAGGTGGTGTCGCTCGCGGGACTGTATTCGGTTTCCTCGGGGGGACATACGACGACGGAAGGGTTTGCCTGTGCACCAAAAGTGGCACCAGACGCATTCACTGCATTGATGACGGACGCAAAAGCATAATCCTCGGGAGCGGGCTGGGATGACGCCAGCTCTCCGGCTGCTGCTTTCCTTCTGTACATTTTGGATCGCATTGGTGTTCGTTCTCGGTCGAAGGTGACATCCGCCAACGGGGTACGCGGACTGGACGCTGGAGGGGGAAGCCCAATCGTGTCGTTTTCGTCTGCTTCGACCTCCTCCTCTTCTTCCTCTCCACCGTCCTCATCCCCTCCATTATCAACAGTGACATCGCCGACCTCAACGAGCCTCCGCGTCAATCGCACTGGACTGGCGTGTTGGACATAGGTTTGGGGGAAGAAATCCGAGTCAGGGAAGGAGTTTTCCTTGTCGGAGTCGGGGGAGTGAGCGTCGCGAGCAGACAAAGGGTCAAACAATTGGAGGATGCTTGCTCGCGGCCGATTCATCGTCGACGAATGAAAAAGAACAGTGGTCTGGTGTTCTGGTTTGGAATAAGAACGCGATCACGGGTTCCTTAACACTGCCACCTCGCCAATCAAGGTTAAAGGCGAGCCCTGCGCTCATTATTTCGTTTACTAATAATGTGTAGGTACTGTCCAGTGTCACTCTTTCTGCTTCTATGCCTCTGCCTCGATGCCAAATCCTGCCTAATCCGTGACGATTCCGACTTTGAGCTGAGGAATATCTCCGAATATCTCAAGAGAATTTCCCAACGGGCCCTTCCCAAATACCGGCGGCAGAGGTGCGCCAAAGCGCTTGTAGTAGTCTCGATTGAGCTGTGCGTCCGGAATATTGTGTCTATGATTTCAATGTCACGGAATATCTTTGAAAGCCGTCGACGAGACTCACTCCGCCTTCAAATGCTCCTTCACTGCGTCAATCACCGCGGCGGGCTGTTCCCCAGGAAGGTCACGACAATGAGCGCACAGCCAATCTTTCCGGAGCACGACTTGTTCATCTAGCGGCACAAGTCGACTGCGACAGAAATCGACCTCGAACGAGGTCATCGTTGCAAAGTCGACCTCCTCGTCTGGATGATGTTCTGCGTGATGCTTAACCTATCGATACGGTGAGCAACCACGATAATGGATGAGTACACGTAACTCACTGCATTGCGCCAGTTACACGCTTGCGCCCATTGGTCACTGGAGTTATAACCCCTCCCTCTCAAGCAGGTCGGCTTCATGCAAGCGAACCACATGTCCAACCGGTCCATGTCTAGCGCACCCATGGTGGATGACCCTCCCGCGAGGTCAATGATAGCTGCAAATATCCGACCAAGCGACTTCTCCACGCTGAGGATGCGACAGTTCCACGATTGCCGGTCACGATCGTAATGTTCCAGGTGCCTCAGGGAATCCGTAGACTGCGTTCGATCGTGGTGACTGAGGTTACGAGTCAGGCAATGATGGTCGAGGACTTCAGGATAATAAAGCGGCTCGGCCACTGCGCGGTCGAAGTAAAGAGGGTCAATACCGATTGAGTCCCACTCCGGAGGTGTGCAGTTGTCACAGACGAAGACGATGGGCCGCAGGATGGCGGGAATCGTATCTTGAAACTGCCTGAGCGGTTTGGGATCAAATGTGTTTTTCTTGTCTTCAACAGTCATATCCGAGTAGGAAAGACATCCGGTCCTCTTTGTCTTCGGCTCTAGGAGACATGGTGCAAAAGTCGTAGGTGTATATATTTTCGCCATCTGTTGACGAAGTCATCGAAGAGGGGGCACCACAGCTGAGAAAGTGCGTCTCGTCGATTTTCCCGTCAGCGGGCGGCGAATCGAGGATGACCTTGACTTGCTTGAATCTGCATAGCTCGACGGGTCCGGGCATGATCTCGGCATATGGGAGGTGCGAGTTCTTATACTGCTGGAAGAGTCGAACTATGGGTTTCGATCGTTCACTGAACCCCAAGCGAGCCAAACGCTTCTGTTTGGATTGTTCCACCACTGCCACCAACGTTCCCTGGATATTCTTCCAGACTACATGACATTAGGAGAAGTGCAAAAAGTAAACAGCTTGACCTACCGCGCTCGGTGAGGCGCTGTGCACGCGTAAATTCTTCATGATGTTTCAGATCGTGGGGATATTCCATTCTCTCAATATCGTCCTTGTATCCCAGACCGATCAACCTTTCGATAATACTATGTAGAGGCAGTCAAGAGGACGCTGGAACGGATAGAAGAAGAGACGTACGCTGCTTGTCTGTCCTTTCGCATGTCTTGTATCTCTTGGGTGCGATCCGAGGCCTTAGTTTGGCCCACTTCTCGCAGCGCTGTGCATGCTGGATGGTTTATAAGTAAATTGGGCAGAGATGGAATAGTTGAACTCCCTCACAATTCCGATTTCATTGACTATCTCCCTCTGCTCTGTGACGAATGCATTGCGCGCTTCTGGCGTCCCCAGGGCGCGATATTTGGCGGCAGTAGCTTCATAGTCTCTGGTAAGGTAGGTAGGATTTTTCTCTGTAGGAGTTTAGACGATATCAAAACATTCGAACGTCACTGACTTCCTGACTGAGGTATCATGCTCTGGATGAGAACCTCGATATCATTTGATCCGCCATAGGGCATGGGTACGGATACTCTTGTATGCATCTTGATGCATTTCGCGCATGTTCGAACGCGTAATCTCCAGTCAACAACGCGAAGACCCTTGGTCGAGCAGAACTTGGAAGACATTCAGTCAGTATCACAGAATGAGCTAAGATCCTTACATGACACTGAGTATCGAACACTAGATGGATCCATGCGGGCTCAGACATGCCTGGTGGCCTGTCCGGCATACTGGGAGTGAGGTTTTCGCGCGCTGCACGCCAAACGCCCGACGCCGATTTGTGCAGGAGGAGGCGGCGAAATGGTTTGGTCACGCGAGCCAGACGAAGAACGTCATAAGGATCCAACAGTCCAAAAATCTAAAGACTGTTGTTAGCCAATCTACACCAACTCGCAGCATGTGGAATACTTCGAAGAGGATGTCGACAGGCATATCGGTTAGCTTGGATAGTAGGCCCGTCTTTCGAGGTGGGAAACCCGACGGCCTCGCGTCATTCGGTTTAATTTTCTTTCTGACGCGCGCGGTGGTGTCGGACTGCATACGGTGGAAGAGGTAAAGGAGTTTGTTGATGCTTCCGTCACATATGCGTGATAGTCACGTGTGTGTCCGTCACGCGTTTGACTTTCCCACGCATTCCCTCAACGTTCGCATTCGAGGTCCATGGACGTCTCTGCCCTTCGTACAGAGATCAAAACTTGGGAGCGCAACTTCAGAGCTGAACACGGCAGAGAGCCTTCCCGGCAGGACATCAAGGAAAAGCCAGGACTCGGTATAACCCATTCGCGTGTATCCTTTCTGCCATTTGAATCGTCCAACAGCGGAGAAATACAAGGAGTACAAGAAACTGACGAAAGCTGCGGAGCAACCCCGTCCCGCAAAGCCCCCAAATCCACCTTCCACTCCTCCCAGAACCCAGTCGCGTGATTCCGCCCACCCATCTCTCTTACTGTCCAAACCGCGCTCGATCGCCGCCGCGCAGCCGTTGTCGGGATACAATCCATTTTCTCCGCAGAAGAGCAAAGGGAAGCAAAAGGAGTCAAGCCCCGATTCCTACTTCGAGGTCCAATCCTTTCCGACTCGCACGAGATCCTTCCCCTGCACCACCCATCTTTCCTTCGTTTGTCGCCAAAACCAGCGATCCGTTCGCTCCCACCCCTAATAACGCTGTTTCTCGTGCGCGTAAGCGACTAAGAGGAGAGCCTGTCTCCCCCTCTCCGAATAAAGAGAAGCGACGGCGAATCATCCGCGAGGACAGTGACAACGAGGACGATGAACAGAGTGGCGCCAATACGTCCTTTGTTGACGACTCACCGGCTAAGCCACCGAACGGTGTAAGATCGTTCAAGCTGCTTTTCGACGAGGCCTCTGCGAAACCCAAATTCCCGCTATTGCGATCCAAGACGGCACCTTCCGGGTTATTTGGAACAAGCAGTTTACTCGCGGAGGGGAGCGAGCATATGGATATAGATGAAATGCCTTCCCGACCGGTAGAGAAAATGGCCTCGACTGCATCGACGATTAAACCGGACGATCCCTTCCTTGGAGGAGGAACGGCCTCATTCTCAGACGATGAGATGACTGACGACAGACCCTTGGAAGAAGCAAAGAGTGCTGCCAGGAGCCTTCTACCGCCTTCTCCGCCCCCAGCCACTCGGCGTCCCTCTGGACAACCTCATTTAAACAACGGGAAAGGGAGAAGCAAGGGCGACGGACAGAAGGCAACGAACATTTCGATGTCAGAGGACGAAGACGAGACCGATGAAGATGCTCAAATTAATCGACATAAAGTCAGATTGTTTGATCGAACTGCTGCTCGTGGGCGCGTTCGCGACGAAGACGATGCCGACGAGGATACATATCAGTTTAGGACGCGACGTCCTCCGGATGCAGATACGACTCCATCAGAGCCCTCGGAATCCATAAACCTCCCAGACACACTTCTCAGCATTCTCTCGCTTGCTCCCACGTCCTCTAATGGCCGTCAAGACGAGCACGTAGTGGAACAGCTGCTTTATGGTGCTCGCAGGGGGAATTACGACCCGTCAAAAGGCGGTGAAATATGGGGTGTCGGCGAATTCGAGGACGAGGAACGCGACGAATTCGCCGTGGATGGAAGCCGTCGTCGCGATCAAGGGGCGTACGACGACGAAGATGACTGGGAAGGAGAGGGAATACCATGGGAGGTTGGGGAACTGTAAACGGCGCGAAATAGACCGCGCGTCTCCAGCGTGTCTTCCGCGCGTGTCACACGTGTACACTGGTGACATGTATTGTCTTTAGGCTGCTTCATGGACCAAGCTCTGAGTGTTCGTGTGTAGGTAGATGTGCCGCAAAGCTGCTCTAAACCACGAACACCAGTCTCGTAACCCATGTGTTTGGGGTCAACACTGTTTGCACCAACGCGATGTCGGTTCATGCCATGACTGATCACGGCGTGGTGTGCACGCCTGCGCTGGCGTAAGTGAGTTAAAGAGGGGGGCCTACGTACGCTATCTATATGCCTGGTCTCTCGAACATCCTTCCTGCACTTCACCGCCGTTCAAGTAGCATCCGCGAAAGACTTCGGACTCTCAGCCTTACCTCCTTAGCGAAGAGCACCAACACTCCCGCAGCAGAATCGGATTCGTATCGCCCATATTCTGTACACCGACAATCGTCCAGCTTTTCGATGGCCCGCACTCCACCTGCTGTCATCGCTATCCTCGACTCGCCCGACGCGACGCAAAGCATCCTAGAGGCTATCCTCGAGTCTCCCAATGGGCGACGATCGCTCTCCAGGCTTGCCCGGACATGCCGTGCATGGCTGGACCCAGCACTGAATGTTCTCTGGCGAGAGCTCGGTCAGTGCACTTGGGTTTTATCAGGGAAATCAGAATAGTTACATCCTGCAGATTCGCTTGCGCCGATCATTGGCTTGTTCCCTCCACACCTGCTGAAGAAAACGAGAAGGCCGGGTCTTGGATTGGTGGGTGCTCTAAACATCGGCATGGGGTCGGCGGCTAATCACTCGTGTTCGATATAGTCTGCGCCACCGCAAGAAAAAGACTGGGACAAGATCCTCAAATACGGCGAACGAGTTTTGAGGATAACTTACGATGAGCTCCCCAACAACATCTCGACCAGCATCTTTCCCATATTCGAGGAATTGAGGCCAAGGACGTACTTGCTCCCAAATCTCCAGACCCTTACCTGGAGGATAATGTCGCAGGACATGCTTGATCGTGCTGCGCTCTTCCTCACCTCTGGATTGCAAGGATTCACATTGCATCTCGGAGGCGGAGGGACGAAATTCCCGACGCTCCCCACCTTCCTGGCCGATCTCGGTAGCCGCGTGAAGCTACAATCATTCACGATTAATTCCTCCGTCTCGCTTCCGGATACATTCACGGACCATCTATACCCTCAAGACAGTTTAGAGCGGCTCGCTATCATCGCTCCAGGAGCACTGTCGCCAACCATAGGGAAATGGGCCGCGTCTCTCCCTGGCTTGAAAAGCCTCCAGTTGGACCTGACGGGCAGGCCGCTCGTCGCTGTCAACGGCTTCTTCCGGGACTTGCGTTCTGGCGCATCTACCCCAGATTCCGTCGAGTCGCACACCGACAGCGGAGTGTTTTCTGCGGACGAGTTGGACTTTAGCGAGATCCGCAAGTCCATGTTGAGATTGACCGGAGACGCCAAGAAGGCCACGGTGTTTCCAGCTCTGACGCAGCTTCAACTGACAGGCCAGGCGTCGAGTATCGTCGCGTTTTTGACACATTTGTCGAATCCGTTGACACAGCTGGATATAACCATCGAAGACCCTCCTGACGCGGTGGATTGGCAGGATTTATCGCAGATGATATGCCAACGGTTTGGGAGCTCGTTGACATCCCTTCGCATTGGAGCGACCCTCTCCTCGAAATTCAGCGACCTCGTACGCTCAACGTCAAGGGCGGCGGCGGCACCTGCGCCGAGTCGTTTGTCGCTCGAGCATCTGTCGTCTCTCCCAGCACTTCGCACCATCTCCATTGACCTCCCTGAATCGATCTGCTTTACTCCAGCCGACATTGCACGGCTTGCCGACGTGGCGCCGAATCTGGAGGAGGTTCGATTATGTCCGTTGGCTCGCTTTTCGCAAACCAGTCCACCCCAGCTCACGTTGGAAAGTCTCGCTCCTCTTGTGAAGAACTGTCGAAAGCTCGGTGCGTTGTGGGTGGTTATTCAGGCCAAGGGCGGCAGTGCGGAACCCTTGGCCACCTCCGATTCTCTGGCATGGCTTCACGTGGGCCATTCGTGGGTGTCCGACACGCTCCAGGTCGCCATTCTGCTCAGCCATCTCGCACCGCATCTGGAGACTATCAAATGGTTCACAGAACGCAACCGGCCTGGCTTTGTGGAAGCCAATGCAAGGTCATGGCAAAAAGTATCGGATATTCTGCCCCACTTGCAGAATCTTCGCTTGACTGAGCGTCGAGCGGCGATACCGCAGAAGGAGGTTGTGATTGAATATGTGCAGGTCGAAGCGCCGCGTCCACCGATGTCCGACAAGGGTGTCGATGCCACAGTTCCCACTGTGGATTGCGGAGTAGAGGCGAGGCCGTTCATGGCAGAGCGTTCGGTTCAAGCAATGCCCTCAACAAGGGATCGCGAGACACAAGCAATGCCCACGACGAAGGACTGCGAGATGCAAACCACTCCGTCTTGTGCGTCTATAGCCATCGATGCTACTCCAAAGACGGTCGAGGCACAGGTCGACGCGACTCCCGAGCCAAGCGACGCGGTAATTTCCTCTGTTGCTGTCCAGGCGCCAGATTCAGAGGAACTGAGGCCGGAACCTCACCATTCGCTGGCCTCTTCCGTCGCCCTCGTCTCTCTATCATCCGCTCTGTCTCTCCTCGGATTCATGTGCCGCATCTTTATATCGTATCCGCTGAGCCTTCCGTTGCGCATGTTTCATGCATCGTTCGCGTTTCTCAGGAGCAGGGTTGAAGCTGGGCAGCCGTCGAATGGGGCGGACGTGCCGTTGGACACTCTTAATGTCCGTCCGTAATTGCTCTACTGTTACAAAACCGGGACTCATTGTATCGTATCTGTGCTGGCACTAATATCAGGACATTCAAAATGAAAGTGAGAATGTAAGGAAGGAAGTCACGGCCGAGGTTCAAGATATATGCATTCAAGACAGTCAGATTGAAGTCGAGAATAGAAGGCAGCGTGATCAACAGGCTTCAGACGAGGTGCCAGTGGCAAAGACGACTGAGGTCGTGGTACGGAAGAAGGCGGGTTTTGTTATTCCCTGGATCCCAAAGCCTCGGAAGACAACAGTTGACAACAAGACCAAGCGACGCGTCACTCACCCACATCTCATGTCGGACAACAAGAAGCAGGAAAGGGATTTCACGCCTGAAGTCGACGTTCTCCTACCTGAAGCCGCGTCCTTGGCAAAGGTGCCCATCCCGAGTCTCCCAATTATCGTCTTTCTGACTCTTTCAGGCTGGCAAACTACAACCGGCTCTTGACAAGCTCTTGGTTCTCGAGAAACAGACCAGAAATGTACGCGTTCCAACCCTCCTTTCGCTCAGGCTTAATCGTGAATTTTGCAGGCCGCCGATCTGAACTCAACCACACGGCTAGCGAAAGCAGTCGTCGAACATTGCTACGAGGCTCGGGATTACGAGTTGCTTAACGCGAACGTTTCACTCTTGAGCAAGAAGCATGGCCAACTCAAGGCTGCCGTTCAAGCCATCGTCGAGCTTGTCATGGGGTGGCTGGAAGATGTCAAAAAGGCGGACGGAATCGAGAAATGGTTAGAGCTCGTTCAGACCCTGCGTGGCGTAACGGAGGGCAAGGTGCGCAATCTGCTACCCCATAGTCCTTAAATTCATCTCTCCCGATAGATATTCTTGGAAACTCCTCGCGCCCGCGTTACTCTCATGCTCGCCCACTACCACGAAAGTCTCGCAGACGCACCAACTTCACCGACCTACAAAGAGCACATGCAAACCGCTTGCGAACTTCTAACGGACCTGCAGGTCGAAACGTACTCGTCAATGGACCGCCGGGAAAAGACCGAGTTCATTCTTGAGCAAATGCGGCTGCTCATAGTGGTTGCGCGGCTAAAGGACGCGGAGCTGGACAAGAACGGCAAGGAAGTTCTGGGCGGAGGCGAAACCGAGTGGGTCAAGGTCCGCGTTGGGGGCAGGAAAATCAACGAAGAATTCCTCAAGGAGAAGGAGAATGAAGTACGCGTCGCGTTGCCGGCTACTTTTCAACGATACTTGTCTAACAGCCTCCAGGACCTCAAACTCAAATACTATGATCTTATGATTCAACACGCCCTCCACGGGTCAGCGTACCTGGACGTTGCAAAATACTACTACAAAGTTTGGGAAACGCCATCGATCAAGGAAGACGAGTCGGACCAAGGCAAAGCGGTACGAGGCTTCCACACATGTCGTAGGAGACGGCTAAACGGTGTTTGTAGGCCCTGGAACACATCGTGTACTACATTGTTCTTGCTCCGCACAGCAACGAGCAATCAGACATGCTTCACCACCTTTTCGCGGACGCTGCTTTGACGAAGCTGGAGCTGCATTAGTCCGTCAATATTTCAGAGCTTGCCTCATTCACTGACGGTTTGACCTAGCAATCTTGTGAAATGTTTCACGACCCGGGAACTCATGAGGTGGCCTGGGATCGAAACAATATACGGGGAATTTCTGCGCAAGACGTCTGTCTTCAGCTCAGAAAAGCAGTGGGAAGATCTGCATACCCGCGTTATCGAACACGTACGTGTTTTTCCATGCCCTCTCGTCTCTCTTATATCTTTGGCAACAGAACGTCCGTGTTGTAGCAGAGTATTACACACGGATAACTCTTCCGCGGTTAACATCTCTCCTCGATCTGGACCAAAAACAGACAGAGGAGACGATTGCACGACTGGTCGTTGCAGGGACAATATGGGCACGCATCGACCGCCCCGCAGGTATCGTCAATTTCAGGAACCAGCGGAGTCCGGAGGATGTCATGAACGATTGGAGTTCGGACATGCAAAAGCTGCTCGGTGTCGTGGAGAAGACGTGGATGGGTATGAATGCTGCTCAGGCTGCTCAATCGCGAGTTAAAGTATAGTCTACCCTCCTAATGCATATATTTTCTTTCTCATTGAAAGTCGGATGGATGAGTGAATGAAGGTGATTATGATTTTTTAGTAAAGTCTGAATCTTCGCGCTGCTCAGCAGTTTGGTCGAGGCCGTCCAACTCTATGCTTTCCTCTTCCCATTCTCCCATGTCCTCGCCGTCCTCGTCTTCCAAGTCCGAGTCCTCCTACGTCCGCACCAAAGACGTTGTGCTGCAACAACCCATCCAACTCTTCAGCGGTCAGGATGTCCAGATCATCAGCGGAGGGTGCTTTGGATTTAACGCCCAAGTCACTCGACCCGACGTTGCTCGATTCACGTTTGCGACGCGGCTCTGGTATTTCGGCATCCTCGTCATCCAGGAGGCCCTTCACGGAGGTCGTCATGGGGGGCGAATAATTCACGCGTACCCCCGCCTGCCACATCTTCACATACTGCACTCCGCGAGACCAGTCGCTCTCCCCAGCATGCCTATCCGCGATCATCTTCCAGCGTTTCCGCGACGCGAGTGCCCCCTCGTCCATGTCGTCGAGCTTTTCCCAAGTCGCAAGCGCGCGTTTTTCCTTCTCGAACGCGTGCTCGATTTCGCCGTGGCCGAACACCCCGCCGAGCGCTTCGGCCTCGAGCACCGCAAACGTCGTCGCAATGTGGTGCTCGGAGCGCAGGGACCGGAACTGCGCGATGGCGCGCGCGTATGCCTGTGAAAGCGGCAGCCTATCGTTCGGGGGGAGATTCAAGTGGAGATTCAACGCAAACTGTATTGCGCTGGGTTAACAGTCAGCTGTCGTACTTCTTTGAGATTCAAGGAAACATGTAGCGTACTCTTCCGCCGTCGGATTGCGTCCCCGGTGCCTCAGTCTCGTCCATTCCTCCCCGTTAACCTCGTGCTGCTGAATATCACCCTTCTCGACCAAAGTGACCGGCCGGAACGCCTCAAACGGATGGTCTGCGTAAAACTGCCGCCGGATGTCGTCCTCGATATAATGGATGGGCATCGGCCGGTTCTTCGGTCGTCGCAGTTTTGGCTGCCGCCCAGATTCCGAGACGGGTTGCATTTTGCGGTCGAACGCAGTGCGTAGCGGCGGCGCTTTTGCGGGCAGGGGAAGCGGGGGGAAGTTGAGAACGGCTTGGTACCATTTTGGTTCGGTTTCTATGACCCGACCACGCATGAGCCGTGCGACCTGGTGGTGCACTTGGCTCGCGATTCGTCGCCCCATTGTGAGGGCCGCGTCGACGGGACGGAGAAAAATGCGATAACGTGACCGGCGGAACGCGATCTGATGAGCGGAACAACACCAAACACGAATCCTCAAGTGAATATTCTCGTCTTGACTAATAGCATCGAACTAGATAAATAACAATACTTAATGCTACATATACCAGGGCGGGTCACAGCTTAGCGCACGGAACGGTGTGGGCCTGTCTCGCCTTGTCACGAAGAATGCGCCTTAGCTGAAGGCAAGAGTTGAGGATCATCATCTGCGAACAGGCTCATTTGCACGTACAATCTTCCCGGAAGGGTTCTTGGGTATGGCATCAATGAAGACGACACCACCCGCGAGCCTTTTGTACGCGACCTTTGCATCTGCAACATGCTAACAGCAGTGTCAGCTCAATTACTGCATACCATCGACGAACCAACCTTTGCGAGGGCGGCTTTTATCGCATCTCCTTCCTTGGGGTTTTCGGAGACCCGTTGCAGAGCATCTTCACGAAGCACGACATACGCAAGAGGAATTTCTCCGTTGTATTCGTCCTGGATCCCAACCACGCACGCATCTGCGACGGTGGGGTGCAACCTCATGGCCGTCGCGGTGAACACAGCGAATCTCAGGTCGAAATGCATGCTTACAGGAGGTGCCCTTCTAATTCAGCAGGAGCCACCTGGAAACCTTTCACCTGTCACAGATCAGGTAATGCGCACTGCGATTAGCTTTTAAACGGGGTACCTTGATTATTTCCTGCGTGCGCGAAGATTAGATTACTTCCAGCTGGAAGTTCTTCTTACTCTTACCTTGAGACGGTCGACGACAAAGACCTCGGAGTCCTTGATGATGACCTCGTCCCCTGTGCGAACCTGGAGGCGGGCAAGTCAGATAGACAGCACAGAAGCATCGGTATACACTAACCCATCCATCTACGAAGGACTCTTTGGTCGCCGCCTCATTATTGAGGTAGCCCAAAGCCATCGAGGGGCCGGTAACGACCAGCTCTCCCTGTTCACCTTCTTTGCATAGAGACCCGTCAGGACGAAGCACCCGAGCCACGACTCCAGGAATAAGCTGTCCGGCACTGCCCACGACGCCCATTTTTTGTCTCCCGCCGATCATAGTGATAGTCGTGCAAGTCTCTGTCATGCCTGCAGCCATCGTTAATCAGCAACCTCCGAACGCAGAATGAAGCTCACCGTATCCTTGTCCGACGACGGCGTTAGGGCAGAACCTTGCGGACGCTGGACATCAGTTCTCCAGACATAGGGGCCGCGCCAGAAATGCATAATTTCACGTGGCTGAGGTCGTAATTTTTGACGGCAGGATGCTAATGGAAGACTTTAGGCAGCTATCAATCTGCGCTCAAAGAGGTTACCTTGCAAAGTAGAACAATCTGGGGAGGAACCAGGCTGAAAATGAATGTGTATCAGCGCGGGCCCTCTGGAGATAGCTGGAACTTTACAATAAATGTGTGATCTTGTACTTGACGATACTTTCCAAGAACTCGGTAAAGTTGAATTTGGGAATCACAACGAGGGAGAGCTGCAGAGATTTGAGAGAAAGGTAATCATGAAAAGGCAGCGTACGAACACCAGCGAAGAGCATGTAATGCAACTACTGAACGTGAGATGTGATTTCGCGGTTCTTCGAAAACGGCTTACAACAACCACCAGGCCGTATATATCTGCAAGGAAATTAGATGAGATCGACAGGACAAGTTGAACGAGTACCCACGGAAGAAAGGGAGGACTGTGAACGGTGTTTAAGGATGTGATTCCGGAAAGGCGAAAATATCATACCTGCGACGGCCACCTCACCAGGGTTCACAAGCTTGTTCTTCAAAGAAGGATCGCTTATACTATGGTGAGCTGCCTTCTGTAGGACATTTGCGACGAAAGCGTAGTGCGGTATCACAACGGCCTGGAGGTAAATTGCTTTGTGGTACGCAAGATTAAGTACATTCCACCAACCTTCGGTTTCCCTGTCAAACAAAATAGGCACAGAACGACGCGGCGTGAATGAAGAACGCACCCGTTGTCCCGCTGGAGAAGCTGTAGAAGGCCACCTAGACAGTCCTTCAATCTCAGTCCCAGGGTCAGGTCAGCGGAGAAGCTATAGAAGCCCACCTTGGTTTTCGCTTCACCAGGACGCAGCTTTCGTTCTACGAAATTTTGTGGCTTGGCGGAACCAAATGAAACGAGCTTGGAAAGGGTTTCATGTTTCCCGTTATAAGGCGAAGCAGCAGAGGGTTCAATGACCACTACGCGGTCCTCCGAAAGCCCCGCTTGCTTTGCAGCGGAAAGCGCAGTGGGCAGAAAGTCGGCATAAACCAGTAACAAAGCCGCCTTGGTCGTATGGAGCTGGTGCAAAAGCTCGTCCGCTGAATAGCCGGGATTCGCGGTACTAGCGGACCACGAAAGTCAGAAACGCGTCGCAGATTGAGCAAACTGCAGTACGTCACGATTGCGCCCAACTTGTGAGTGGCCCAGATACAAACGGGGTAGTCTTCAACGCGTGGATTAGCCGCTGGCGAAGAACAGGGGCATGTGTAAATTTTAATTACCGACGTGGTTCGGACTGAACACGCAGACAACGTCGCCCTCGACTGTGAACGGGTTGGTGTTGTGTGGCACTTGGGTCATAATTGCGGCCTACCAATGTTCCACTTAAGACTGAAGGCATTTGCGAGACTAGATGTACGCAAGCGGAGCTAGGATGCGATTCAATACGGGGGCGTGAGGGGGCAACGCGACGGCACCTCGTCGAAGAAGATTGGACGGGCTGTATGGTCCTCGATGAGCCAGGGAACGCTGGGTGGTCGGACAGGCCGAGAGGGATGGGGATAGTCGAGGAAAAATTGGGAAAGCGTGAGGTCGTCGGGAATGTGGGGGACGGGTGTCGCGCCTGTGGGACCGCGGAATTCGGTCATGGTGGGCGAGGTTGAGGAGAGTTACATCGGACTTAACGTGTGGTCTTAGGACTGGAAAGGGCCATCACCGAATTTGATGGCGCCGGGAATGTGTGCCGAAAGACCTTACAGGCCTTGCTGAAGTGCCCGAGCTTGTGTACTTGGTCATTCGGAATGTCAAAACCCCGTCTGCGGCGGCAAGGAGCGATACCCATTCATCGTAGTAATAAAAACAGACGACACTAATTTCTATCAGTCTCAACGGAGACATGGGATGGGATTCTAGATTCTCATACTTGTAATTGCAAAGACATTCGGCCATCACTCAGGCGTAGGAACGTTACCATAGCCGCCAGCGTGAGGGAGCCTTGCGGACTTGACCGTGGCGCAATTACTGAGTGTACCAGGCGTTAAATACCCGTCGGTTCGTGCTCTGTGTTGTGGCCGCGGCGTTTCGGGGTTGCAAGGATGGAAACGGCTTGCCCTGGTTCGCAGGTGGACGATTCAGGATGATTTGGGACAAGATATGGCTGAGGCGAGGACTTGGGAGAAAGCGCACAAAGGGCGGAAGAAAGCTGTGCTCGCGGAATGATGCGACATCATCAATCGCGGACCCAACATGGACGACGAGGATGGAGAACTTCGCAACCCATTTCCCTCACCGCCCTCACACTACACCAAATACACCTCCCACAACCTCGCTCTTCTTGCCCTATACAATGAGCGCGTTAAGGACCAATCAAACGCCGTCCAGCACCAGGTCCTCAGCGATCAAACCGACGTTCCTGACTGGCCGCTCACACAGCTCGAGAAACCCCGCATAGGCTGGATCCTCGAAGAGCCCGATGCGTACTACGACGTGTTTGGTGAAAGGTGGTTTGTACGCGTGTTGTCTATTTACGCGACAATCCAACTCAAGCTGCTATCCAGGTGAAAGACAAGATTCCCTCGTTGGCTGAGGGCGGCGGAAACCAGCTCTACCCCGAGGATCCTTGCGTTGGTGCGCGCTCCTTCTAGTTATCTCTTCCGCATTGCTAAGCTTTCCGCAGACCGACGGCCAGCCCTCTTGTCCATTCTGCGATCGCTTTTGGTTACATATTCCTCTCTGACCTCCTCGGTCCTCGCGCCCCCTCCCACTGTCGCTTCCGCCGAACCCCCAGAGTGGCAGGGACACGTCGAATGGATCACTGTGCTGGGGCAAAATCTTATGGCTGCCGCAAACGACCTTCGGCCCGTCCAGGTGCCCCTTGTCGCTTTGTTATCTTCGAATCTTGCCAATGCCAGGCTATCAGGCTAGAGGTAACTTGGAGCTCATGATGCGACGCCAGCTCGATTTACGAAAAGAAGAAACGAAAACTCTCCACTCGTACGGTGTCATTACGATGTGAATTATTATCTTTGACTAACCAAATTCCACGTAGTAAATGCGATTTGCTTGAGACGAAACTCAAGGAACTACGCACATCAGCGCAACTCCTTTCTTTATCTGCGGCGCGAGATAATGCGACCGCCACTGACACAAGCCATGACTGGTGTTTCTTCTGCAGTATGTGTCTTTCCCTGGTGACCATTTCCGCGGTACCAATGCTCTCCCTCAGCCGTCAGCCTCGGTGAATAGCGTCACGATTGTGCAACAGGAAGACGTTCGCAGGTGGGCAGAAGAAATAGGATAGGTCTACCCGATTTTTCCACCAAGCACCCCGCCACGCCAACCTTGAACAATGTAGCATTATCCACCATCATTGTAATACAACCAAGTAGTGCATTAAAGCGCCTAGCATGTTCTGACCATTTTGGCGGGACAACCAGGATGAGTTGCCTGCTCCTTGACGGGCGTGAAGCAGCATACTGTATACCGCTGAGAGAAGTAGCGCGCCAATTGCTGTTTAATCATCAGTGTTCTCCCGCTTACTCACACTGATGACTCGTGTGCGCTATTGGTCAAGGGATGCGTGTTTTGAATTTATTGCTTCGTCAAATTCTTGCCCGAGTTGGAATGCAAGGTTAAAGCACAACGCAAGCAAAAATGGTTAACGAAACTGGGTATACATGCTCGACAAGTACGTCTACTGGGCGAGCAAGGGGAAGGAAATGAAGGGTATAACTACTCGAGTAGATGGAAGCAGAAGTAAAGTGGGTATCAGTTAAAAGATGAGGGAAATTGAGAGAGAAAGAAAGTTCGGGGCGTCGGCGCACAGAGTGTCCGCGCGGGTATAACACTGGGAGCCCAAAGAGAGGCGGGACAATCCTTCTCTGCTCCCTGCCTTCTTTGTCGATTCTAACTCGAGATGAGTTCGATGGTTCGTTCGAGGGTCCGGATTTGGTGCATATTTTTCCGCGTCTGGGCCATCACCCTGTGCAACAGCACTTCCAGGGGCTCATGCTTTGACGGCGGACGGCGGCTGAGGCGCGGCGGCGACATCCACGTTTGAGGGGGATCCAGCCCGAGAGTCGGCGACGGAGGGGGGCGGAGACGTGGGGTGGCGCGCGGCGACGACGGCGGAAGGCCAACCGCTGAAGACGGCTTCACAAGGGGCGGCGGCGGCGGGAGTTCGAACAGGGCGACCTGCCCGACGGTTCTCGCAGCGCCGCTGTCGAGTGGAACCAGGAGCCAGAGAACAGCCCCGATGAATGCGAAAACGGGGATAACAGTAATCACGAGAAACGATCGCGACCATACTCTTGTGAAGAAGCTTCGACCAGGAACCGGCGCGACGGGGGGAACGGGCATCAAGAGCTGGGGAATGTGCGGCGCACGGCGAAGGAGACCCAGGATAAGTGACGGAGGCTTGGGCGCGTCGCAGCTGGCAGCCACGTTGCGGCCCAATAGACCCTGAATTGTCGCGGAGGCGGACCTGACAGCGTTGGGCACGCGCCGGATGTTGTCGGCCTTGAACTCGGAGCGCACAGCCACATTGGGTACCAGGAGACCCGAGATTGTCGTGGAGGCGGGCCTGCCAGTGTTGGGCGCGCGCCGGACGTCGCTAGCCTTCGACTCGCAGCGGGCGGGCACGTTTCGTTCCAGGAGACCCCGGATCGTCGCGGAGGCGGGCCTGCCAGTGTCAGGCGCGGGGCTGACGTCGTTGGACTTGACGTTGGGGACTGAGATACCCCGTTGGCCGCAGGCGAGCCCGAAAACGAAGGCCGCTATATATACGAAGAGCAGCCTCAGGACACCGCTGTCGGACGGGGGATGCGCGTCGCCGTCGTCGTCTTGGTCGGTGCCGCTTGGAGGAGGCGGAGGGTCTTCGGGGGCGGGAGCCGCTGCGGTCGCGTAGTCGTCTTTATTGTCGCTCTTCTCGCCGTCATAGCTACCCTCTTCCTCGGGGTCATCGTCGCCGCCGTCGCCAGGCCGGCCAGGCGGAACATTGTTATTGGGGTCGTTGCTCTCGTTCCGCTGAGAAGGAGTAGGAGGCGGGGGTGGTGGTGGTGGGGGAGCCGGAGGCGGAGGAGGAGGCGGATAAAGGTGGCGGCAGGCCCACGATGTTGTAGCTAGGAATCCAATGACACAGACAAGTAATCCGGGAACAACGGCGAGAACGCCGGCCTTCTCTTGCGAGGGACGAAACGGGAGTCGGCAGAAGCGTGGACACGGGTTGGGGATAGAAGTCGACGACGGCGAGACCTTCTCGTTGAGAGCGGGAAGGAGGAGGGAGGTGAGGGAGATGACGGACGCAGCAATAGTTATGAACAGAGAGGATGCGGGCGCAAAAGACGAGATGAGCTTCGACATGATGGTCGTAGTTCAAGAGATGAGGGAGCCCAGCAGAGAGAGGCGGGGCATTTATATGGCGCCCAAGGTGGCTGACGTTTGCGGGGAACAAACAAATCAACTTTGGGGAGCATAGGGGCCCATATTTGCAGGCCAGACCGCGAGTTTGGGGCAGACCAGCGATCGACGTTCCCCAGAGAAACCAGAGCAAAAGAAACGAGTTGACTTGAAGAGACGGTCAAGAGCTTGTAAGTAGGTAGTAAGTTGAGGAGGAAGAAGACGACGCGTCGACCAAATAAACCAAACTTCAAACAAACGACCATGGCCACGGCTCCCGAATATCCTGACCGCGCTCCTCAAGCCATACAACGCGTCCCCGCCGCCGACGCGTCCCTTTGTGACCCTTACCTTCGCTCAGTCACTCGATGGCAAGATCGCCGGCGCAGGTGGCGCGCAGCTCGCTCTCAGCGGATCGCGAGAGCATGGTCATGACCCATTGGTTGGTGTATCGAGCCCCATAGCGCGTCTGCGGGAACCCTGACTGCATCGGTGGTAAGGCTGCGCACCCTACACGACGCGATTCTCGTTGGCAGCGGCACCGCGCTCAACGACGACCCGCAACTGAACAGTGCGCCGTTCCCGCGTTATGTGCTGTGTCTGTGTGAATGAACGCGACCGCCGACGATAGCGCGGCATCTGCCCTCAGCGCCATTGGACGCAGCCACATCGTGCCCCGCGCCCGATTGTGCTGGATGCCAGGCTGCGCCTTCCTTCGACGTGTAAACTCATACGCAACCACACTGCAGGCACTGGCCGTCGCCCGTGGGTCATTTCATCTGTGCCGTCTCCACCCGATGCTGCTTGGCAGGTGCGCTGTGACGCGCTGACCATCGCTGGCGCGCGCGTGTTATTACTTCCATGGTAGCGTGTTCGCTCCAATTTTTTTTAACTGTGATTTATCTGCTTCTACAGAGAATACCAACAGCTCCGATCGTACGACAGCGGTACTCGCAGCTGCTGCGCGCAGAGGGGGTGCGCTCTCTTATGGTGGAGGGCGGCGCGCGCGTCATTGGCGCGTTCTTTAACGCCGCTAACTGCATTGACACCGTGCTGATCACCACAGCGCCCTTGCTTGTTGGCGCGGCAGGCGTGGGGTACGCAGTATCGCAGGTTCAGGTACGCGCCAACTTATTTCTCTACCTTCTCTACCGTTGGCCGCGGCATGACACCGCGTTAGGACGCTGCCCGTGCGGTTGAGACGCGCCTAGTGGGACGGGATAGCGTCGTGGCGCTTGTGGCTACTACTCCCTCCACATAGTAATCCATCTTTTGAAGCAAAGCAACGGTATCGTCCTGCTGGCGTCTACTAAGTCAGATTCAATAACCGTAACCGACCGTTCCAAATCGTAAGGTTCATGTTTTGCATCTGAAGCGTCTCCGCCAAAGCATCAATCGTTAACATTCAGCCTACACATCTTTCAAAAGGTACATTTGGCCATCTCTCCACCCGTTGTCATCGCGATTTCTGCTCCTCAATAGTCAGCTTATCCGTCTAGAGCAACACGACACGGGAGATAGCCAACCTCAAGCATTACTTCTTATCCTTGCCACAGTCACAGTCGGCACAGACCTCCTTCGGGGCCGTAGAGGTGCAGTTGGTGGAGGGCTGTGGGCTGGTCAACGTATGCCCCGGGCTTGGGAGGCAGCACAAACCATTCTCTTAGATTGGATTTGTGTAGGTGGGTAAATGAGGCCGCGATGGAATCTTGACGCAATCGTTCGAGGCCTGCCTTTATATATGCATCGTTATCTGATATCGCGAATCGGATCTGGACACACGAAGACCTGGCCTCAAGAATTACTCAGCCAAGAGCTATGTTTTGCCTGGGACTGTCAGCTGAGCAAAACACGAATTATCGGACAGCCGTACGACCAGATAGTATATGTATGTTCCAAAGTAATCATAGAAAGAGAGGCCATATCCACAGAAAACAGTCATCATCAACACAACATCATCAAGAGAAATCGCCATTGGAATACTTCTTGTAATCCGGGAAGTGAGGCTCGGGATAGTCCTCCCATACTTTCTCGCCGTCCAGGAAGCGGCGTAATCGCGCGACCTGGGACGACAAGTACATGACGATGATCTGCATCTTCAGATCGAGGCTGGTCTTCGTGAGCTTCAGCAGCTCCTCGCACGTCCGAAGAGCCTGTGTCCGCGTCGCGACAAACATGTTCCCCTTGAAGCCCAGATCTTTCAGATTGTCAATCAATTCGCCAAACTCTGAGCACCAGGCAAGGACACCGAGCTGGAATGTATGAATATTGAGCATTCAAAAGGAAAATCAAAAGCAACGGACGAACCTGCCCGTACTGCTTGTATCTTGCATAGAGCACATTCGGTGCCGCGCTTAGAGCAAACTCGAAAGCCTCGTTTTGCTCAATGACGCCAGGCAGCGGTATATACGGAGTACCGCCAGATTGGTGTGCAGGTGCCTTTGAAGGTGTACACACATCAGAAAAACAGCCCACGAAAGGCCGGGTGTGTGTGAACGTACCTGCTTAGGGGGAGCGTTTTCAAACCAGCGGTGGCCTGAGTAGTCGACTTCGCCGCCGAAGTCCACAACTTCGGCAGCTTGCTTTCCGGTAAAATCCATGTTGGGAAAATAACCTCGTTGGGTGTTGATACTATTTATCAAGGCCCTGAGATCCTCGGGAAGGGAGAGTTCCGGTTCGAAATAAGGAAACGGGGGGACAACGACAACGGAGTCCGGGGAAGGTAGGTTTGAGGTGTTTGGAAAGATGGTGAGGGGAGGTTTCGCTGTCGGATGGGCGTCTGCTTCGTGAGCAGATGGGGGATTTTCCTTCGAGTGAGAGGAAGCTGAAAATCAAGTAAGATCATGAATTGTCTGTGGAAGAGGCAGAAACGCAAGACAGACGTACAGGGCTTCAGCGATGCTGTAGGTTCAAGCTGGTGTAAACAACTTGCCGGGACGGTGAGGGGGGATAACGGAGGAGCGGGACAAGGTTTCTCTTCAGAAACCTGGATAGAATTGGTTTCTTGAACGTTCCGGCTGAGCCAGGAGGGTGATGGGGGTACTGAAGATGTTGATGGAGGGGGCTCGTACTCGATAAGAGACGAGGAGGAGGATGCGGTCAGCTCAGAAGTGTTGACACACTGGTAGCTGACGGGGTGCAATGAAGTATCCGCGATACGGGTGATGGATTCGCCGAGTCTTATCGAACCGGGAATCTCAAAGAGAAAGGGTTGGAGGTCGGTCGATCGGTACTTTCGTGACTGTCTTCGGAGGAGAGTTTTCGCGAACGACTTCAGACGATGGAAGCGGAGGCGGAGGGAATCGATGAAGGTGATCCGTTGGGGACCAGCAACCAAATCGAATGGGTGGGGTCTCGCGGGGGGAGAAGATGGATGCTTGGTAGAAAAAGATCCGCTCTTGAATTTAGGTGAATCGTCCAATCGAATGGGCAAGTCGGCGGGTGTGATGAAATGGAAACTGCCCAGGGACTCTGAACTGCCTGAATATCGAGGCTTACTGCAAGTCGAGCTGACGGGGCCGTGAAGGCTTCGTGCGGATCTCGACGGCAGTACGGTGCTGTGAATAGGCGTTGGACGTTGCAAGTCTAAAGGACCTGCAAGGAAATAAAGACGTCCGGCGGGAAGCGCTTTAACGACTCCGAAAGCACGGAATTGGCGTGCAGCGGCGAGTCCTCGTGGATGGTAGGGTCAAGCCTCAAGCTGGCTTGTCGCAAGTAAGTAGCCTCGAGGCTTGTCGACTTGCCGGCGATCATGACCCAAATGCGGAAATAGAATATCCGTGCGGGGTTCAGTCTGGTCTGGCACTCGTTCTTACAGATCATACAGTAGATTCCAGTCCCAGAGGCCTACGTACAGTACAAAAAAGCAGGATGAAGAAATGCAAGGATCCAAATTCAAAAATCAATGAGGTTCGGCTGCTCGGCTGAGCCAGCTCTCCTTTGCCTCCACTCGAGGAACGACTGTTTCAACTCAAGGGCCAAAGCGTGACACTTGGTGCCCATATCCCGTAGCCGGGCTTGCTTGCGCTGCGCTAGCGTTATCCAAAAACCACTGGCAAGAAGCCACGAGACAACGACTACGGAAGCGTCGCCGTATCGGGCGTAGAATGTGCGGCCCGTGGAGTCGAACGGATGCGAGATACCAACAGCCCTAACCCACGAGCCTGCACCCACTTGATAAATGTCGTTATATCCACCCCCAGCTACGCCGCTGACACCTCCCTTGCCGCCGTCACACCACAAAGCGAGAGTGCCGATTTCATTTGCGCGTTGTTTCACCTCATTCCCACATGCGATTCCCAATCGCGGAGTCCCAGGTGCGTGCTGGTGCCAAAATCAAGCCAGGCTTGGAATCCAAGTCTCCGAAAGGAGACGGCATCGCGAAGTCGAGGCAGATCGAAGCGGTCACGTCGACTGAGCGCTTGCCTTTGTTCAGTGGAAGGGCGAACGTGGACGGTGGGAATCGTCCAGGAGTGAGGTGGAAGGACTCCGCAACTGAAACGTATGAGGAAGAGGGTTTGGACATAAGCAGACAACATACTGGGCACGAGAGATCGCTTGTAATAAGTCATCGAAACGTCTTCGGACGAATTGGAGATGACCGCTACGCCCATGTGGCTTATAGTCGTGCGGCCACTGGCATCCCAAGGGTCAATGATAGTTTCTTTGAAAGATACGGCCCAGGATTTCCAGTGAACACCGATCGCGGTTTGAATCAGCTTGATTGCGTCCTCTTTTTCGTTTGCATTGCGAAAAGTAACTGCACCTTCCGGCCACAAGACGATGTCGGCAGAGGCGGTCAGTTTTTTACTCTCGGAGATGTAATCCTGCAAGCTGGGAGAAGGGGTTGACGGCAAGACGCAACCGATACTGACGGATGTGACGGTATCGGAGGAGACGACAGGAAGGGGATGTCCAGAGATTATGAAGGAAGGGATCGTCAAAGCTATCAGGATGATAGCGAGGACCGATGTTCCCTCCGTCTTTGTGGACGCTTTAGGTTTCCTGTTGTCAGAACTCTCCTCCCCACCGCCCATGTACCACTTCCCAAGGCTCTGAGATACCACCACGGCCCATGCGGCAGTGACCCAGTCAATCCCCGCTGGACCCGTCCAAGGTGCCATCCATTGGTAAACCTGGATTCCAGACATTGGACTCCAAGAAGTGAGCCGGCCCAAGTTGAATGGCAGATGAGATGCTGCGACCCACAGGGACGCCCAGATCGCGGGGAAAAGGATTGCCTGGGGCGCACTGATCCGACCGCCTATCCACACATCTGCGAAAATCGCCAATACAGCGACCGCCGACGCGACGGACGACATCCCCAGGAGAACAACGATGGAAGGCCATGCTGTTGAAAGGGCATTCAAAGCTGGAACTAATCGCCCGAACGTGCTGCATAGGGAAATCGATAGCCAAAGCACAGCGGTATAGCCAACGGAGTGCGGGCGGGGGAATAGATGCGGCGCATAGAACAAGAGAGCGGCCAACGTCAAGACCACAGGGACGAAGGTCGGGGTCGTCGTCAGCCCGAAGAGGGACGCGATAGCCACCGCGGAGATGTGGACTGTGTTCGGATACGTTTGAAGCAACGCCCTTGGCTCCATGTTCTGGTTGAGGGTTGGGCTGTGGGCGCTTGTCGACTCGGCGCCTATCTATAGACTTCCGCAGGAGCTCCCACGACGCCTCGAGGAATTCACGGCAGGATGCATAATCCTCAGCGAACCGTCCAAGTCACCAAGTGCGAGGAAGGAGGGTGTAGCGAAAGGCGAAAGGCATGGATCAGTTTGCCCATCTGGGATTAAGTTTTTACGACGATGTATGTACACGAAAAACGCGCCCGGGCCATCCATTATAAGTACGCTATCGCCCAACAACAAAGTAGATATAATCCGTAAATGAGAGGTGTGTCTACTATAGAGTCCGGTATTTACAATCGATGCAGGGGTATAAGTTCAGTGGGTCGTAACACTCGTCGCATGCTTGCTCCAACTAAGCGGCGCCGGTTCGTAAGGGGATTCTCGCGGCGGTTCGGGGAGGGGATTAGCGAGGGGCGCGCGCGGTGAGGTGGATTTAGATGATGCAACGTCGGACAGCGGCGATGCACGATTATTAGTATTCGAGTAGCCGTTGGGGGAGGCATACCCTGGCGGGTAAACAACTGGGTGGGGGGCCATTAGGCATCGAGTGGTATATCGGTGATGATGAAGGGCTGTTGGAACGGCGCAGACACTGCGAAAGCTGTATGGCTCGAGCCATAGATGGCTGGTGGATCCTGAGCATTGCGCCCGTTCGGGACAGGGACATGGGGCGGAGTTATTGGGGCAGCGTTAACGCCGTTGGCCTCCATACCGCTCATACTACGCGCCTTCCACAGACGGTCCATGTCCCAAGCTTCGCGGGCTTTCATCATGTTCATGTCAGCAGCCGTTGGGACCTCCGAAATCGGACGGGCAGACTTGGACGGGTTTCGTTCTAACGTGCGACTGGGAGGAGGCGGGGGAGGCTGAGGCTTGTCGAGCTTCAGGTCAGCGGCTTTGCGCTCTGCTTTGCGCTGCTCCCGTTCCTCATCTTTGCGCTCTGCCCGGCGGTGCTCCCGCTCCTGATCTTTGCGCTCTCTACGCTGCTCCCGGTCCTCCTCTCGTTTTGATCCACTCCCTCTAGGTTCTTCTTGCGGCGAAACTAAGGTATCTGGGATGGGCAAACGGTGCCGGTGACGCTCTGCGCTGTCGTCAACAGAGCGACGTTTACGACTGCGCTCGCTGCGTACTTTCGGCTGCTCAGACTCGGCCTCCTTCTCAGCCCTCGCCTGCCGACGCTGCTCTTTCCGATTCTCACTCTCCCGATCCTGTGACCGGTTTTTGTCCTTACTTGTCGACTCCACGACCTCCCACTGTTCTCCAGCAGGCCCGGATGGTCTCGCTCGACGCGTACACATTCCCGGACGAGCTGCGCACGAGCTTGAATGTCTCCGTCTCCCTCGCTGTCACAGAAACCTGACTGGGCGAAGGATCGCGCGACGAGCGCTTAGGGGGGTACTGGTGGAGGCGTCGGCTCAGGCTCATCCGGCATCAGCATGTCCTTCGTGTAAGGAGTCGGTGGATTCACCAGCATCGATGATGTGGAGAGGGGAGAAATGTCGGCGGTCATCTCGTGACGCTGCTGAGATTGCTCGCCGGATGAAGTCGGAAATGGTACGGGAAGTTTTGGGGGCGGGGGAGGGGAGCAGGCTGGGGCTTCTCGAGTAAGCGGTGGCTGACCGGGGGAGACTGCATTGCGAGGCTGGACAGCGGCCGGTTCGACAGCGCGGAAGACGCGCGGTCCACCGGGGTTCGAGAACCGGAGGACTCTCTTCTGTGATGGCCATTAGAGGAGCCTTCAGAAGATTTTTCAGGAGCTGGGGGAGGCGGCGGAGACGAGGACCGGGTCTGTTGTGCAACGTTTTCGACCAGTATGCTACTGCTAGAAGCAATAGGTTGTGAAGATCGGGAATCCCGGAACGACATGTGTGATTGTGCGCCTTGATGGCCAGACGTTATGGTGTCGCCTGTTGCACCACGCTCATGTTCCACCATTCGCTCTCTGTCCTCCGGAGGTAAAGACAGTTCACGCTGAACAGGAGTACTCTCCGCTGAGCCAGGATCAGGATTAGCAATTGTGAGCCTACCCATTGTGTATGGCAGTTCTGCTTCGAGAGATATAGATGACGTGCGGTCAACTTCAACTTTCTCGGGTTCCGGATGTGGAGGAGGAATAACCACAAACGACGAATCCTGATGTGCTAGAGGTGGCGGGGGGACGCGTTTGATAGGATCGGAATGGTGCATTTTTTCGGGAGACGGCTGACGCTTCTCCGGAGACGGTTGCCGAACAACTTCCATCGGGGATACCGGCGCTGGCTTTCGCAAGATGCTGAACCGTTTGGCGAACCGGCCAAGCACGCTACCCCGTCGCTTCCTTCTTGGTTGTGACAGCAACGAAAGACGAAGGCGGACCCAGATAGGCCGGCGACGCTCCCCGTGAATTGGGCTCAGTCGACGGGACTGGAAGGTGCAGAGGTTGTCCCCCGTCCAAATAACCCGACTGTACGCCGCTTGCTGAGTTTGCGAGTTGGCTGGCTACCCTCGGGTACTTGCAAGTGAACCGCGGATGTGGACTGTGACAAGGGTGACGGGGTTACTGTCTTGCGGCGATTCTGGGCCGTCGCGCTTGACGTGCGTGAGCGAGGAACAGTATGGGGGTTATGAGCATTAGTTGGGGAGTGCTTAGAGACAGGATTAATGGTCTGACCCGATACACAGTGGGAGGAACACACCTCATCCAGTGACTGCTGGGTTACTGTTATTATTTAATCCCCCTACATCATACGGCGATTCGTGGTGCCATGCCGTCCCCCACGGGTCCGAAGCCGTCGAGTAAATCAACGTTATCATGGGCAGTCTGGGAGGTTTTTCGAGAACGGGGTACACCCTCCATTCGCGTTTGCGACGAGTCGGGTGTCGGTAGAGGTGAGTTTGAAGCCGAACGATTGAGGCTCACGTCCGAGCGGTCACCAGGCGGCATGGCGGGAAAATATGGAGAAAAGACAGACGGGGGGCGCCCCAAAGGCCGCGTGTTAGCGGGCGGGATGAGATGGTGATTCTTGTACCATCGAGGTCCGACGGGATTGTGCATAGGATAGCGCGCTGAAGGGTTCGCGTTGTCTCTGTACCACGTCGGCAACTCCTGCAGGCGGTCTGGGATGATTGACCTGGACACGGGCATGGGCGGCATGGACGGCACAGTGTCTGCACTCTCTCCCCGGTCATGGTCACTGATAGTCCGCAGCGGCGGAGGGCGCGCAAGCGAGGACGTTGATGGGGATGCGAGCTGCGGCGGAGCGGGCGCAGGCTGGTGGTGCGACTGGGACGTGGAGGTGCGTCTGAGAGACTTGCGCGACCAGAGCGAACCGGACTTGCGCTTTGAGAGTTTGCGCTGCAAGTCTCCCTTCTCCATTTCCTTGTAAAAAGCGTTGAGCTCGTCCGCCGAGGCCTTTGGTGCGCGGTTGCCCTGAATCTGTGGGAATAAATTAGGATGAAAAGAAGGAGCGGTATCGGTTAAGCGACTGGCCTCCTCGAAAGGCTCGGCTTCGGCATTGAAATAGGCCATGTCCTGCTACCGAGGGGGGACGAGAGGAGATAATAGATGCAATTTCGCGTACGGTCGTCTGCGGTCGTCGTGAACTGTCGTAAAGGCTCTCGTCAGGTCGCTCAGAAACGGGCTGCGCGAGGCTAGTCGCCACGTGCCAATTCAGATCGCGGGACTGAAAGTCCGTTCCCCATTCATTTTGCCTCTCTTCCTCTCAGCTGCCCAGTGCCCTCAGCGCTCAGCTGCATAAAACCCATACGTGTGCACGATACTCCCATTCACTCAATCCTCCGACGTAGCGGTATCCGCATATCGCATCTGGAATTCTCACGGCAATTTTCTTTATCTTATCGATCCTGGACTTGCGAAGAAGAATTTCTAGATTCTTGATCTGAACCTGAACCATGTCTGTCCGAATTCTGCTGCTCGGTAGTGGCGGCAGAGAGCATGCTCTTGCCTGGAAACTCGTCCAGTCTCCCCTTGTCGAACACATATTCGTGTGCCCCGGGAACGGTGGGACGAATCAACTGCCCAAAACCACAAATATCTCCGCAGTGTCTGCCAGTGATTTTCCTGCGTTGGTCGAGTTCTCTGTTGAAAACCAGGTTGGATCCTATCCTTTGTCGTATCCAGTCCATCAAACACCATCTAATAGCTAAACCTCGTCGTCCCTGGCCCGGAACAACCACTCGTCGATGGTGTCGAAGCGCACTTCCGCAAAGGTCTGTGTTCAGTTCCGCGCGCCTAACGCACATCTATATCATCTATTTCACAAGTCGGAATCCCCGTCTTTGGTCCCAGTGCACTTGCTGCTCGGATGGAGGGCTCCAAAGCGTTCTCGAAAGATTTCATGGCCAGACACTCCATCCCGACTGCCAAATTCAGAGTCTTTCCTCCTCCCAGTTCGATGACGGCCGTTGCCTACGTTAAAAGCTGTGGCCACCGTATCGTGCTAAAGGCCGATGGATTGGCGGCGGGCAAGGGCGTCCTACTTCCGGAGACTGCAGAAGAGGCCATTGCGGGCTTGCGTGAGATTATGGTAGACCGCGTTTTCGGCGCTGCAGGTCGGCTGAGTTGGCTTTTGCCTGTGCTCTTCCGATTGCCAAAACAGACATTTTAGGAGCCGAAGTTGTAGTCGAAGAATATCTAGACGGACACGAGATTTCTGTCCTCGCCTTTTCGGATGGATATACCATCGTCCCTCTTCCCGCTGGGCAAGACCACAAACGAATAGGAGACGGAGATGTGGGACCGAATACTGGTGGAATGGGAGTCTACGCTCCAGCCCCGGTCGCAACCCCTGCTATCATGGAGCAACTTTTGAACGAATCTCTGCGGCCGACCATCAACGGAATGAGAAGAGATGGTGGGTGTTCGCGCCTCCAACATCTTCAGATTCTTAACTTTCACAGGTTTCCCTTTTGTCGGCCTGCTCTTCACTGGATTCATGTTAACATCCAACGGGCCCAAGGTGTTAGAATACAACGTCCGTTTCGGTGATCCCGAGACGGAGGCTCTGATGCTACTCCTGCACGAGGATGTCGATCCTGGCGGCTGTCCTGCTTGTGCGTCCCCTCCTTACCTTTCTGCCTCACTAAATAAACTCCCCGTGTAGGCATGTGCAGAACATCGTTTAGACTCTGTACAGATATCCATACGACCCGGATATGCTGTCTCGGTCGTTCTCGCTTCTCAAGGTTACCCAGGATCATATCCAAAGGGCAAGGTCATCCAAGTAAACGACGTTCCCTCAAGTTCGTTCTGTTCTCCTCGTTCGCAGCATGAATTTTACCTAACCATTTCAGACGTCGTCGTCTTCCACGCTGGCACTACAACCGCACCTAACGGCGAGATCCTCACAGCCGGCGGGCGTGTTATCGTGGTCACAGCCCATGCACCTACTCTCCAAGAGGCCCTCGACTCAGTCTACGCAGGTGTCGACCAAGTCTCGTTTGAAGGTAAAACATTCAGACGAGATATCGCCCATCGGTGTGCCCTGCCCTGAACTTTCACTTCCGCGCATGAACTGACCTCAAAATTGCCAGGGCTCTCAAAGCAGCGAGCGAACGCACCGGCTTGACGTACGCTCAGGCGGGCGTCTCAGTCGACGCTGGCAACTCCCTCGTCGAGACCATCAAGCCCTACGTCCGCTCGACCCGCCGCCCCGGCGCAGACGGTGAAATCGGTGGCTTCGGCGGCGTATTCGACCTCAAAGAAGCTGGATACATCGACCCGGTGCTCGTCAGCGGCACCGACGGCGTTGGTACCAAGCTGCGCGTTGCTGTAGATGTCGGGGTTCACGATCTCGTCGGTCCGTGCCTTTTCCTCGGTTTATTGGTCTGGCGTTTATCGTGCCGTACAGGCATCGACCTCGTCGCCATGTCCGTCAACGATTTGCTGGTACAAGGCGCAGAGCCCCTGTATTTCCTGGACTACTATGGGTGCAGCAAGCTCGAGGTAGGCGTCGCAGCGCAGGTGGTAAAAGGCATCGCAGAAGGCTGCCGCCAGGCCGGGTGCGCGCTCATCGGTGGCGAGACCGCCGAGATGCCTGGGATGTACACAGACGGTTCGTATCATGGCGTTCCGCTCCATCGCGTCCTCATTTATCATTATTCTCATAGGTGACTACGATCTCGCTGGGTTCGCCGTAGGCGCTGTTGAGCGGCACTCGATCCTCCCGAAGCCCAATATCGTCGCGGGAGACATCCTGCTCGGGATCACGTCGTCCGGGCTGCACTCGAACGGCTTCTCCCTCGTCCGCAAGATCATATCCATCTCTGGGCTCACCTATTCCTCGCCCTGTCCTTGGGACGAGCAAACGACGCTCGGCCGCGCGCTGCTCGAACCCACGCGGATATACGTCAAGCAGATCCTCCCCGCCGCGCAAGCGGGGCTGCTCAAGGGCATGTCGCACATCACCGGCGGCGGCTTCATCGAGAACATCCCGCGCGTGCTGCCCTAAACATCCTCGGGTGCTACATCGACTGCGTCGGCATGGACGCTCCCGCCAGTCTTCCGCTTCCTGATGGAGCACGGCGGCGTCGCGCCGCTCGAGATGGCGCGCACGTTCAACAACGGCCTGGGCATGGTCTGCATCGTCAGCCACAAAGACGTCGAGGTCGCCATCGACGCGCTGCAGCGCAGCGGCCAGGCAAAGGTTACACAAAATCGGCGAGGTGGTCGCCACACCGGGCGTGGAGATGCGCAATCTCGAGGCGTGGTCATGAATACTTACACGAATACAGCATAGAGGGCTTGACATGGCAGGTGTAAAACAGAGCAGTGAGAGGGGAGTACGAGTAGGTACTTAGCTGTGAGTATAGTAGTGTTTTGGTAGGTATACTTACTTACGAAAAGCTCTGCGGTCAAGTCATATACATGAAATGTAAATTAGAAGAACAATGCGGATGCGAGCGATGAGCGAGGTGACAAGATGCGTGATGAGTATGGATGGATGTGCGGGTAGGCGGAGGAGCGGGATGGAGAGCTGCGTATGTATGGTGTTTGATAATGTAGAAATGCAAATAAATTGTACCAAAAGAAACTGGACCAGGAAACCGACTTCCGAGAAAGGAGGGACAAGTGAGACGAGGAGTGGAAATGGACATCGGAAGCATCTAGATGATAAATCGATGATTTTAGGCGGCAACTGACACGTCGGAGGCCGTGGCAACAGAAGCAAAGGAGACGGGAACTTTGGGAGCCTCCGTCCCGTTCACGTCGGGCTTGACTTCCTGTTTAAACTAAGCATACTGTCCGTAACTGGGAACAAACTAGATAGATACCTTGACACGCTCGGGGGAGACACCACGAGGAGTGATGGGTTGCGAGCTGGTGCTCCGTGCAGGACGTGGCGCCTGGAGGATCTGAGCGGCGGTGGGCCCCGCGTGACCATTGCCGTTCGGCAGCGACGAGCCATTCGCGCGCACGGGAGGGGTGGTAGATCCACCAAGAACGGGGAATTCGTCCGCGTTCGGGACACGCTGCTTCACCACGGACATGCGTTTGTGCGGCTGGGCATTAAACCCGGCCTTGCCACCAGGACCCCCACGCGGACGCGCTGCCGGGTCATTCAGGGAACGGCCATTCTACGCGACAGTGTCAGAAATGTTGGCATGAGCGAGCTGCACTGGCTTACCTCCTGGAGGGACAGGTTGGCCAGTTTCTCGTCGATCGCGGCAAACCCATTTCCGTTCGCATGCCCGCCCCGACGTGGCGCGCCTCCCCGCGAAGGGTAGACGGGCGTGTGAACTGCGGCGCCTTCCTGTGGCATAACGTGCGGGAACCGACATTCGGTGCTAGAGAGACATCTGTGAGCAAGAGAAGAAGAAAAAAACGTACATCATGTAGCGTACCCATTCTTGCATCTTCCTGCGGGGAAGAAAACACACGCCGGCGCCGGCTTGCGACCAGCAAAAGAACCGCGACGAGCAGTCCCTCTTCGGCCTGGGCCAGACCCCTCCCGAACATGGCCGGACGGCTCTGGTTGAGCATTGAGCTGCGGCGACTTGGCACCTGCACCATTGACCTCAGGATAGCTTCCCGAACCATTACCGTTTACGGGTGGGTACGCAGGTACAAATGTAGCTGCCGAAGCAGACGGGGGTAATGAATTATAGGTAACCTGCGGAGAATGTGAGGCAGGAGGCGGCAGTGGTTGATGATTAAGAGGGGGGAGGGGGGACATGGACATCGGAAGCGGGGCCTGCCCAGGCTGGGAATACATGATGGGGGAAATGGGACCGTAGGGCATGGTCGGGGACGCCATTGGGACTGAAATGGCCCTGCGGTGGCGGAGACATCATCTCTGGAGGGGACGGACCATGCATGGGCATCGGCGGTCCTTGCTGCGGGGGCGGCATAGGGTGTTGCCCGTTCATTGGCGGTGGAAAAGAGGGTTGTGTTACAGGATAGTATGTTGGTGCGTAGGATTGCGGTGGCATTTGGTCATACGTAGGGTACTGTGCCGGTGGAGGCAAAGGGCCCTGGAAGTAAGGCGCCGTGGGGTGGAGAAAAAGGCACGAAGCGCCATACCGACAGGCTGGGAAATACCGGCATGGGATGTTGGAAGCGACTTCGGGCGGCGGCAGATTGTTGTGGCGGGCGCCGTTATTTTCCAGGTTGTGCATGTGAGGGTGAGGATGGTAGTACATGTCGGGAGGAGGGGCCGAGTTTATACTCGGGATAATAAGGATAATTTCCGGGAGGAGGGTAGGTGTTGGCGTCGTTCGTGTCGTATCCGTTTTCGTGGGAGACGGGGGCCTGTGACTGTTTGCTACGCGCAAAGTTGAGCATGCCCAAGATAGTCGGGTCTGCGGTGTATGTCTCCGGCAGGCCTTGGCTGGAGGCGTTGGTGGGATCGGCACCTGAAAAAAAAAAGTTACAAGCGCGTCAGAAAAAGCCACACGGTGGCACAGCGCGAAATTGAGACGGACCCTTGTCCAAAAGAGCCCGGACGACCTCTGCGTGGCCATTTTTAACGGCCTCGATGAGGGGAGTTATCCCAGTGTGATCTGGAGGATGCGAAGAAAAAGAGAGATAAAAAAATTGGACGCGGACAAGAAGGGTGACAAAAAAAGGAGGGAGAGGTCAGAAAGACGGTCATCGTGGGGTCAGTGGAATCGGACCTTTGATCTCAATGTCGACGGCCTCGGCGGTGGACAGAACCTCAGTCACGGTTTGGAGGTCGCCCTGAGAGCAAGCCTTCCAGATAGCAGAGACCATAGCAGGAGTCTTCGGGTACGAGGTACGAGGACGAGACGGGGCAGGGAGTGGATCCAAGGATAGCGGAACGGCAAAGGAAGAGAGGCAAATTTTCGGACGAGTGATCGCGATCGAGTAATCACGCTTATGCAAACAAGAAAACGTGGATAGTCTCGCGTCCATCTATCTAGGTTATATACTCTCTGCGTAAGTATCACACTGCCAGCTTCTTCATCAGTTGGTTGGCCGGTGCGCCAGCGGTGGGCGGTAGCTCCAGTTCTCTCGACGGAGGCAGATCCATCAGCTCCTGCACGGCCGTTTTCGTCTATCTGATCGGGCGAATCATTCAAGGTTATGCCTCCGCAAAATAGGACCCACCTTTGTACAGCACCTCGTACACTCGTTCTGCTATTGGGGCGTGCACTCCCAATTTGTCGATGATTCTTTTGGCGCCCTTGGCCGTCGAAACACCTTCGGCAACACTCCCCAGCGTGGCGATGATGCCGTCTGGTCCGTCCAGCCGCTCGCCCTGTCCCAGCCGATACCCGACCGTATAGTTACGGCTGCTCGACGAACTGCAAGTCAGAAACAGATCACCCACCCCTGCCAACCCCAGAAACGTCAACGGCGATGCCCCGTAGGCTGTGCCAATGCAGGTCATCTCTGCCAACCCTCGCGTGATAATCACTGGTTGCGCGTTAGAGAAAAACTGGTTTATAACTCGTCACTCACTCGCTCTCGTGTTGTTCTCGTATCCAAGCCCGTCGGACATACCGGCGGCGATGGCATACACGTTCTTAAGCGCGCCCGACAACTCGAGACCAATTGGATCACTGCCTGTGTAGCTACAGAAAAAAAAAATCAAGTTTCGTGTCAGGGACTCCGTTCGCGTGGACGCACCATCTAAAATGGGGCTGATGAAAGAGGTCGGAGGTTTTGTTGGCTTCCGCTTCCGTAAAGGAAGCCACCGAGACCGACGTAGGTTGTCTTCGGACAACTGCAACAATTCAGTCTGCCGTGATGGTCAAGCCTTTGGAAACCTACTTTCTTTTGCAAAAGATGGACCTGACTGCAATCAAGATCAGGCACACTTCTCCCACTAGTTCCATGATTAGCCCGCACGCACAATAAAAGTTGCGGCTTTTGCAACTTCCGCCCCGCATGTGTCGGCGATTATTTCAAGAGTCAACGCGTCTGTCCCGATCTCTATGCCCTTGTTCACGAAAATCAAAAGAGGCAGAGGCGTTTTGTGGAGCGAGGGATTGAGGCTTTTCAAGGTCGCTCTAACGCCGCCCCGTTAAGATATCCTGAAACGTCGGTTACAAACCCAATTACCTGAGAAACTGGGTAGGGATCGCGAAGAGCAAAACATCCATTTTGTTTATGAAGTCCCCATCAGGCAAGTCGGGACCAACGGCAGAGATATTTTCAGAAAAGTAGTGGTCAGGGAGGTACTTGAGATTCTTATGGTGCAGGTTAAAATGGTCTACGATGTCGGGCTCCCTGGCCCACTAGGAATACGCGGTGGTCCGAGTCGCCCAGATGTTCAGCCAGACAAGAGCCAAAGTTCCCAGCCCCTGGTCGACCGCATTCAGAGGACTCGCCGACCGCTGAACCTGGATCTCACCCAGGATGAGGACTTTGGAGTTTGCTGCAGGCTGTGGTTTTGACGCAGTCATGGTAGGTTGAAATGAATGGGACTGGGAGGAAATCGGCAGAGACGCGTGAGTGAAGCCCGGAAGGATCGTAGAGCAAGAGGAGAGCGATGTTGTCTATGCGCACGCGTTAACAACGTTAGCATGCACCTAGGGCGCGATTATAGTGAGCTGGTCGAGTCGTGGAGTCCAAGAAAAGACTATTGTTTGCACGTGACGGCTTAACGCTTCATCTTCGCCCACTCTTCGCCCTCATTATCTTACCTCCTTCTCTACTTGGATTCTAATTCATAGACCACCTCTCTTTATGTCGCCTATACAGGACCGCACCAATGAATTCCGCTCCTGCGTAGAGTCTATCCGCTCCAGGTCCTCCCTCCCCCGCGGTGCCAGACGCGAAACAGCGCCTTCTCCGGAATGGAAAGACCCTCACCAAAAGCGAGTTCACTCGCATGGCCTCGACCATCGGGAAGGACATTAGCAGGCACGACGATAAAACTGGGGAAACTTGCACAACGTCGGTATATATTGGTCGCAGTCCCGTACTGGCTACTTACACGTATTACAGTTGCAAAACGGAAAACATTGTTCGACGACCGACCTGTTGAGATTAGCGTGCGTGAATCTGGAGCGTACCTGTGTCCAGCACACTCAATTTCCCCCAGGAACTCACCTTCATAATCAAACAAGACATTGCGAATATCAACAAGCAGATAGCTGCGCTGCAGTCCTACGTCAAGCAGCGCAATGCGCAAGGGTCAAAGTCGGCTGAGGGAAAGCAGCTGGAAGAGCATAATAGCAACGTCGTGATGCTTCTCCAAAGCAAGCTGGCTAACACGAGCATGACTTTCAAGGACGTGCTCGAGGTGCGGACTCAAGTAAGCGCGATATCTCAAGTGATCTTTCGAGCCTTCACTGACACCGGATGCAGAACATGAAAGAGTCTAGAAACCGTACAGAGCAATTCATGTACTCCACGGCGACCGCTACGACGCAAGCTGCTTCCAGTCCGTCATGTTTTCGATCTTTGCAATATCCTTATTCAACAATTGTTCAGGCTCGATGCTCTACAATCCCCGTCCAGACCCGATGGGTGATGGGAGTCCAAGCCGCTTTGATTCCAAGGGCAAAGGGCGGGCACCGCAGAACGGCGACGTCTTGGCTCTAGACCTCGATTCTGCGGAGGAGGGTATGGGAGGATCGCAACGTGGCGCCTTCCAGCAAATGCAGATGGTTGAGCAGCAGGTGCGTGCCTAGTTCGGCCCGCAGCAGCGGCGCTTTACCCCGCTTCGCAGGACACGTACATCCAGTCACGTTCGACGGCCATAGAATCCATCGAGACTACTATTGCCGAGCTCGGCCAGATATTCACTCAACTAGCAACGATGGTGTCCGAACAGCGGGAGACCGTTCAACGCATCGACGCGGATACGCTCGATATCGCGGCCAACGTCGGCGGGGCGCAACGGGAACTGCTCAAATACTATGCCAGCATTTCGAGTAATCGGTGGTTGATGCTGAAAGTATTCGGGGTGTTGATCGTATTCGTGAGTCGCTTTGGAATAGGTTGAGCCACAGACACTGAACCATTTTTAGTTCCTGGTATTTATTCTCGTCTCGTGAGGCTCCATGGCCGGGCGCCACTGGGTATTTAAGTATTTGAGCACTTTCTACTTCTCCCTCGCTTTTACAAGAGGCTTGATTTTTAATCCATCGGACATTTTTCATTCACAAATCATCCGACTGGGATGGCATTGACGCCAGTTCCCCATTGTTTTCCGTGTGATCGACCTTTGCTCTTGATGTGTTTCTGCCCGCCTCTATGCGTTTCTCCATCGTCCTCCTCATCCCCAACGGTCCATGTCCGGCGTTTGGACTGCACCTGTTCTAACCCAGATGTGGCTGAAAATCGTTGCGGCAGATCAGGTACCGCGGACAATGACGGATCGCTTTTTGCCAGCTTTTCAACACGATCCTTCTGCGACCGGGATGAGCTATGAGGGTAAAGATAATTGTAGTGAAACGCACCCTCTGTTCGAACAACCCTTTATTCCGTTCTTTCAGTTTGTCCAGACGAGCATCGCTCTTCCCGCCTCCGCCAACCGTTAATTCCACGTTGATTCGCCGACCCTCAAGTTCCGATTGGTGTAATTTCAGTCCTTGTTGAAGGGCATTGCGGTGACTGAATTCCACGAAGGCGCAGCCTTTAGATTTGTTCACCGGCCTCCCAGGTGCGGCGGGTTTGGGCGTCCGAAGGCGCACTGTCGGCGGAGGATCTTGGGGAAACATCAGGACACTTTGCTTTTGAAATGCACTTTGAACGCGTACCGCAAGCTGCGAAATGGGCTTTTATAGCATCGGCTGTCGTCGTATATTTAAGGTTGCCTGTGTAACAATGAGAGGGGATGGATGGCAAAGAAAAATGCGGCATACCGACAAATAAGATGAATCGCTGCTTCACTTGACTTTGGACCGCTTTAGCTTTGGGTTCCTCAGCCGCGCCAGAAACCCCCTTGGCTTTTTTCCGCTTCGGACCTTCGACCTCGCCCTCTTTGCTTTGTTCGGCGACGTCCGCCTGGCCTTCCACCACGGCTTGGTCTCTTTTCCTCTTTTTCTGGGCCGGAGGTGGAGCGACGGCATCGCTCGCCTTTTCCTTGCCCTTTCGCGACTCCTTGCTTGCACCCTTCTTCGTCGCAGCATCCACCGCAGGCGCAGGCGAATCACCTTCCACATCAGCGAGATCCTGGACCTCCAGAACAGGAACTTCGTTATCCTCCACAGAAGCGCCATGGGCTCGAGATTTGGTCGTCTTGCGGTCGCGGAACGCAATGCCTTTCTTTTGCTTCTTGGTGAGCTTGGGAAGAGCACTCATTGCCAGTGTTGCAAAATAATGTTAAGGGTTATCAATGATAAGGGCTTATTTAAATATTAAGGTAAGCCCTTAACATGACCCTGAGATGATTATAAGGGCTTTATAACCCTTAGCTACTCGGAAGCCAAGAACGCCGGGTCACTTGGGCCCTTGCCGCAACACTCAGCCAGGAAAGAATGACGATGGCTAGCTCCGACATCCAGCATTCCATATCCCGACTTCGCAACCACATCAATTTTACACCAATTTCTCCGTCCCTGGGCAAGATATGGGTCCTTCTGACCGTGGCAAAGCTCCCTCCAATGGCTCTGACTTACTTATAGTCCAGTAAGGACTCAAAGGGTTGAGGGAAAACATTTCGAGTACGTTCGGATACATCTACCACCGTACAAGTTGAGATTTCTTCCTGCTAAAATAACCCTTATTTTGCCCTTATAATGGACACCCTTAATAACCCTTATCTCAACCTAAGGCCTTAACTTCCGCCAGAACCCTTATTAACCCCTTCTTTTGCAACACTGCTCATTGCTGCTGCGTGTTGAGTCGGGTTATAATTAATTTTGCGAAAAAAGCGCCGGTCAGATTTTCGCACGGTCTGCAACTGGGACGACATTTAGGGGCTCGCCCGATAAGATAGCGAACTGTTCCTGTTCACTTACTTCTTCCCATACCACGAGCAAGTGTGGTACTCGAGAACAAGGCAAGAAGCTCTGCCGTTATTCTTCCATAATTCCGCACTCTGATCGATTTAAATCGCTAGGCTTATATTAAACGCAGCATCTCGTACCTTGTTTCGTATCTCCCATGGCTCGGACCTGGCAACAAATCGCTGCAGAGAAAAAGGCACACCAACTCGACTCGGTTCCAAAGGAATGGCTTCTCTCGGGCTTACCCTCAGTGACGCAGCTCTCTGTTATTGACTTTCCTCGTGAAAGCAACGTCTTATCTGCTCTCGACCTGGAGATCACAGAGTCCTCGGTTGCCAGCCTACTCTTCAACCTCGCGTCCAGTAAATGGTCTTCGGTACAAGTCACGACGTCTTTTTACAAACGCGCGATCGTTGCCCAGCAACTTGTCAGTTTCTGCTTTGTGTGGGCAGAATTCTGACTGACGTCGGCCAAGACCAACTGCTTGACAGAGATCTTTGTCGACCGCGCTCTCGCTCGCGCGAAAGCTCTCGACGAACACTTGGAGAAGACCGGGAAGGTCTTTGGGGCACTCCATGGTCTCCCCATATCCCTCAAGGACCAAATAAGCATCAAAGGAATCGAATCCACGATGGGTAGGCCGAGACACCTGCTTCTCGACCTTTATTCTCAGACAAGGTTTCAGGCTACGTTAGCTGGGTGGGCCAATTCGCGGAGAACAACTCGGTCCTGGTCGATATTCTGGAGTCCCTCGGCGCCGTTCCGTTCGTCAAGACCAACGTCCCTCAGACACTCATGGTACGATACACTTTTATTTTGGACCAACGGACGTGACTCCATTTAAGTGGCCGGAAACCTTCAATAATGTATTTGGAAGGTCGGTGACAATCCATCAACTCATACGAACCTTCAATAACAGCCTGGATCTTCAAGGACCAGCAATCCACACAATCGGTCGCTTACGAGTGGCGGATCGTCAGGTGGAGAAGGAGCGCTCATAGGTAAATGAGACCACTCCCCTACACGGATATGTATCCACTTTATTATTGCATCGCAGCGCTGAAGGGTAGTCCACTCGGCAAGTGCTGAACAGGCCAACAGCTTATCGTGAGCCCGACTAACATTTTCCCAGGAGTGGGTTCCGACATTGGCGGGTAAGTGAAAATCCGCATGCTTTTGTGACTATCGTTATATTTACCTCCAAAGCTCTGTGCGAATTCCCGCCGGGTTTTGCGGGGTGTACGGCTTCCGGCCATCGTCCAACCGCATTCCCTACGCAGGTTGTGTCAACAGTCTGGAAGGCGAGGACTCTGTACTATCCGTTCTCGGTCCGTTGTCCAATACGCTGGATGGGATCAAGACCTTGTTCAAAGCGGTTCTGAGCAAAGAGCCATGGCACCAGGACGCGATGGTCATCCGCAAGCGATGGAGCGACGAGGAGTACAACCTCATTGACCATGGGAACGGGAAGAAGTTGTGTTTCGCGATCATGTGGGACAATGGGGTGGTAGCACCGCACCCGCCTGTCAAGCGCGGCCTAGAAATCACGAAGAAGGCGCTGTTGGCGGCGGGCCATCAAGGTACCTCATTCATGTGTTGGATTTGCATAACCTGATAAGTAACTAGTGATTGACTGGGTGCCTTACGAGCAGGCGGAGATTGTGAAAAGCATTGTGAGTGGTATCAACGTACGAATAGCAGACTTTGAACTTTCGCGATTTTCGAAGAATGCGATCTGGAATGCTGGGGCGGCGGAAGATTACAAGAAAGCCACCGCTCCAAGCGGCGAACCCGTCATAGCATCTATGGGGATCCTACCTGAAGAGGCTGCCAGTGAGCTGCTCTTCAGGCCCAGCGGACCCGGCATATCGGCCTTCGAGCTCTGGCAAGTGCAAAAAAAGAAGAGGGATCTACGACAGGGCCACTTGCTGCACTGGGAAGGCACCGCCAACCATACTGGAACAGGTCGTCCTGTCGATGCAATAATCAGCCCCATGGCACCGTATACCGCACCGCCGCACGGTATGAACAAGTACGGATTTGTCCTTATGAGACCGTCGCGCTAACTATTATCTGCTATCAGGACCGCACAGTACACAATGTCATGGAACTTGCTTGATTGCCCCGCGTTGATCATCCCGGTCTCTAAAGTGGACCAAGCGCTGGATGATGTGAAACAACCGCGAGATCAGTTTCACACAGCGAGCGATCGGGAAAATTATGAACTATGTGCGTATCTCGACAACACCTTCAGGAAGGTTGACCATCTTTCATGTAGATAATCCTGCGATGTATGAGAACGCACCCATCTCGGTCCAGGTCATCGGCCGTACCATGGAGGAAGAAGCTGTTATTGCGATGTCGGAGATAATCGACGAGGCTCTGAGAGTGAACGCGGGCAAGGCTAAACTTTGAAGGGGATTAGTTACAACAGTATCAATGGGAATGCGTTATAAAATACAGTGCGAAGCCATGAAGCCAGGAATACAGAATGTGGACCCATGTTTGAACGAAAAAGGTCATGTTAATGTCAAGCACCCTACTCCATCACCAGCACCTTCAATCTCTCTCTCCTCCTCCTCTCCCCGTCGGCGTGGAATGGGTCTAAGGATGGGACTAGCCAGTGCGAGCGCCGGCCGCAACGTAGGGCTCGATATGCCGTTAGTTGGCCTAGACATTGACATAAAGGTGCCAACCCCAACGCCGACAGTGGGAGACGACGTGGTTGAACTCGCTGCCGACGCCGGCATGATAGGGATGGAAATGGGCAGTCTTGGGTTGGAGCGACTCTTCGGCGACGACGGGTGGGAATCGCGCAGGTGCGATAAGGATGGGGAAACTGCGCGCCGCTTTGATGCATTCTGATATGGGTCAAACCGGTCATCGACTGGGACAAGTTGTCAGCGTGTCGATCGATCAACATCGATGGAAGGAACGTACATTTCCGCTTGTTGGACCGTACGGCGCTCGTTGTGGGAGGTGGCGTGGATCGCCAGTGGCTAATGGACATCATGGAGGACATGGAGGACATGGACGGCGAGCCAGAGGGCTGAAAATATTTTGAGAAATTAATGGAGACAAAAGCGAGAGAGACTTACGACATCGACATCCATTCCAGAAAGGCTTGGGCTTTCCGAAATACACATAGTGTTAATGTCGTCGCCGTTGACACTGCCTGCGGGCGTTCTGATATTAATGGGCTCGCTGCCGCTGGGTATGGGGCAGAATGGGTATGTGGAGTCGTTTTCCTCTCCATCATCGCTCGGGGTATCTTCGCGTTGAAATTCTTCGTGGCCTGCCTCCTCGGGGTATCGACCACGGTCCGCCACAGTACGCGGCGTCCGAGGAAGTTCGACGCCGGAAGCTAAAAGCCTCTGAAACGCAGCCTCTGATTGAACTTCGTTCTCGACGGGTTTGGACTCCGCGAGTAGGTTGAGAATGCGGGGCTGCTTCAACTAAAAGGTAAAAAGTGAGAGGGTGGCAAGCAATAAAATGAGATGACTTGCCGGAAACGAAAGTCGCCGGGCCTTCAACAATCGGGATTCCCCGAGGTCTGAGCCTCGAGACACGGACCTGCGCGGCGGGGTCAAGGGTGGCATCGAGCGCCGCGTATCGTCGGTGCTCTCGGGCACCATCAAAGGAGGCGTGGGGTTCTCGGAACTGCTCGGGGGCGATATATCTGACCAGAGGCTATCAGAGTCGTCCAGACTGGACGTGCTGAGGCTAGCACGCCGTGCATGAGATGAAGATGGTTTGAACGAGGCTGCCAAAGGGCTGTGGAGGCGACTGTCGGGAAGATGTGCTGGCTTGGTTGATAGAAGGCTGGGGCGGCGAAAACGCTGGAAGAGGACGCTGGTATCGTCGAGATAACCGGGACCTAAGCCGGGTGGGGTGGAGGTCGCGGAAGGTAGGTTGAAATCGGTGGAGGAAGTGGGAAGGGGATGGCGGGAGGTAACGGCCTTTGGCATGGTGGTGGTCTGGAAGAAAGAGGGCGTCTTGTGTAGGTTCTTTCAGTGGGTCTCGACAGCTGCATTAAGAATGGGAGAGTCACAAGTCACATCGGAATCTAACGAGAAAAGGCAGGCAGTTGAGGTGATTCCCCGCTCAATTATATTCCTTGCCACTACCTGGCGTCTAATACTGTGAAACAGGCACCAGAAAGCATGTGTATCAGTCCTTGCGCTGGTGTGCTCTGGCAGGACCGTGGCGGGTTAAGCAGGATGGTTCACCACACAGCCACATCAAGGCCCACGTGCCGCATTCCCTTTTGGTCCTCCATTTTTTAGCCCGCGATCATCCATGTCGAAGCGTTCTGCGACCGAGTTATTGACCCCAGCGACCACCGCCGGCCAGCCGTATGCCAAGGCGTCTGGCAGTGGGTCAAAACGCGAAAATGTTGCCTCAGACGAAATGGGCGAATTTGAGGACGCTTGGGAGGACGAAATAGAGAGCGACGAGGAAGTCGTCAATGCCGAGGCTGCAGAAGACTCAGATGGTTTGTATTTATTGCACTGAATGAACGAAAAACTTATTCTGTCGGCAAGGCATGGAAGTGGACGACGAGGTTATGCCTGCAATCGAGGAATCAGACGAAAAACCTGCGGCTCTGGACACTTTTATTCCTGGGAGACATAAATTGGGACCGGACGAGATTCTAGAACCTGACGACTCTGTGTATATCATGCGGCACTCCATGAAGGTCACTTGGCCTTGTTTATCTTTCGACGTTCTCCGAGACAATCTCGGTGATGAACGCCAACGCTATCCCGCAACATCCTACCTGGTTTCTGGCACACAAGCCGATCTTGCTAAAGACAACGAGCTAGTAGTATATAAATGAGCTCTCTCCATCGGACACAAAAGGACGGAGGTAAGATGCTAATTCAATTATTGCAATCCTCAATATTGATATATTTCCACAAGATGATTCCGACTCGGAAGACGAAAATGAAGACGATGATGAAAATCTGGATGAAGATCCCATCGTGGAATATCGTTCTATACCCCACGTTGGTGGTGTAAACCGCGTCCGCGCTCAACCTCTCCCCCCATCCTCCCAACTCCCTCCCGTCAGCCAACCGTACCACGTTGCGTCGTGGGCAGACACCGGAAAGGTGCACAGTCTGGGATGTCCGTTCATTAATGGAATCACTAGACGTCCCCGGCTATTCTGTGGATAAGCAGCGCACCCATTCTCCCGTCTACACTGTCAACTCTCACGGCCGCGCCGAAGGATTCGCTATGGATTGGGCAGCAACAGGCTCTTCTTTGCGTCTTCTGACCGGGGACATCCATTCCAAAATTTATCTCACGAGTTCTTCACCGTCTGGGTTTAATACGAACGCACAGGCGTTCACTTCTCACACATCGAGCGTGGAGGACCTGCAATGGAGCCCCACCGATCTTACTGTGTTTGCGTCGTGTTCTGCGGACAAGAGTGTTATGATATGGGACATCCGAACCAAAGGGCGCCAGAGTGCCGGCGCTATCGACTCGGCGCACGACAGCGATGTTAATGTCATCAGTTGGAGTCGATTGACAGCGTACCTCCTGCTCAGTGGAGGAGATGAGGGGGGTATCAAGGTCTGGGATCTCCGGAATATCAAGAAACGAGGGTAGGCTACTTTTTAATACCTTCTTCGTTTCCCGTGCTGACGGCGAGTAGGACACAGGACCCCAACCCTACACCTGTTGCCTCATTTGCATGGCACAAAGCTCCGATTACCTCCATTGAATGGCACCCCACAGAGGACTCTGTCTTCGCCGCCTCTGGCGCCGACGACCAGATCTCCATGTGGGATCTCGGGGTCGAGCTGGACGACGACGAAATGGGTGGCGTCGACGAAACGCAAGATGGCGAAGTGCCTCCCCAGCTTCTGTTCGTCCACCAGGGCCAGACCGATGTCAAGGAATTGCACTGGCATCCTCAGATTCCCGGCGCGATCATATCCACGGCATCTGACGGGTTTAATATCTTCAAGACGATTTCTTTGTAAACGTTGGACTACTCCAACTACGCTGTCGTCTACCAAAAAGTATGAAATCAGTATAAAGCCACGCTATTATTTCCACGCGGTGCCCGAATCTGTAGACCTGGAATGAGCATTGGCTGATTTGCGCGGGACATTTGACAAACCTTGGCGATATTTTTGTGAATCAGGTCTGTCAGCACGGCGTAGATGTTGCGCAAGTCAATTATATGCTGGCGAACGAGATAAAATTGGTTGTCGTCGTGTTCTTTCAGTGCCAACTGGAGGACGCATTAATTACCAGACTTGGGATACTCTGAACGGTGCTCACTGTGTAATCCTCGATATTGGGATATTTTATAAGCTTGGAGCAAATTTTGGCCCGGGCAAGATAATTGTTCCGAGCAGAGTCTCGTAGATTGAACGCACTCTCCTGGGAGCGGAGGAGTTCAGCGACGACCTCTTCGAGCAGTCAGCAATGGTCGGAAATCAGAAAAGTGTCACCAACCCTCTTGAATCTGGACGCCTGTTCACGGTACAAAATTAGATGAGCGGTCGGCATTCAAAATATGGCTTGCCAAAATTGTCTCCGCTGCGAGATTAGCAAGGTGAGCTTAACAGAACGTAACTAGCCAGAAGAGTGACGCACCCCTCAATTCTATATAGGGATTAGTTCATTTGAACGTACGAGTAAGAAAGAACAGACGCACTTGGGCATCGTAAGTGAGATCCAGAGCTTGACCTGGTCGGTCAGAGTGACCAGCTCTTCGCATTCCCGCTTTAACGTGGCATGGAGTTCAACCAGATGCTTGTTAGCATGCACGACGTTAGGGAGCCGCGCATACTGCGTGTCATTCGTGACAGCGCCCGCGGCCACACTGTCGTCGTCCATCTTCCGTTTCTTCGACTGCGGCTGTTCTCCATTTGCCTGGGAGGCTGGGGCGGGATAAACGGTCGCGTCGGTAGTGGTCGAGGTCAGATCGGGGTGGTATGGAGAACTCGGCAGGGATGTCGATTGTAGCACATCTTGAAGTTCTCTGAAGTAGAAGATACTCGTTAGTCGAGGAGGGGGAGTGTAGCCACTCTCCCTACAATATCTTTGAATTTGTTAGCCACGGAGGATACCTAGACTAGGAGATGGTCACCTTCGCCGGAAACACACGAAAAACGACGTGTTCCCCTGCAACGGATGCCTGCTGTTGAAAAGCCTAGGAAGGTATTGCAGAAAACTGAAAAACGGATATCGACATGCGGACCTCGAGTCTCTGAGCGAGAGCCTTTTCCATCTTAAACTTGTCCATGGTGGAAATTTGAAAGCGCGACGCGTCACGCGTAATGTGGTTCTATTTGGCTCGGGCCTCCGTGATCAATTACGTAACTGGCCTGCTCCCGACGTATATAAACGAACGGAAATTCGTCGTCGAGCCCGCCCTGGCAGCCCAATATCTGGCTTCGGTCTTGTACAATGTCAACCCAAGATGAAAATGAGGCAATTGCCTCACTCACCGGCTTCTCCCTGTCGAATATCCTTGGAGACCTCATTCCGTCAAGTTCTAGTCTCAACCGACTCGGGCTTGGGGGAAGTTCTGCACTCAACTCCGGCCAGATATACGGCGACAAGTGGGACGATGACGAGGATGCAGTGGGCAGAGATCAGGGAGACGACTGGGAGGACCAGATTGACAAAGAGATGGAGCTGGAAGAGGAGGATGAGGACGCTACGCCCGTCAAGGCTGAGCCCCAGTCGCCTGGTGCCTTACAGCCGCCCGAGAGACGCGTCAAAATTATAAAACGACTCGTCGAACGTCCAAAGAGCGTGTATGACCGCTTTCCGTCTTTCGAACCGAACAAGGTCTTGGATTTTAGTGAGCTCTTCAAGGGGTACACGGTACAGAAGTCTCGCCTATCCAAGCGGCCGTTCAATAGTGAGCCTGCGTCGAAATATTGTTGTGTTGAATGCTCAACTTGGGTAGTTGAAACTGTGTATCCCAGGAAGCGGGAAATTCCACGCGCCTACCTCGAGTCCGTAGTCGGCGACACCAAACGCCAGGTCGAGAATCAGCGGGTGGAAGCTATCGTTGCTTCGAGCAATGTCGAATCCGATCTTCGTCGAGCCTTGGAGGTGCGTCTTTATTCACTCTCATCCGCCGTCTCGTCTTAAGTGACTCAGGAACGCGAAAATGCCGACGTTCCGCTGTCCCTGTCATCTCTGTCTCTGCGAGATCGCACATTCGACCTTGTTTCACTCTCCAACTGGGAAGACCAGATCATATATGAACCGGACGACAAACCTGCCACGAAACCGCAGTCCGACGAGAGCGTCGACAACATCAAAGTTCCCACTGTTAACAACCTCACTACGCCTGCGAACAAATCCCTCGAGTCTGGCGCGTGGACGCAAAGTATCATCTGGAGTCCTCGAGCACCCTTCAAGGACTTTACACAGCTCGAATTCAACCACGAGGACGACGTAATTCCAGAGGAGCGGAGTGGTTAGTGTTCTGAGCCATGGTTGGGTATAATCTCTGACTTTGTGTTCATCTAGTCGAGACCGTTCGGCCACGGAAGCGATTCCGAACTGACGCAGGAGTACGCGACAAGTACAACTTGTCCAACGACCACCTGTACGAGGTCTCGAAAGAAGGCGGCCGCCATCGAGTCCGCCAAACCTTCGGTCAAATCGCGGTCGAGCATGCTTACCCTGCTCAGAAACTGCAGTTGCCATTCGTGCGTTTATCTGCTCCGTGTAGCTTTTAAACAGAATTGACCCCGGGTGACAGTATAAAACTCGTTTGTCTAAGCAAGAAGCGCGATCCTTCCATCGGCCCGCTCTGCAAATTCCCTCCAATATTGAGATCCACTTCAGCAAGGTCCGCACCGCCAAGAAGAAGAAGGACAAGCAGGGCCGGAAACTGGGCAAAGGAGGGAACATCGGGGAAGGATTACGAAAGACCAGCGATATCAGTCTTCGGGATACCAGCAATTTTGTGCTCTGGGAGTTTTCGGTAAGGATTTGCGAACGAATCTTATGTCCTATACTAACAACTTGAGAACAGGAGGAACACCCGCCTATAATTCAGAATTTTGGCATGGCCAGTTCGCTCGTCAATTATTATCGTAAGAAGGACGAGAAAGATGATCATGTCCCGAAGGTGGTTTTTTTTTTCTTTCTTATGCCTGGTTCTTTCGTCCTCACCCGGTCGCAGTTCGATCTGGGTGTGCCGTTTGTTCTTGAGCCCCAGGATGAGACCCCGTTCATGAAATTTGGATCCGTCTATCCCGGACAGACGATGCCCGCTTTGTACAATAATCTTATGAGAGCCCCGCTTTTCCGCCACAAGCCATACCCAACTGATTTCCTCATCGTAAGGTCAGTATTTCCTTCGATAAATTCTTCACGACTGTTAATTTTGCCTCAGAAACACCATCAAGGGCGAAACCAAGTACTTTTTGCGAGAAATCAAGAACCTTTTCGTTGCTGGGCAAACATACCCTGTCACTGAAGTCCCCGGGCCACATTCCCGCAAAATCACGAATACGATCAAATGGCGGCTGCAGATCATCGCGTTCAAACTGCTGCAGAAGAGTGCCGGCGAGCGTCTCAAGATCTCTCGTCTGATGAAATATTTCCCAGACCAGAATGAACTGCAGATGCGGCAGAGGCTGAAGGTATGTTGCAGCGAATCCAAGGTTTTCTCGTGAGCTTGACAGATTCTGTAGGAGTTTATGGAGTACCACAGACGCGGTCCGCATCAGGGTTTCTGGCGACTGAAAGATAAATGGGTGATACCCCCGGACGCGGACATGCTGAAGATGGTCACGCCGGAGCAGGTCGTGTTGACGGAGAGCATGCAGGTTGGTCAGCGGCATTTGCAGGACGCCGGATACAGCCAAGCGGCTGATTCCGTGACGGACGACAAGGACGACCAATCGAATCTCTCCGTCGAACAGCAGCTGGCGCCCTGGATTACGACCAAGAATTTCCTGTTTGCGACCCAGGCCAAGGCCATGCTGCGGTTGCACGGCGAAGGGGATCCCACGGGTCGCGGGGAGGCATTTAGCTTCATTCGGATATCCATGAAGGATATCTTCGTGAAAGCGGGGGAGAATTACGAGCAGAAAGTCGGTGAGTGCCGCTACAACCCGATGGTGGCGCTGCCCTGCTGACGCCGAGCCCATCAGCCGAAGCAGAAAATCGACCAAAGTCTGCGCATCGGTACAACGTCGCGGAGCAGCAGGTGATATACAAGTCGGAGATTGAGCGGATCTGGAAGGCACAATTCGACTCGCTCAGTCGCAAGGACGAGCCCCAGTTAACGGAAGAGGAGAAGGAGGAGGAAATGCCGAAAGCGCGGGGTACCTCCGCCCGGCAGGAAACTGTGCCGCCGCCAGAGATGTCGCCCACGGCCGGACCATCGTCGCCCGCGTCGCCGGCATTCAGCCGGGGCTCGTCGCTGGAACGCGACCCGAGCATGGGTCCCGACGGGATGAGCCGGCGGGTGCTGAGAATCCGGCGGCTGGTATGTTCTCGTCATCACCGTGACAACTGCCAAGAACCCTCACTGATTGGCTTTCTCCAGATCCTTGGCGAATGGCAGACTGAAATCATCCGCGACCCAGCTGTAATCCGCGCGTACGTACGCGGGCGACAAGCCATCGAGGAGGAGCAGACCTTGGCAGACTCGCTTGCTCCCACTGGCGACGCAGACAAGGACAAGAGGGCCAAGAAACGGTAACGTGTCTTCTTCGTTCCCGCGAACATTGGCTGGGCTCATTTCGTATCTCCTTTAGGCTCGAGGAGGAGATCGCCCGGATGAAGAAGAACCAAGAGCGACGTCTGCACAGGAAAAACGCCAAGATTGTCCAAGCGGGCGGCACGCCAATGCAATTGAACCGGCCTATCAAACCAGACACGACGGTAAGTGTCCGTTTGGCTTGGCTAGTCTCAGCATATTCACGCCCAGGTAGCGGCGGTGCGGTCACTGCGGCCAGCTTGGCCACATGAGTGCGTACACTCAATTCATTTCCCCTAGGCTTTGCCAAGGCGGGGTCTTATTTGTCTCTTCTAATTTTTCGTCCCCCAGAAACGAACCGCAAGTGCCCGCGCTGGGCGGAATTCAACACGCCTGGGCCTGCGACGCCGACGGGCTCGGCCGCGAGTCCTGCGGCAGCGCCCGGGACGCCCAACCTGCCCAACCTCGGGTTCAACCGCGGTGCGCTGAACCCAATGGCGTTCGGTTTCCCCGCGGCGGTGCCCTCCCCGCTCGCGACCAGCCCTCCGGTTTCTGGTATGGGAGGCGAAGACCCCACGCCCGCGCCCACGCCATCGACGTCTGTCCCCAAGATCAAGCTCACGCTGAAGCGGTCTTGATATTTGCGGAGCTGTTCCGTGAAGACTGAGCCACACCCACACCCACATCCGTCTCCGCACACAACGAGGGCGTTCTTTACTTATTTTTGGTAGCGGAACTGTTCCGCCGTTATCCAGAACGCATTACGAGTCCACGTTCTTTTAAGTAGTAACCACAGAATCAAAATGTTGTATTATGACAAGTTATGTACTTGCTTGCAGAACAGATCGCTTGGCCTATCTCACAGTCACCATCGTAGAGTACAGTACACATTGCATTTGCGAAATAAATTAACTGTCTGTATCTGTATTAACCAAGCGAATCATATCAGACCCGCCAGTGAACAAGAATTATCATAAGTGGTGTACAAGATAAAGCGGAAATGAGGCAAAACGAGAGGTAGGAGGAGGATAATCCAGAGTCAGAGCGTGTGGTGTTTTTAAGGTGGATTATCTAGCGGAAGGAGGGGGCGGGAGCGAACGAGCGTGTATATGTAAAAGTCCCATCACCTCACGCGGCGGTCATCTCGACGTCGCGCGGGCCCTCGTCGCGCACAGGCGTAGGCGTGTGCGCGCGCACCGCGGGCCTTGCAGTCCCCGGCGTCGGTGTCGGCGGCGGCGGCGTCCCATGCGCCCGGCGGAACTGCGAGTTGATCGACACCAGCAGATCCCGGATGAGCTCCGCATGCCGCCTCCGCTCCTCGGGCGATATCGTCGTCGTCGACGCCGCGCGCCGCTCGAGCTGGATGCGCCCCAGATCGCGCGCGACCTCGTCCGACTCGGTGTTGCTGCTTGCGCGGCGCACGGGCGGTAACGGCGGCGCGATGGAGCGTAAGGGCGGGAGGATAGTCACCTCGCTGGGCGTGGGGGACGCGTCGCTCGGGGTCGAGGCGCGCGAGGAGGGCGACGGCGAGCGGTACGCGCGCTTCATGGGCGGAAGCTTGTACTGCACGTCGCCTGACGTGAGCAGCGGGTACAGTGAGTCGCTCTTCCCGAGGGACGTCCCCGCGGACGCGGACGCAGACGCAGACGTCGGTTTCGGTTTCGGCGTCGACGTGCTAGCAGGCTCGAGGCGCGCAGGGGGACCACGGTGCGGCGCCGTCGACAACTTCGGCTCAAGCGGTTCCGCGGGGCCGGCGCTCTTGAGGAGGATGATCCGCTGCACAGACTTGTCCATGTAGTCGTTCGGCGCGAGCTGCGCGACAGGCGGCGCGCCGCGCGAGGGCCGCAGGTAGTCGAACGCAGCGGCGTCGGGCGGGGGGAGGTTCATCTGCGGGGGCGTGGAGCCGCTCGAACCCGAGAGCGAATGCGGCGAGCCGCCGTCGTGCGGGGGCGACGGGTTGTGGTGGTAGTGCTGCGGGTACGGCGCGTACTTGTTCGGGCGGCGCGAGTGGTACTCGCCGCCCCCGCCCCCGCCGCTGTGGCCGTGGTAGCCGTTATTGAGCGGGTGGTCGTCGATGTTGGGGTACATCGGGCCCTGGTACTGGCTCGGCTGCACGGACGGGTGGGTCGAGCGGGCGGACGAGTACGGTGGGGAGTAATGGTGCTGGGACGAGTAGTGGTCCGGACCAGGGGCCGAGCTGGGCATGCCGGGCATGCCTGCTAGCCCAAGCTGGCTGAGGCTGACGGGGTCGAAATACGACTCGGACGAGAAGCCGCCGGAGCCTTGATGCTGGCGGGAGCCGGCGTCTGCGACGTCGCGGCCGAGGGTAATGAGGAAGTCGTTTACGGCGGCAAGCTCTTCCGGAGTGCGGATATCGAGGGACACGGAGCGCGGATTGAAGCCAGATCCGCCGTGGTGGTGAGAGTAGGACATGTGGTTGAGACGTTCGAGCCGCTCGGCCATGCCTGCATAGGCGTTTAGCGGCAGTAAAACACGAAAAGAGCAAGGAACTCACGAGGGTCGTAGTTGGGGCTGAGGCGGCGCTTCTTCATGTCCGTGAAGAAGTCCTCTACACCATAATCGTGCGAGCGCTTTGAGCCGGTGGTAGTTCCGTCCCACTGGTTGTGGGGGAACATGTCATCGGTGGGGGAGTGGTGGTGCATGGGGGGCGGGGAGAAATCTGGGGAGGGCGTAGGAGGAAAGTTAGGGAAGGAGCCTACGGAAAGGGAATTAGGCATCCGCCCGAGGCAAAGGACGCCGACGTACCATCAGAGGCAGACGAGGAGCGGGACTGGGCGCGCGGCGCACTGTGAGAGGGAGACTTTGAGGGAGGGCCCTGCTTTCCTACCGGATGGCCGGTGTTGGAGGTGGAGTCGCCGCGGACACGGGAGACGTAGGCGGGGTCTGCGACGGTTATCGCCTTGGAGTGTTTGTGCTGAGCATGGTGTTCCTCGGTGTGGATCTTCTCGTGCTTCTTGAGGTCCTGGGGACGCTTGAACGACTTTTTGCAGATCTGCGGTCGGGTGAGACCCGGGCGCAAAGGAGAGTTATAGAGGACAAACCTCGCAGACATGGGGCTTGAGAGGAGTGTGCACTCTGAGATGGCTAGTGATATGGTCGCGCTTTGAGCAGGTAGTGCCGCAATCCTTCCACTTGCAGGTGAGGCAGAGGTTGTTGGTGCTCTTGCGGCCGATATGCTCGTTGCAGAGGTGGTTATACAGGGTCTCTGCGTCTGGGAATGCGAGGGTGCAGTCGAGCCATTGGCACTTTTGGCTGTTGGCATCGTCGACAGCAGGAGGGTCGTCCCTGGGTTGTTGCTGAGTGGGTTCGGGCATGGAGTACCAGTCGCGGTATGGAGGGGGCGGAGGAAGAGTGCGGGTCGGAAAGTGGAACGGGGCACCAGTGCTGCCTTTCATTCTATACAGAGGATCAATGCCAAGAGCAACAGCCAAATAACCAAGGCACGCCAATTTCCGGTCTCCAATATTCCCCCGCTCCGCAGCACCCACCGAAATTGGTTCGACGCATCCGTACTACCCTCCCTCCCTGCCTTCAATTTCCTGCCCTATCTGCGGGCAGTCTACACCTTTTTTCAGTGCTAAATCCAGCCCGCACCCTGGGCCAAGCCAGCCAAGCCATACAGTAATGCCAAGGAACAGCCCCCGATCACTCCGCTAGTCTCCAAGCCTTTCCCCTGATCCTCGGCAACTCTCCGATATATTCTCTACTCAGTCCGCAATCCTCTGGAGTTGCAGCATCGACACTGAGAAGGCCTATCGAACATATCCACCCCAAACCCGGATTATTCCAACGCCGACCGATGTGTTTCCGAGTGGGGGTGGTTATTTGTAGGGTGACAGGGGTACCTGACCTTGGCGGTATCCGTTCTCTGGGCGCCCCGGATGTTCTTTCTTTCCCACGCGGAAGCTCCACGCTACCAAGTAAATCTCATTTCCTTGTGTTTCCTTGGCTCTCATGTCGTCCGTCAGCCCATCTTTGGACACGTCTTTCCGCGCACTCGTCCCTCCGAGCCATCGCTGCAATTTATTCCGTCAGTCTAGAGCAGTGTCGACGGGATCTCCTAATAATCTGCCCCTGGAGCCTGGATGCGCGTTATCGGCCAGGGCTGCACCCACTAAATTACAACACGTCCGCGGTCCTGCAAATCACACGACGCGCTGCGTGGTGCGCGATTATGGCCGGAACGCCCGTACAAGTCGCGAGATGGAGAAATGCGCCCACAGAACGCAACGTGTTGTTGCCGAGGAACCCGGTGGACGCGCGTGTCGGGCCAATATCCGAATGGTGTTTGTGTGCACGTGATCGAGAGCCAGAAGGCCGTCTCAAGCGTCGTGGCTTTTGCATACTGCGGATCCAGGTCGTTGCGGATCTAGTTTAGTGCGGCCAGCCGTCGATGCGTTCGGCTCAGTCTGAACACGCGTCCACGACGTTTCCAGCTTTCAAATTGCTGTATCCAGACCCGGCTGAGTTGAACGAGCGAGCGCAGCAATGCAGAATAAGAATAGTCGATACATAGGAATGCGAAATACATTAGATTCGTCAACGTCTCGGGGTCTGGGGTATCGTATGCGTATGCGTGTGTGAAGCCTGAACTGTGAGCAGTGAACTCATCGACTCGGGGACGGTTACTGCACGGGCTGCTCCTCCTCCTCGTTCACCCGCAACACCTTCACCCACTCGCGGTAGTTGAAGTTTCCCTGCCGGTCCGTGAACGGGCCTTTGAGCAGCTTGTCGATCTACGCCGGTCGTATTAGCTTTCTATCCCCTAAAGGTTCGCAAGTCGAAAGGAATAAAAAGAAGGGACACACCTCCCGCTCCCCCATCCGCTCGCCCACCTCCCCCAACGCCTTCCGCATCTCCTCCACCCTCACGACCCCCTCATCCGCCTCGTCAAAGCTCTCAAACGCCTCCAGCAGCTCCGCCTCCGGTATCAAACTCGAACAGCCGCTCGCTCATCATCGTGAGGAACATCGTGAAAGTTCACCCCGCGCTCCGAGGCGTCGCCGGGTTTTGGCGTGGGCGCGTCGCCGGGCCGCGCGCGGAGGAGCTCGTCGAGGGTGGCGTCGGAGGGGCTTATGCCTATGATGCATCCGTACACCGTTAGTTGTCATCTTTCAACCCGCGCGGAGGGAAAGGGAAAGGGAGCAGGTAGGACAACACACCAAGACTCGCAAAAATCTCTCTCAAATCCTTCTCCCCCACCCACCCATCCTTGTCGTGGTCGATCAACTGGAACGCCTCCTTGAACTGCTGGATCTGCGGCGCCTGGAACAACGAGAACACCCCCGACGGCTCGCGCCGCGCGCGCGACTTTTGCGCCTTGCTCAGCAGCTTCGAGGGTGTCACGTTCGGGGAGAGGTAGTCGGGGTATTTGGACGCCATCGTTGGCGGGATTGAGGAGAGGTTGGCGTCGCCTGGCCCGGGCCGGTGATCCCTAGGCGGGGCCACGTGACAAAATTCCGATTTTTACTATTCGCGACCGACTTTCATTCCAAGAAAGACCAAGACCAAGATACGGGAATAAATGGTACACATCCCTACACGGGCCGAGAAAACAGCCTCCACAGATACCACATCACCCACGCCTTCGGCAGCCACCCGAGCACCCTAAACAGTTGTGCGTTCCCGCCAAGCGTCATGAAACCCGGCGGGTTCCGCTGCAACACGCGCCGCACGACCTGCCGAGCGAATTCTTCCGCGGGGAGCGCGCCGGTGGTCTGGCTTGCGTTCATGCGCTGAATGATGTTCGGGAGGAAGGCGGTGTAGCGCGAGTCGGCGCGCAGGCTAATAAATTATTTCAGTTATTCTGAATGATAGGGAAGAGGGAAGGAGGAAACGAGCACCTGAACCGCGTAGCCTGGTTGGACGAGATGTTCGAGCGCACAGCGCCGCAGGCGATGTACATGACCTTGATGTCGAACGGCTTCAGTTCCATGGCCGAGGATGTCGCTCATCGCGCGCATTGCGGCCTTGGTGGCCGAGTAGAGCCCGTTCCACGGCACGGCGCTGCACAACGTAAATAAATAAATCCAATACGGGTGAATCTTAATTGGGAACGCACATGTCCGCGACGACGGAGCCTATGTTGACGATGAGTCCGCTGCGGCGCGTCGCCATGTGCGGGAATGCGGCCTGGAACGACGAGTTAGTATTGTGGTAGCGTCCTTTTGTAAAAGGCTAGCCTGGGCGACGCGCAGGGCACCATAAGGTGTTAGCGTCGAAGGTTTCCTTGACGGTGCCCATCGGCTGCTCACTGACGCGTCGTCAGCTTCGCGAAATTTATTGTGGTTGCAACTCACATGAGTGGGCCTGGATTATTCCAAATGAATTGAAAACGCGCTCTTGCGCCTTTTGCACGCACCTATGCCCATGACGCCCGCTGCGTACGTATTAATAGTAGTCATAATTCTCAGACGCCGCCTGCCGGAAGTCGCACCATTATTTACCACAACATCGATGCACCCAGCCTCGGCAACGATGAGGTCAAGCACGCGCCGCACGTCCTCCTCGCTCGTCACGTCCAGTGTCTGCAGCGAGATGAGCGGGTGCGTCCCGAGACCCGCCATGGCCTCCATCCGGCGCGCGGTCGCATATACCCGGCACCCTTCCGCGGCGAAGCGTTCGCATCTGTGACCCGGTCAGTTCTTTCGAGGGTCCGTGTGGGTGCGCGGCGACTAGTACTTGCAGTGCAAAGCCGATCCCGCCTGAAGAGCAGCCTGTAACAAGAACAACGGGAGCCATGGTAAGTTTAGAAGCAGCACAGAGATGAAAGATCTAGTCCGGGTGTCCGCTCGGCCGCCGTCGAACAAAGTAGAGATGTTGCGAACTTGTGATGCGAGCTAAACTTGACTTGATTCACACATCCTCCTCGACAGCACAGGCAAGACAAAGTAAACGCAGAGCTACTTGGCACAAGGGCAGCAAATTGAACGGGTCCGGCAAGGATCGGCATTTTGTTCTTGGACTTGCACTTTTATAGCGATCAGCGGAGAACCTCCTTTGGGCCGTATTGTCATCTTCCTGCTCTTATAGTCTGCGGCACACACACCGCCCCCTACACGAACAACTACTTCCGCTATCCCTATTTCTTCATGCTATTAACCCCGGCCTGCCGTTTGCGCAAGTCGCACTTTCTCTGCTATTCTCCGCAGCAGTCGGCCGAGCGGCCTTGGTTCAGCGTGCGACGACCTGTAACGGACACCCTGAGGTCCGTGTACCAGCCAGAATTACTCAGACTGCTGTGGCTCATTGCGCCACAGCTCTGCGACAGAAGTTATGGCAATGTCTCTTTTGTCGGGGCGCACGACTCTTACGCCGTCGGCACGAATGGCCGTGAGTCCTTCAGTGCACTTCACTGGCCTCCCTGTTGATCTGTTACTTCCAGTCGCCTTCAATCAGGACTACGATGGTGCGCACCGGCCCCTAGGCTGCTCAGAATAATAAACTCACACCTCCCCAGTCACGCAGCAACTAACGGATGGCGTCCGGCTGCTCCAGATGCAAGCGCACAACAACAGCGGAGTGATCCAGCTTTGCCACACCAGCTGCATTCTGCAGAATGGTGGAACACTCGCGGACTACCTGACGAAAGGTACGCCCCTTGTCGGTCTTTAATGGCCGCTACTTGAACTAGCCCCTAGTCAAAACCTGGATGGCCGCGAACACTAACGACGGTATGCTCTTTGCTAATTTTATTTTCGCGCTGCTAAACCTTCAAAAGTGGTCACCCTTCTCATTGTGAACATCGACAACTTACCCGCGGCCTAACTTTGGCACCGTCTTCGCATCCGTGGGCCTGGACAAACTCTCGTTCGCCCCGTCCTCCTCACCGTTAACCACCTCCGCTTGGCCTACGCTTGGCTCGCTGATTGACGCAAACACCCGCCTCGTGACGTTCCTCGACAATGCCGCCGACTTGACATCCGTGCCATACCTGATTGACGGTCCGTATTCCATCCTGTGCGCGCCACGCCAAGCACTGATGCATAGTCTTGCGATTGTAAACAGAATTCACGAACGTGTGGGAGACGCCGTTCGATGTCACCACGTCCTTTGACTGCAGCGTCAACCGCACGAAAGGCGACAGCTCAAGCCAAATGTATCTGATCAACCACTTCCTTGACACCGTCGTCCTTGGCAATCCTGTGCCCGATGTTGCTGCTGCCAATGTGACGAACGGGGTCACAGGAAACAACTCTCTGGGCGACCAGGTTAATACGTGCGTCTCGTCCACCGGCCGGGCACCGAACTACCTGCTCGTTGATGTAGGCTTTCTATCTTCTTTGATATATGGCTCTTCTGATTTGCCTCAGTTCTATGAATACGGCGGAGGATCTGTCTTCCAAGTCGCCGCGAGCATCAACGGGGTGACTTACAGCCCGACCTCTCCCATTGCCACGCCCCTCCCTACTACGTCGTCTTCGACCTCATCTTCAGGGAGTGGGAGCAGCAGCAACAGCAACAACGGGTCCTCACTCAGTATCTCGAACGCAGTGGACTGCGTCCCTGTTTGTTGCGCTGAGCGTATTGCTCGGCGCGTCGAGCGTAGTGTAGTTGTGCATATCCCTGTTCTCATCTCGCATCTCCCACGGACACGCTGCATCCATATCGCATCCATATATTAATACTCCCAGCTAACTATCTGGAGGACTACTGGACACATCTAAAATTGCATTGCATTTGTATTCTCATTGTCAGCCCTTGCGTTCCAAGCGCCACTTGTACACCCGCTGGCTTGTAAGTCTTCGCGTCCACGACCTTGCGCACCGGTGCCCGGCGCTTACCCCGCTGCGCATCGACCTCGTCTTCGTTCTCCTCATCGTCGTCCTGGCCCGTCGACCGCCTCCACGCCCGCGATCTTCTTGCGCGCGCCCTTGCCCATCATCTGCCGCTGCAGCTCGAACTCGCGCTCCGCGTACCGCAGCTGTGTGTCGCGGAATAGCCGCGCAGAGAGCTCTTTCAGCAGCCGTTTGCGGTTCGCACTTGCTAATTCGCGGCGCTCGTCGGAGAGAATCTCCGCGACGGCTTGTGCGTCTTGCGCTGGTGCGGAGGCGGATTTACGCGATTTTTTGATGGGGACTTTCCAGCCTAGATCCAGGTCCATAGGTTCGTCGGCCGCGGGAGTTGAAGTGGGGACGACGAGGGTCGTCTGGCTACTGCTTGCGTATTGGCGGGCTATATAACAGGTGAATAGGCGCGGAGAGATAAGTGCAGCGAACGTACCCTCGTCCTCGTCTTCAACAAATACAATATGTTTCGGCGTGCGGCCCTTGCCCTTGCGTTTAGAAAGGATGCCAGCGGCCTGTAGGGTTTCGATTTCGTCTGCATCGAGATCCTCCGTGTCCGCATCGTTTTCGAGCGACCCAGGCTTCATTAAATCGGCCATGGCCATGAGTTGAGCTTTTAGTTTGTCAATTTTCTGCAGGGTCGGCGTCAGATAAAATGTGCAACGCAATGCAGGAGGTACACACTTTGAGACCAGCAGTCCGCATGGTGCGAACATAATTTTCGTCTTGCGTTTTGAGCACTTTCACGATATCTTGCGGAAGCGCGACATTTCCTCGGTCCGTGATGTGCAACCCGCCCTTGGAAACATTCAAGATTTCACCGCACCCCAACATATTCCGTTCACATACCTTGCTCGCCTGCTTGGACATGGAGAAGTAAAACTCATCCTTGTTCCTCTCCGCAACTTTTTGCTTCAAGCGGGTCAAGCGGTCTTGCTTGGAGTGGTAGTCCCGCGCGCGCTTGACATAGTCGGCATGTTTCTCAAGGATTCCTAGTCTCGCCCTGTGCGCAAGCTGGGACCGCTCCTTGTGGTTGCGCCGATGGATCGAATTCCTCAATGTCATCCCGAAAGCAGCGAAGAGAGAGAACAGAAAGTGTGACGCGTGACGTGACCACTGTCCAAATTCACGCACAAATCATCCTCAAACTACAGCTGAGCAAACTGTAGGTTTTTTGGCCCAAAAGCGCCGCGCTCCAGTTCGGGAACAAGTACGCGACTTGCGCGAACGGCGCGCGCGGAGGAGGAGGAGGCCTAATATGAGCTTTCAACACTTCCGCTTATCTGAAGCGGTCACCCCGCTGCCTGCCCATCTGCAGCCTCAGGTTGCAGTCGCGCCCTCTCCGACGAACAGTGTCCAGCAGTTCCAGACCGTCAATACGAACAATACGTTCCCGACGAACAATGTAGCGGTTGGGCAGACCTCGTCGACGAAGGCGCCCTATGGCTCGGGCGATACGGACGACGGATACACCCTCGTTTTCCCCAGTCTCGACGACTTTCATGAATGGCGGAACAAGGAGGAGGAAACGCAGATGGTGGAGTTTGTGAAGGTGATAATTGTCTCTCTCCTTGGATTATACACCGCTTACTTCCGCTCAGGGAGACACCCACCAAAGCAAAGCTGTCCCCCCACGGTTCAAAGACCACACGAAGCTTGTGTGCGCCAGACATTCACGGAGCGGACGGAAGAAGTATGTCAAGAAACACCCGGAGAGGGTAAGAAAAGTGCCGAGTCGGAAAGTGAGTGGAAACAAACGATTTCCTGGCGCAAATTCCGACTGCTCGCAGCTTGATGGGGAAGGTTGCTCGGCATCGATCAGCTTCAAGACCTATTACGATACAGAGGAAGTCCGGGCTTGTTGTCGGTCTTTTTTTGGTCCCCATGTAGACCGAAGGGCTGAACTTCCATTCAGATATCTCGCAACATTCGCATGAAATTGGACTTGCTAATCTGCCATTTACACGACGAGGACGAAAGGCTGCTGTTCAGCAAGAGAAATCTCGCAAGCAGCCCAAGCTGACCCACCCTTCTTCGGTGTCTTCGCCTTCGGGTAGCCAACCTCCTCCCGTTGCCAGCACTTCGAGGGCTCAAACTACGGAGCAATTTTCAAACTGCGATCTCTATGCTAGCGCCACTACCAGCAGCCCAGGCTATGTTTCCCCAACCGACCACCTACCAATACGGGACACCGGCCGCTGCTCCGTCGGCTTCGCCATTCTCTTTCGCACGACCGCTTGGGAGAACATGGCTACCCTGTTCGAGTCTGTGCGCGGACATGCCCGGACATTCGATTATCCGACGGCGAGTGTCGCCTGCGTTGGAGACGGTACTCATCCGATTATATTTGGAGAGTCCTGTTACGATGGCGGCGCATGCCATGGCTCCCCCGTTGCCCGCTGCGCCGGACCCTAACATTCAGCCGAATCTTGGAGAGAGCAGCAGCTCTGCGAGCGCGCAGGGCTCTGCGGACGACGAGGGCTGAGAAACTGTAAACAATTTATCTGGGATGTATTTTATACTGTAAACCACGACTGGGTCTCTCGCTTGGATACTAGAACCCTGTCGTACTTTGTCCTACAATATTTATGAATGGAGGCTACCTTTTTGAAAAGTCAACGGGTCGAGGTCTCAATTGAATGTGACATCATAATTGATCGTATAGCTCTCCGATTCCGAATCCTCCGCTCTAACCTCCATTCCGAACACTTTGCCCACAAGCGATGGCGGCGCTGTCTTTTGCAAAGGCCTTCACCCGCGAGAAACCTCACGTCGGTGCCTCGTCGATTATCGTACTGAATCTGAGACCCTCCACATAGTCCTCGATTACAGATTGGGTCGACATTCTCACTGCCGATTCTGTGGTGGAGGAGGCGTACGATGGGTCGGTGTACTTCATTCGGTCCGCTTTATTCCTCTGAACAACCTGGCAGAATTCCCGAGCTCGTGGATTCCATAAACCTTCAAGCCGCAGGGTGATTCACATCCTTATCCTCCTTGATTTGCAGATCCTCAACATTCGCCCAGTCCAACAGAGGCGTCGCGGGCTATCGGAAGAAGCTCAAACATGGCCGGCCACACCAGCAATACCGTGCCCTCGTCGTTCGTTCCTATTACTGCCACTGCCGCCTATCACCGACTTTCCGCCCACAGATCCTGAAGGCACTGGTGGAGAATTGTGGCCACAAATTCCAAAGTCTGTGCTCAACAAACTCTTGCCCCTCAGAATAACTCACAGATCTAAATCAGCCACATTTGCCGATGGCCAGCTTACAGACACCCTGAAAAATCTGGCCAATGACTCGAACACGGATAAGAAGGTCAAGAAGAAGCTGCTGCTTGTTCTGGCTTCATGGCAAGACCAGTTTAAAACCGACTCCTCGATGACCATTGTTGCGGGGTTGTATAAACAAGTAAGACATGACCGAACCGAGCGGTCACACCAATTGGAGACCCTGGGCCTGCCGGACGTTGAAGCATTGGAGCGCGAAGCCAAGAAGAAAGCCAAACAAGAACGGGAACAGGCCAAGGAAAAGCAGCGGTTGGAAGAGGCGGAAAGGCGGCGCAAGGAAAAGGAACGGAAGAACAGGCCGAAACGAGCACCCTTTGACTTCCAGAAGGTGATTAAATTCTTGACAGCTACAACCGCGGGTTATTTACGACTTTTCTAGGAGAAACCTTTGGTCTTGGGGAGTATTGTTGAAGCCTCACAGGCGTCCAGCAATCTCGTCAACGCGATCACGGTATGTGCTGCGCCTGTAATATACGGTCTACGTTCTCAATAAGTTCCGAAGCTTGTGAACCAAGAGAAGGAAAGCCTTCTCACTAATGAACGCGTTCAAGACTGTCTCGTCAAGGCGAAACAAGCCCGTAAACCCGTGGTCCGATACATCCAAGTACGCACATCCACATCTATATACTGCATCAGCGACTCACCCAAATTTAGCTCGTGGAAAACGAGGAACTTATCGGCACCTTGATTGAGGCAAACGATCGCATTATAAATGCCTTGGAAATGTATGACCAGATGTCGACACCGAGCAGCAGAATCCCAAGCACAGTCTACCGACGCTGTAACAGAAGGTACTCTCCGGAGTCCACATCAACGCGTCGGTAACCGAGCTCGACAAACTGCAGTCAAAACAGCGCGTAGCTGTTGCCCGGGCCAAACAAAACTCATACAGGGGAAAGTCGCCTGAAGATGACGGGAACGTGCATCCCGACCTGCAGGACCTCAGTTTCGGCGCGCTGGGGTCATCGTCACAAAATCTTCCTGCCCCCCTTCGACCTTCAACGCTCTCAGATGATGGAGACGACACCAATGAAGCTTATGCGCGAGGTTCGCTGTCGGATTTCAGCGACTACGATTCCTCTGACGAAGAGGCCCACAATACCGCGGGTCCTTCAACAAGGCAGAGAGATTATGTCACCGTATCGGACGACGAGGCTGCTGGGTACAAAAGTGCCAAAGTCGGGAGTCCTGTCTCGAAAGGTGCCTTGGTGGACGCGGAGGATCCATTTGCCGATCCATTCGCCGATTAAACTCTGCCCTGCCATACCATGCTATATACTCATCTATTCGGCGATCTTCTTAATATTGGCTAGACGGGTTGAGGTCCGGCGGGTTATTTATGTTGTAAAGCTACATAGGAATGAATTAAGGTGTATGTACTTTTTGAGGGTCCCACACTCAATGCCAGTGTACAATTGCCCTCTCGGATCCGCCGATCCAGAACGGCCGAAGCACTTCTGGCAATGAGATCCCCACCAACTCGCCAAACTCGTCGAATTTTGCACCATTTTCTAATAGTGCAACGATGAGCCTGGGAATCGCAGCTGCGGTCCCGTTCAGTGTGTGCGCAAACACTGTCGACGTTGTTCCCGGCAACTTGCTCTTGTATCGGATGTGCAGACGGCGGGATTGATAATCTGTGCAATTGGAGAGAGAGGAAACCTCGCCCCAGCTACCACGGCCGGGCATCCATGCCTCCATGTCGTATTTTCGGTAAGCGCTGGCACCGAGTTCTTCCGTCGGCATGTCCAAAACCCTGCAGGGCATTTAGCGCGATGCGATGGGCGTGGAAGAAAGTAGAATTACCTGTAAGGAAGACCTAGGCCATCCAAGATGGACATCTGAACGGACTTCATATCCTCCATCATCTTCTCGCTTCCATCCTGCGGTGTCACAGCAAACAGCTCCACTTTAGTGAACTGGTGCACCCGATACAACCCGCGAGTGTCCGTTCCCCGAGCGCCCGCTTCGGCGCGGAAGGCGCGTCCAAGACCGATGACCTTCAGTGGTAATCCCGTCTCTGAAAATATTTTATTGGCGAACATACCACCTAGGGGGATTTCGGCGGTTGCAGAGAGGATCAATTCTGATGACTTGGAGGAGGAGGATTCAAGGTGGTAGGCCTGCGAGACAGGAGGATCTGAGTTATCGCGGGGCTGGAAACCACACCGGCTCGCGATTTCAGACCGTACAACGTCGGGAGTTGTTACGGGTGTGAACCCATGCTTGACAGCGACAGACATTGCATAATTCGTAAGAGCTAGCTCAAGAAGAGCGGCTTCGTTCAGGAGATAATACCATGAAGAACCTGTTACAGTGGCTCCGCTCTCGAAATCCAGAAGGCCGAATTTTCGTGCGATCGTCACGTGGTCGCGTTCAGGCGACGGAGGAATTGGCTCTGGGCCATGGGTGGATAGCGTAACCGCGGCAGATTCAGGGCCAAGAGGAGAGGATGGGTGTGTATCATTAGGGATAGCAAGCGCCAGGGAAAGAAGGGATTCCTCCACCGCTATCAGCGCTGCTTCTAGCCGTGCAATTTCTTCCTTTATCTGCAGTGCTTCGGCCATAGCAGCTTCCTTGGCCTCCAGATCGTTCTCCTCTGAGCTGCGACGAATGCGCTCTCCCACAGCCGAGCGAGCATTTCGTTGGGCGTTCAAAGTGCTCGTCAAATTTTTAAACTCTGTGTATGTTCGAGCAACCGACTGGATTGCATCCAACGGGAGAGGTGCCTTGCGGTTCAGAGCGTTGGTGGACTTGTAGACCATGTTTTCAGACACGTTCCGATAGTCCAGCCGAGGTACGGGGAGGACCCGCTGCCGACTGGAACCGCTTGCATTCGAGGAAGAAAATCTGCACTGTCGTTTGGCTCAATGTAGGATGTTGGATACGGGTCATTCAGCGGCAAAGATGAATCCTCACCCGAAGACAGGAAAGACCGGACGGCTGGGGTTGAGCAGCGAACCAAGGGTGCCATGGAGGCAAAGTGGTGGGAAGGGCCGGGAGGTTGCCGGCAAACAACGCCCAAACAACGCGTCTTCTTCCATGTCCACCTCCACAAAGCCCGCAGCGGCGGTCGAAATTCCCTATGAGCTTCCTTGGTAAACCGAGTTTTGCTACAGTGTCGCTGTTCCTGACTAGTGTCAGGGTCGAAAAGTATCGACCAATAGTTCTGGACGATGTCGTGGGCAACGCGGACACCATTGACCGCCTCAAGGTCATCGCAAAGGACGGCAACTGCCCCCATATCATAATATCTGTCAGCCCTTCATGTCGTGCCAACTTTTCCGCTCTCAACGCGCTCTCAGGGAATGCCAGGGATTGGCAAAACGACGAGCATACATTGTCTGGCACACCAGCTGCTGGGAGATGCGTACAAAGAAGGAGTGTTGGAGTTGAACGCGTCGGACGAACGGTAATTTCTCTTGTAAATCCTTCGTTCCTTCTTTGAACGCTCCTCAGTGGCATCGACGTCGTGCGGAATAAAATCAAAGCTTTCGCGCAGAAAAAGGTGACGCTGCCGCGTGGCCGGCACAAAATTGTGATTCTAGACGAAGCTGATAGGTATTTCCCTTGTCGTTCTTCTTTTTCCCGGTCCTGAACTGGCCAAGCATGACAGCTGGCGCCCAGCAGGCGCTTCGGCGCACGATGGAAATATTTTCGAACACCACTCGATTCTGTCTGGCATGCAATATGAGCAACAAAATCATCGAGCCTATACAAAGTCGATGCGCAATTTTACGATATGCCAAATTACGGGACCAAGAAATCCTGAAGCGCTTGCTGGAGATTTGTGAAATGGAAAAGGTGCGCTTGCTCCAGGTTCTATATTTCTCCACCTCGACTCTTCCAATAGGTGGAATATAACGATGACGGTCTTACCGCTCTCATATTCACGTCCGAGGGCGACATGCGGCAAGCAATTAACAACCTGCAATCGACTCATTCTGGCTTTGGTTTCATCTCTGGGGATAATGTTTTCAAAGTCTGCGACCAACCTCATCCCATCATCGTCCAAGCCATCATTCGAGCATGCGTGAAAGGAGACATCAACACTGCGATGGAGAAGTTGAACGAGCTTTGGGAACAAGGCTACAGTGCCGTCGACATTGTGGTGACGATCTTCCGTGTTGTCAAGACCTTTGACGAGTGCGTCAGCTATCTTTCGCTATTTTCTTTTCCAACATTTTCCTCAGGATGCCCGAATATACAAAACTGGAGTACATCAAAGTGAATATCTCTCTCCCCGGCTTGGTGTGCCCGTACTTATCTTGTTCTCAGGAAATCGGCTTCACGCACATGCGAATTTTGGAAGGGGTTGGGACCTTGCTCCAACTGGCCGGACTCGTCGCGCGCCTTTGTAAAATGGTGGGCGTCTTGCGCTTGAATCTGCCCAAATCAATTCTAAAACATCTCTAGAATCTAAAACCAGAGCTGCTCGTTATATAGACCATCTTTGAGACCTGTACTACTAACCAGGCGCGTAATAAATCGCGTGACAAGCGTCATGTGCCGTGACTGTAACGCGATGCTGATTCACTTTCGAATGACTAATCACGCGCGAAATTTTGGCTCGATGCTTTTTGTCTCGTCCTGCTCCAAAGCTTTATCTCATCCATGTCTTCCTCGGAAACCCCAGTCTCGAGAAGACTTCAGTCAGTCAAGCATATCATCATCGTGCTGTCCGGCAAGGGCGGTGTCGGCAAATCGTCCGTATCGACGCAGCTGGCCCTGAACCTGTACCAATCGACTCCGACTGCCCGAGTGGGCATCCTTGACGTTGATCTCACCGGCCCTTCTATTCCTCGAATGCTCGGATTGGACGGACATGGCGTACATCAAAGCAGCGATGGTTGGGTGCCGGTCTACGCTGATGGAGCAGACGCACGATTTGCATGTATGAGCGTAGGATTCCTGTTGAAGAACAAGGGAGACTCTGTGGTCTGGAGAGGCCCAAAGAAAAACGGAATGATCAGGCAATTCCTAAGTGACGTCCGATGGGGAGAGTTGGATTACTTGGTCATCGATACTCCTCCTGGTAAGTCTAACAACCAGGTCCCAACCAATTTTATTAAACTTGTGCTTTTGATAGGGACTTCCGACGAACATCTATCGCTTCTAGAGCACATGGCTCCCGTTCATTCGCGCCTTTCCTCGGTCATCGTCACCACTCCCCAAGCAGTAGCTCTTATGGATGCCATGAAATGCCTTTCATTCACCCGAGCGGTAAACTTGCCAGTCCTCGGCTTGATCGAGAACATGAGTGGATATGCGTGCCCGTGTTGCGGAGAGATCAGCAATGTGTTCTCCACTGGCGGAGGTGCGGAGATGGCGCGCCGAGAAGGGTTGAAACTCCTCGGAAGTCTGCCGGTCGACACTGAACTGGTCAGTCTGCTAGACGCGACCTGAGGTGCACGATGACTCCACGAACACGGTCGACGCCTCTAACGCCGACAAGACCGCAGAATCATTCCAACTGCTCGGACGATATTCGAAAACACCCTCTGCGAAGCTGTTCAAAGATATATTGGAGGGCGTTGTCGCGTCCCTGGCCGCGGTTCCCACAAGCGGTTGAATTTACGACACCCGTTGCGAGTCGTGGCGCGGGTCGTGGCGCGGCAAACGGCCATCAAACTCATGTTTTGATGAGTGACCGGCCTCGAGGCGATTCCAACCATGACGCACGTGAACGCGTTCCGTTCTCTCTCGCTTCCTTCTAGTCCACCACGCACAACGCCCGAACGTCCTCCAGCCATGGTTCTCCCCTGCTAATCTCCGCACCGCCCTGCTGCTCTCTCCTTTCTCGTTCTGTAAATCCTCCGTGTACACCTCTGTTCATTCTGCACAAATAGACGCTTCTCACTTTGTACTCGACTCGGAATTCGACTTCAGGAACTAGCACGCGATGGACACGCGCAAACTTGGTGAGCAAAGCTTAAACACTACTTGTAGTTCCAAATTTTCATCCCCAATACGTACTTCTTCGCGTTATAGGCCAGGCCGTCTCGGTCTTCGAAACGGATGACCCCCCTTATCCCACCACAGACGACGACCAGTTCAACATCAAGCCTCGCCTGCTTCAGCCGCGCCGTAGGCGCTCAAGTATGCTGAACAAGTGGATCAAAGAGCAGCAACAGGTCCCAACCGATGTCGTAGGATGTTGAGGAAGGGCCCTCCCTACCCCTCTCTGGGACGCGTTCCAATCCGTATCTCGCCTACCCAGAACTGGGCACTCCCACGTTCAACGAGAGCGTCGCGTCTTGGAATAGCTATGATCTAATGGAGGACGACGATATACCCCCCGATGACGAGGTCAGCGATTCCAACATTCCGCGCGTCATTACTTCCTGAATACCTTTAAAGATTCCAGCGACGCCAATAACGACCACTCCTTCCCGACGGGGCTCCAAACTTCTGCATACGCCCTCATCGTTCCGTAGTTTCCATATTCCGTTCCGTTCAAGTTCGCCAGCCGGATCGCTGACAACTTCTTCTGGAAGAACATCACGCACCCCAACTATGAGTCTGTTTTCCTCCCGTGCCCCACGTAGTAGCTCGGGCTCGGCCCGTGCCCAACACAGTCGGTCTTCTAGCTTGTCCTCTCCCAATATTTTGGGAGAGAGCTCTCCAACACCATCATCTACCACGAAATCCAAGTGGCGCCCCAGTGTGCTTGGCCACTTTGGAACGTCTGCTTCTCAGACTTCTGTCGTCCCTTCGGATACACACCACACGCGCTCTCGCCCCAGCATTTCTTCCAACCACACCTACACCACAACGTTGACTACCACGGACAGCGATATGCCTATAACGCCACCTCGAAGTTCAGCTACCGAGTCTGTTCGAGCTCGGAGTCGATCGTACGGTAGCATGCTCAAATTAGCCGATAACGCGTCGTCGTTTTCCTCTGTGGTCTGGTCCGTCGTATCTCGACGAACTCGGCGAATTCTCTCGGTCTCCCTCACGACCGACTCATGCGACATCGACGATGTCCTGCGACGGCTATATCGGTATGCCTCCCCGAGTTCCCCTCGGTCCGAAGCCGGGCTCTCGACTTGCTACTTCGAATACGAATGCGGAGGCGAGCGGAAGTCAGCCTCCGAAGCAAGGCAATCGACAGCTGCCAGAGGTTGCATTTTCCTCCGAAATCAAGAGCCGCACACTTCCACGTGTCTCGTTCGCGTCTCTCGGTACTCGCAAGAGGAAGAAGAGGCTGGTCATCAGTGGTATAGCGGCCGGTGATACTCGCAAGTTTGAGGCCGCTAAACGGTGGTGCGAGGTAAAGAGTTTCATTATTTTGCAGAGATCTCCCTCTGATGCGTATGTATATTTAGAGCTTCGGCGAAGTGAGCCAAATTACGAGGATGCCAAACGATGACCTGCATGTCCACTTTCGGAACGCTGATGTAGCCGACACGGTAAGCGCACCTTGAACAACTACAAGACCAAGAGTCTGATAATACACATAGGTTTGCCGACTGCGAGCAACGGTGTATATTCGCGCTGTCGGGAGCGTCCAGCTCTCTTGGTACGTTGCCAGTGGCACGGAAAACAGCCGGTGACTCTCCTCCATCTGTATGGTTCTCTTTCATCTTCCACTGCACATTGTTGACTTGAAAATTCCAGCCCGCCTCACATAATCTATTATTCGAGTTGCACATAATTTTTGGAACACGACCATTATGCCCATCCTCTCAAGAATCATGACATTATGCGTCAGTGCAGCGATATTCTCGTATTCCCGAGCAAGCCATCCTGACCTCATTTCAGCTACCCATGCCGAACTGATATCCTATTAACCTACCTAATTACCATGAACGAACGAACACTGCATCTCCCCCATTCCCTCATCGTCCAAACAATTAATCTTTCGCATATATACCCGCATACGTACCACCTCGTCGCACTGCTATCATTTCGGATTTTGTAGTACCCGATTGTTGTGAGTGTCTCCGTCTTTTGTATAATAGATCTCATCATATGTCTATCCTGGTCCATGATAAGATAACGGTTCCACGGAAACGGAAACCGATCATGTCCCCTGTCTCAGCCTGAGATCTCATCCTTCCATCATGACGCGCTTAATAACCACTTTCCTTCCCTCAACCATAGAATGGCAGGCTGCAGCAGTTTCGAAGAGCCCGTACCACTGGTTATCGTCCAGGGCTTTCTCGGTGGTGGTGGAGCATGGCTGTGGGGCAATTTTGAACACTATCTAAACCTCAACGTCGAGTCTCCGCGACGCACAATTTTCGTCAGGTTCGTGGGCCACATTCGTATCCTTTCGAAACTTATTCATGCGCGTCGAATAGCGTCGGCCCCGTCAGTTCATTACACGATAGGGCTTGTGAATTGTACTATGGAATCATGGGCGGTACAGGTGCGAATCTATCTACTTATGTGGAACTTTTGTAAAAGGCTGACCTTTGGAACCGCAGTGGACTATGGCTTGGAGCACTCTCGAACCCACAAGCACGCCCGGTATGGCCGGAACATTGAGCAGGGTCAATATCCGGAATGGTCTGCAGAGCGGCCCTTACATTTCTTGGGACATTCCACAGTGTGTACCAGGCTTTGCCCCGGTTCGAAAGCTTACCCTGTTATAGGGAGCTCCCACCATAATTAAACTCCAGTCCCTCATTAAGCAAGGACATTTTGGTCCTGGCGCCGAGACAAAAATGATCTTGTCTATAAACTCAAGTATGTAACAGTCTCTTGTTCTTTAACACCCAAGCTCAAGCAGTCCGATGCAGTCTCTGGTGCTTTTCGAGGCACGCAGATGGTCTACATAATGGGAGAACGTCCAGATGCGGCGCCGGCCGTCAGACCGCTCTCGGCTGGTTCAATCCTGGGGAAATTCGTTCATGTTCTCTCCTTTGTATCTCCTTTACTTCCCCGGGCATTTGACCTGCACGGCGACTGCCGTTCTCTCACTTATCGGGATGTTTCCTTTCTATCTCTGTTGAAACAGCTATGGAAAAGCGATTGGGCGGAGAGCAGGGATGCTACTCCCTTCGATGTTACTTTCCAAGCAGTGGACGAGCGAGAATCCGACGGCGAAGGAGCCCTCGAGCCAGAAACATTTTACCGAAGTCATGTCGCGCTCATGGTGAATATTATCTTCATTGTATTCCTCACCCAAATTCAAGTTTCCTCGTAGACTCGTCGACACTCGAAACGATCCGAAACCCATACTCCGACCTTGAGTCACGTCTCCAACCCTTTGATGTATATTTCCGCCCATCTGCTGGGCAGATTCGACTTCTCCACCCTTCGACCATCTCCTTCATTTCATCCCGAACAGGAGGCTAGCGGGGAAGAATACTGGGCCAACGATGGTGTTGTCCCGGTTTTCTCTCAATGGCATCCACTCCCATGCTGGTAATTGTCTCTGTACATTCAATGGGAATTTTTTTGAATACTTTTCTAAGCCATACTCGATGTCGACATTTCCCACTCGCTGGTCAATCAATCGAAGATCAAATGCATAAAGTTGCACCTCTGCCGGGAATATGGTATGTGAACGAAGAGGAGGAGGAACACCACATGTCGCTAGTCCCTTTGTGGACAGGGACGAATCGGCAACAACATTTTTGGGAGAAATTGGGCACATGGCTCGCTGCTGTGGAACTGAACCGGAGATACTGCTAAGGTAAGGCGTGTATTACCGTGCGCAGTGTACAACAACGTATTACATGTAAAGAGCGTGATGTCTGGCGGACGCGAATTAGAGTGTACATGAATTAGAACGCAGAAACGCAAGGGTTCGAATAAGAAGGCAATGAAAGAAAAATGTGCGAAGGCGAAAATAAATAAATGATAATGTGGGATGATTGTATGCTGGGGGTCGATGCTGTATGTAGTGTCTATCCACACCGAGTGACGGTGATGCGGATCCAAGTCAGAGGTGATTGTGAGTTGTGAGAGTGAGTATGTGCTGAAGGGTTGCTCCAGGAGGGCCGAGGTGTATGAAACTCGCAATGACAAAACGAAAGATAACATCGACGATATTGATCGGGAAGAAATACCGACGAATCTCGTCGAGGAAAAGGTGGACGAAGAGTAGGAAAGGAAGTTGCGAGATGGGAGGCTTCAACGAGCAGCGGTCCACTGATTCCAATCCCCAGGCCCAGGCGTGGAATTGAATTGAGTAGGATGAGAAAGATGCTGCATCTGCGACACGCCTTCGTGCGGAGTATATCCCATATGATGCATTCCGCCGCGGGGATGGCGGTTGACCATCGGTCTGCCAGGGTTGTTCCGGTTGTTGTTGTTGGGACCGTTTGGGTGCTGGTCTCGACGGCCACCGGGATTACGACGTCCATTGCCGGGCCCCATGCCTTGGCCGCCCACGTCCTGGTAGCCGCCACGGAAGTTGTTGGGATGGTTTGGCGCGTTCAGAGGCTGAGCGGTGTGGGAAGGAGGGGGAGGAGGGGGTTGGAATTGGCTAGGCGCCCAGTTACCGTTGATGCCTGGTTGAGGTTGAGGGGGGAATGCTCGAGGCCCTAAGCCTATCGCGGGATGAATCGCGTTCGGGAAAACATGGGAGGGGGGAGGGTATTGCTGCCATGTCGCTGTTCCGTTTTGCGGCTGGGTCACCGGAGTCGTTCCCGGAGCAGGCTGATTCGAGGCCATGTACTGGTCGAGGGCCTCGGGTTGGTAGACGGGGATAAGAGTACCCTGCTCGTTTTGAATGAATCCGGTGGGCTGGAGGGGCGCCTGGCCACGGGGACTTGATGGGTCCGCTGCGTTCGGCGGTCGCGGATACGCAGGATACGATATGTAGGCCTGATAAACATTTAACGTCTGAGATAGATACGGTGGAGTGAGAGGCTTACCCCGTACATCGGCCAAGGGCGCTGCGGGCCAGAAGTAGGTCCACTCGCGTCTGACCCACCAGGACTCGAATAAGCCTGAGGAGGCGGTTGCGGGCCTTGCATTGGATACCCTGGAAAGCCGGGATAGTATGGGATGCCGTACGGTTGAGGGTATGGTTGAGCCCAAGGAGGAGGGTAGAATCCACCATTCGGGATGGGATAGGGACCGCTCGAAGCCACGACCGAGGAGCCGGGAGAAGGGAGCGGCGGGGTCATGGTGGCCGAGGCAGGTTCATCGTACCATTCGCGATATTGGGGTTGGGGTGCAACTTCGGGCGCGGACGTAGGTGACGGGGACGGCCGACGGGATGCAGGGCAGGACCGAGTTTGATCTTCGCGGTGCTGAGGCACTGTTTTGTGATGCTCCTCCTCGACCACGAAGGATGTCACCGCAAAGTCGGCTGGGACCTCGGGCCCGCTCACAACATCTGTGACACTCTTGTCGTCGGCGAGGGAGAGATTCTCCACATCACCCGCAAGATCGTCCGTGACACAAGACCCATCGTCGTGGGTGTCCGAGATTGGCCGCTCGTGAAGTTGATCAGAGGATTCTGGGTAACGACGTTGCGAGCCGTAATTCGAATGCGGGAACCGCCCACGAGCACGGCCGTTGAATCTCCAATTGCTACTGCGCGGAGGGTTGCAGTCCCGGAGTTGAACTCGCATGGCCCTCCCTTCGTAGACGCGGTTGTGCTATCATGGGAACAGGGATAAATACCAGAGGGTACGAGGAAGAAGAAAACGTTACCTCCTCAAAAACGGCACGAGCAGGAGATTCCGTGTTGTCGAACTTGACGAATGCGAAAGCCGATCGTCCGTTTACTACATCGCAACCATGAGTAGCGAAAAATGAAGTTGGAGGTGAGTAGTGACTGACTGGGCCGCACGACCTTGACCGATTCCAAACCGCCGAACCGCCCAAAAAAGGCGCTCACTCTTTCGTCGTCCCAGGCACCCGGCCCAAACATCTCGAGGCCCCCGACGAAGAGCGTAGTAGGATCAAGATCCTTGGCCTCTTCGAAGTAAGTGTTCTTGTCCTTGGACTCGAAACCTTGGAATGATGCGCTTTGCAAGTCGCCGTTGGTGCTGGTAGGAGTTGTGGGGAACTGCGAATCGGTCGTTTTGGGCGTTACCGGAGACATTCCTAGGGCTGGGGTGTCGGGCATATCCAACTCCTGTTCTTGGTCTTGGTAGGAAGCAGCGCTGGAGTCGCGATGCATCGTGGCGCCATTATCACCCGCAATAACCACAGACAGTCTGGAACATCTCAGATCACGAATGGGACACGAAAGATAGAACAAACCTATCGTCCTCGCCCTCCTCGCCCTCCTTGAACACCTTTTTATCAACCCAAACACCTCGCTCGGCTTTCCGATCGGCCTTGGAGTCTCCCAGAGGCGGGAAATCCACATCGGTCCATTCTGCCTTCGACTGTGGGGATGCGTCAAGGAATCCGGGACCCCGAAAGGAAGCAGACGAGTCGTAGCACCGTCCGGGCGACGGCACAGTGATCCTTTTCCAATCGTCCGTGTTCGTCGAGCTCACAGAGAAAGAGACGTCTGAGCTGCTGCCTCCATGTAGTGCCCGCCCGAGAGCAGCGGAACCTTGACTCGAATGGGACTGGGTAGCACTAGGCGAAGGAGCGAGAGGCTGATTACGGGGTTGGGTAGGAGATGTGAAGTTTTGTACGTGGAACGGGTAATTATTGGGGTGATTGAAGGGGAAACGACTATGCTGGTCGAACCCAAACGGAGGAGGCTGGTGAGCCCATGTCACCGTGAGATGAGGAACGCGACGGAGAGTCTACGAATAAAATTCAGACCAAATAGATGAAGCGACGATGACACGAACCATCAATGCACTGACGGAATCGTCTCGATGATTCCACTTGACTTCCCAACAACCTCCATCCATTTCGGAAAGCCGTGGTCCGTCGTGAGGAGGCGGGTAATGTTTAGCTGAGAGGTTGGGTCCTTGGTCTACAAGAGATAGAGGTGAGATGACGTCCTGCACCTGTGGAACCATTACTCGCCGTTGATAGCTTCAAAAGACTTGAACGACTCGAGCGGACCGAAATGGGCGCAAAGCATTCGAATTGTCTGTGACACTGGTGAATATTTTGTGTCAGCAATAGAGAAGAACAGTTACCCTTTCGTCGAAGACTACCGGCTGAAAGAACAAACCTGAATCACCCGCGGAAACAGAGTTCGCGTGGGTCTCGGCGTCAACTGCCTCTGTGTTGTACAGAATCGATAAATATCTGGAGAGATGATCAGTCAGCAAGAAAAAAAGATTAAACTCGATGAAAGCCCACTTTGTGTTCCGTGGTCGCCAAACCCTCATCGCAAGAGGGGCGTCCAACTGGATGGTTTCGCCACGGGTCTTGCGGTCTACAGAGGGGATAAACTGTACCGGTGTACTACATAGTAACAACGTGAACACCAGAACGTAGAAACACGAAACAGGGAAGTTCACCGATAGGATATCAACAATGTTCGAAAGGCACGTGCTGGTTCGTAGCGTAAAACACGGCCCAAGAAATGTTTTGGAGCGTTAGAATGGAGGGTGTGGATTAGAGAGGAAGCCGCAGCCGCATCCTGAAGAAGAAAAACGCGTTAAAATGGGACGGAATAGTAGTGGAAGACGCCAACCTCGCACTGAACAAACGCACAGACACCGCCTTTCGAGTCTTTGACAAGCTTGATGCTCTTGACCTCGGCATGCTCAGATAGATGTTCAGAGAGTAAGCGCGATAGCTCCGACTGCTCTATGTTGGTTGGAAGACTGTCGGCGTTGGTCAGAGATGGAGCAACGGCGACGATGAATAGAGCTGTACCTGCCGACGAATACGCTAGCATCGTGGGGCATTTTCTCGACCTTTTTGACGTTTGACGCGTCGTTGACGGTGGTGCTGGTCGCGGTGGCGCCACCGTCAAGGGCAAGCTCGTGGGTAAGAGGAGAGGGAGGAGGGGAAGAAGGAAGAGTGTCGAAGCGCGTTCCCCAAGTACGAGCGGGTTTCGGTGGCATGAGGATGCTAGAGGAGATAGGGAAGGTAGAGGGTTTTGGTGTGGACTGTGTGAGGATGTGGGGAGATGGTGGAGGGAGAGCAAGAGGTGGAAAACCAACCAAATGCGCGTTCAAAACAGGAACCAAACTTCAACGGCCGGAGGTCCGTGCGCATCACTCTTCTTGCCGGCCAGAAATAATTCAAATGTGTTTGGGATTATACTTAATTTCGGTGTGCATCACCTCCCGTAAGGGCCTCGTTCCCTCAAAAGAGAGGATTCCTGGCATCAATGGGTCGCTAAGAAGTTTTACTCATATTTTTGAAGCCAGAATGGGTGTCACGGCGGGTGGAGCACGTTTCACGATGGCCGACGCGTCCAAAATGTGCATTTTAACGAGGGTGTATTCTGAGTGGACGATAGGGCGCTGTCATGTCAATAGAAGCATCAACCCGCGAGTCGCAGCCCAGAACCATCCGTCCTCGTTGGAAATCCACTGGACGTTTTTGCTATTCGAAGTCAGACTTTATGACGTCCCAAACACCGGTACACGGTGCGCAAGCCCGACGGCGCTTCTTATCCACGGAAGTGAATGGTAAAGACAATTCTGGTTGTGTTTTGATCCAGGGAAAAGAGAGAGAGAAGAAAAAAAAGATCCAGGGACTGCAAGGCACAATGTTTTTCATCAAACGAGGTATGTGAGCCACAGAAAGGTAGAACATACCCATGGTGGATCCACAGGGTTGTGCTTCGACGCAGTGATCGTTTTTCAATGCAGGTGATATAATTGAGTCCTATTAAGTATACATACACGTCAAGCCTTCTGATTGTGCGTTCTTAGAAAGAGCGATGTCGGGATCCGATGCCTCTGGTTGACGACAGCCAATCCCAGGAATCCATGTTTGGTCAATGGATCGCGCGGATTTTGAGAGGACCCAAGGCGACCGAAAGGAAGCAAGAAGAACTGTGGGGAAGCAAATTCTTTTGATCTTGATGGCGGAGTTTGAGCTGCAACGAGAGTAGTTTTGTTCATTCCAGGTTTTTTTTCTTTTGTGCGTTGATTTGAGCAAGTAGTCCAGGATCGAAAAAAAAAAAAAGGAAGATGACGACCGCGCTCGTTGACTGTGAAGAGCTGTACGGTGTAGACGGACCGAATGGGACGTAAAATCTGAATTTAATTCGTCAGTGAATATATGAAAGAAGGCGAACCGTATGATCAGGTACTTTTGAGGAGTCCGAAACGCCCGCACTGTGACAGACGAGACATAGCAATCAACGGGTCGGCCAAAATCCAAGCCAATAGAGTTCGAATTCGATAAAGTCCGGTGGATGTGCGACCGGCGGTGTTAAAATCCGCAGGAGTCATGACTGAAAGGCTGAGAAAGCGAGGAAGAAGTCGTTGGCAGTCATCCACTGCGGAGCCCTGGAGCTTAGTTGCGACCCTGCCTCATATTGAGCTGTAGAGGTGAACCGATTACAAGCAAAGGCGGATTCAGAAAAGATAGCATGGGCGCCTGTTGAGCGCCAAATGAGAGTAAGCGTTTGGCAAACAACTGACAACAGTTCTCGATCCGCTTCAAAATTTGGGCATTGTATTTCTCCCGTTCACTCGTGAAGAATAATGTCCGACGACGGCTACGGTGGCGGTGACGACTTTGACTACGAGGGCCCGAGGTATGTCCCCGTCGCGAAGGAAACGCATGTGATCCAAAAACATTCTTGAACAGCTTTGGCGGAGAAGAGACCTTTGTGTGTAGCCCGCCCGTTGAATACCTGGCTTTCGTTCTGAATATAATCTTCTCGTCACCTCTCGTCGGATAGGACGACCAATATGATCTGCTTGCTCCGGGACAGGACCCAGAAAACCCGGACGCGAATGGTGCTGCTGTGGGAGAGGACGGCGCCCAAGTGAACGGGGTCAACGGCGCGGACCACGATCAGGATATGGCGCATGTCGACGATCCTCCAGAGGCAGCAACGGGCTCGGGACTGGCTGGCGAACGACAACCGAACAAAGTCAGAGTCACGACCCCGTACTTGACAAAATACGAGCGTGCACGGATCCTGGGTACGAGGGCCTTGCAAATCAGGTATGGTTTTCGCTGTTCTCTCCGTGCATTACTGAAACCGCAACATCAGCATGAACGCCCCCGTTTTGGTACCATTAGACGGCGAAACTGACGCTCTTCAAATCGCCATAAAAGAGCTCTCGCAGCGCAAAATACCGCTTATCATTCGACGGTACCTGCCCGATGGCAGCTTTGAGGATTGGAGTGTGTCGGAGCTCATTAGCGATTGACGACCCTCGTCTTTTTGTATTATGTATGTTTTTAATAATGCTTTGAGTCTCCGAATACACTGCCGTTCGAATGATTCCAAGACAGGAATGAAGTGCACTACTCCAGCCTGCGTACAAATATGATACCAGAATAAAATACAAATGCTCATCCTAAAGGGGCGCAGCGCGGACTGTTCGTCTACTCCTCGGCGGTTTAGCTTTTGGAGGGCTCTGCATGGACAGATCGTTCATGTCGTCGAAAAGATCCATCTCTGCAGGTAGGTTTTGTGAAGAGCAGCCCTCTGGCGCCATGCTCCAGTCCCTTCATCGGAGACAACGTGCGCCGCTTCGACGGACTGGATTCCAGGGTATAATGGGAGTTGTCTTTACGTCTCTTACTCGGAGACAATGGCGGCGTAATGGCGCCTTTGACAGGAAGCGGGGCGACGACGTCTGGTGTGCTGAGTACCATGGCTGTGGGAAGAGGGGGAACATTTTCTTCGTCTTTGCGAAGCTTCTTTTTCGTGTCTGTGGGAAGGTACTCAATCAGCATGCGACACAAATACGTAGGGAGGAACAAACCTTTCGCCGTTTTGTTCTTTGTGGAGGCAACGACTTTGAAGTTTCCATTCATACTGACATCCCCGTCCCCGGCCACCAGCGTTTGTTGAATCTCCCAGTCAGCCGGCCTCATCTTCTTCCAGTCCTCGATAACCTTTCCGACCCATGCATCGGTTTCGCCGGCGACGTGGTAATCAATTATCCCTGCCCACTCGGCACCAGGAGGAGTCCGATTCACGAACACCACCTTGCCTGACCACTTTTTGGCTTTCGAAGGACTCGAGGGTGCGAGGGAATGGACGGTTTTGGCAAATTCTTTCACCAATTTCTTCAAGCCGTGCACCTTGAGGGACGTCCCCATAATGATGAGCATATCGGGCTTGCGGGCCAAATCTGCGGTCTGTATAGTCGCGATGTCGTCGCCGAGAGGGTGCGGTTCATCGTAGAGCACAATGGCTGGGCGCAGTGAACCGACTTTGATTGAACGAGCTGAGCGGGCAATGCGAGCCTCAGCTAAGATGATAGACGTTGAGAACCGAGTGACATTCGAAGAATATCCAGAACCACTGACCGCGCTGGAGGCATTCCGGGCAGTCGGGAGCTAGACCTTCGACGAACATACTCAAATGGTCTTGTGTGCATGGGTATTCGGCCGAGCACGACCTGCAGCGAACGCGATGGATGTCGCCGTGTAGCTGCACGTTGCGGACCTCTTTCGTGCGTATCTTGGATTTTCCCTTGCCGTTGGACTGGGCTTCGTGACTGGCGCTGCCGAGGAGCCCAGCTCTTGCCTCGAACCCGTCAATATTTTGGGTATATGAGCGCAACAGTTTCTTCTTCGTGTCGAGGAGCTGGAGGAAATGGTGGGTTGGACCGGGTGAGGCGGCGTCGATGGATTGCTTAAGCTGTCCAATGAACGTGTGGAAGACGGCGGTCGAGGTAGGGTCACGGAAGAGAGACGCGTCGAATAGATCGCGTCCCTTTAAAACGACGTCTGGGTACTTTTCTTTCACCAGAGCGTATAGGCCGTCGGACGAGCGGAAGTCCTTGGGAACGGTCAACTGGATTCAAGAAGGGCACAGGGAAACGTACGGGAATGCCTGAAGAACAGGAAATGCCTGCGCCAGTGACGACGACAATCTTCTTGCATTTGGCGACGCACAAAGAAAGATCTGAGAGAGCGCGTCTGGTTGACGAGTCCGCCTTTTGGGCGGCAAAGTCGAGCGTTATCGCCATGTTGGTGGTGGCAAGTTCAACACACTCGCTCCAAACAATCGTCAACACTCAATCGCGTCGACGCGTTTGATAAGCGCCGGTGCCGGGGCGGCGGCCCGGTCCTTGCAACACATCAAAAAAAATCTCTGGCGAAGCAGCGACCGCTAAGAGCAAGGCGAAAGGTGAGTGGGGTGCGGATTCTGCATTTTACTACGGTATAGATGTAATATTGAAGGAGTTGCGGTTTTTCCCTCCTTGGAGTACCTACATCTCCTGCCAGCGTTCGTCTATGGGCATTACGCCGGCGAAATCAATATTCCACTCGCCAATGAATGGTTCCACCTGAACGCCTCGGCTCTCTGCTGCGCGATGCACGCGCTCACATGCCCTCTTTGCTCGTGCCAGACTCTCATCCGAAGGTCCGGTTCGGATGGTAGGCGCTACGGGCGCGCCTTGAGGAGTCTGCTCTGTCGCATCACCAGTCCCTCCTAGTACCTTCCCTTCGGCCTTCGTTTGCTCGCCATCCGACGACGAAGCACCGTCCACCGTACGCTTCCAATCTTGTTCAGCCTTCACATATGTCAGCCACTCCTGCGACGCCCTGTCCTCTTCCTCCCCATCCACCAAGTCCAACACGAAACTCAGCCTCTCCAGTCCCGGTAAAAAGGCTGGATCTCCAAAGGCCTTGACCCACCTCTCAACCACGTCTTCATTGGCCGCCAACGACACCGAGCTCCGAAACCGCAGCACGCGCAAATTCGGCGGCAGGTACTGAAAAAAGTCGAACAGCTGTGCGCGGTTGTCGTAATGGTCGCCTAGAACGAGGACGAGCGTGCGCAGCTGGACGAGCTGTGGGAAGACGTCCTCGAGAATGCGCTCCGGCGCGAGGAGCAGGTCGTTCCGGCTGGACGCGTCGATGTTCAGCGTTTCAGGCCGGGTCGATCAGGTTCGGGTGCGCGAGGACGTAGCGGAAGAGCGTGTCGCGGGCATCGTTGTGGATGATCTCGAGTGTGTTGAGCTGGGACTTTTGACCGTCTTCATCAGCGGCTGCCGCCGCCGCCTCCTCATCTTGCGGGTCCTTGTTGGCGTGCTTTTCCCTCAACCATGCCTCCGCGAGATCCGGGCCATAGATGACAGTTATGGGACCACCAGGTTTTCGCGGCTCGACTTTCCCGGCTGCCCTATGCGCCTCGAAGAGCTCGGCCATTGTTGGTCCCTCAAATCGGAAGCCCACATGTGTAATTAAACACCAGGTGCGGGACCCTGCCCTCGAGAATCCAGGGAGACCTACACACCTCGCCGCACGAGGAGCTGATGGTGAGCTTCTCAAGTGGCCAGTGCAGAGGGATTTTCTCGTCGTTGAGCCTTTCGCGGTACCCGCTGTCCATAGACAGATCTTTGACGGACAGGAAATGGTTCGAGAGCAGGTCCCAGTCGGCGTCTGACGGTATGTCCTTATCGAGACGAAGCGCATCCGCATCTCGTGGGGCGCTCGTCAACTGCTCCTGCAGGGGCTTATTCATGTCAAGCTCCACGACTTTCTTTGGGCCTGACATTATTGACAAGTACCGGTTTTGCATTCGTTTGTGTTGCCCAAATATACTGGAGAGTGGTCGGCCAGTGGGGAAAACGAAACTGCGCATGGGCGGAGACATTCCAGCTTGAAAGTGTGGCTGAAAACAGCAGGCTTCCAAGGTCAGGCTTACAGCAGTGCTGGGACAACCTCGCCCAAGGCCGACGAAAAATCCAGCCCACTAAAAATGGAACACGAAATCAAGTACCAAACTAATCAACTTGACGGGGTTCGCATACCTTCAACTAACCACAATATCCGTCTATGTGCTGGGAGTGTGCTGGGTACCGTAACCTTGTGGGTCCCACACACGGGATGTCGTATTCAGCGGGTATTCCGCTAGGAGCTGCAACGTCGTTTCAGCGGTCAGCCCTTAAAAATTCAGGCAAGCAAAACAATGTACAACTTACTTTTTCTAAGCTGGCCACCGCATCTCGAAAGCTCAGATCTCAGAAAGAGTGACAGTCTGAGTGAGAGCAAAGTGAGAGTGAGAAAGAGCACGATCACGTGGCATTGATGCGTCGCGAGCAGTTCGGATTCCAATTTTCGCGCTTTCATTTCGGGGAGTGGGGTGCTTATTCTACATTTGACTACTGTACAGCATATGGAAGAAGTTGCGGTTTCGAATGCCTTTTCGTGCGTCCTTGGAGTACCTACAAATTTTCCCATCGTTCGTCTATGGGCTTCCGCTTGATGCCGGCGAACTCCGTATTCCACTCGCCCGTAAACGGTTGCACCTCAACGCCGCGACTCTCTGCTGCGCGATGCACGCGCTCACATGCCCTCTTTGCTCGTGCCAGACTCTCATCCGAAGGTCCGGTTCTGATGGTAGGCGCTGCAGGCGCCGCTCCTTCAAGAGGCCGCACTGTTCCATCACCGGCGTCTTCGCCTGGCCCCTTCCCTTCGGCCTTCGTTCGTTCGTCACACGGCGACGTAGCACCGTCCACATTACTCTCCTCCTCCGTTACAGCCACCTTTCTCGACTCCTCCCACTCCGCCTCTGTTACAGCCTTCCCAGGTCTCCTGCTCGATTCCTCCCACGCCATCTTCTCTTCCTCCCCATCCACCAAGTCCAACACGAAGCTCAGCCTCTCCAACCCCGGTAAAAAGGCTGGATCTGCAAAGGCCTTTACCCACCTCTCAACCACGTCTTCATTGGCCGCCAACGACACCGAGCTCCGAAACCGCAGCACGCGCAAATTCGGCGGCAGGTACTGAAAAAAGTCGGACAGCTGTGCGCGGTTGTCGTAATGGTCGCCTAGAACGAGGACGAGCGTGCGCAGCTGGACGAGCTGTGGGAAAACGTCCTCGAGGATGCGCTCCGGCGCGAGGAGCAGGTCGTTCCGGCTGGACGCGTCGATGTTCAGCGTTTCAGCCGGGTCGATCAGGTTAGGATGCGCAAGGACGTAGCGGAAGAGCGTGTCGCGGGCATCGTTGTGAATGATCTCGAGTGTCTTGAGCTGGGACTTTTGACCGTCTTCATCAGCGGCAGCCGCCACCGTCTCGTCATTTTGCTGGTCCTTGTTGGCGTGCTTGTCCCTCAGCCATGCCTCCGCGAGAGCCGGGCCATAGACGACAGTTATGGGACCGCCAGCTTTTCGCGGCTCAACTTTCCCGGCTGCCCTATGCGCCTCGAAGAGCTCGTCCATTGTTGGTCCCTCAAATCGAAGCCCACATGTGTAATTGAACACCAGGTGCGGGACCCTGCCCTCGAGGATCCAGGGAGACCTACACACTTCGCCGCAGGAGGAGCTGATGGTGAGCTTCTCAAGTGGCCAGTGCAGAGGGATTTTCTCGTCGTTGAGCCGTTCGCGGTACCCGCTGTCCATAGACAGATCTTTGACGGACATAAAATGGTCCGAGAGCAGGTCCCAGTCGGCGTCTGTCGGTATGTCCTTATCGAGACGAAGCGCATCCGCATCTCGTGGGGCGCTCGTCAACTGCTCCTGCAGGGGCTTATTCATGTCAAGCTCCACGACTTTCTTTGGGCCTGACATTATTGACAAGTACTGGTTTTGCATTCGTTTGTGTTGCCCAAATATACTGGAGAGTGGTCGGCCAGTGGGGAAAACGAAACTGCGCATGGGCGGAGACATTCCAGCTTGAAAGTGTGGCTGAAAACAGCAGGCTTCCAAGGTCAGGCTTACAGCAGTGCTGGGACAACCTCGCCCAAGGCCGACGAAAAATCCAGCCCACTAGAAATGGAACACGAAATCAAGTACCAAACTAATCAACTTGACGGGGTTCGCATACCTTCAACTAACCACAATATCCGTCTATGTGCTGGGAGTGTGCTGGGTACCGTAACCTTGTGGGTCCCACACACGGGATGTCGTATTCAGCGGGTATTCCGCTAGAAGCTGCAACGTCGTTTCAGCGGTCAGCCCTTAAAAATTCAGGCAAGCAAAACAATGTACAACTTACTTTTTCTAAGCTGGCCACCGCATCTCGAAAGCTCAGATCTCAGAAAGAGTGACAGTCTGAGTGAGAGCAAAGTGAGAGTGAGAAAGAGCACGATCACGTGGCATTGATGCGTCGCGAGCAGTTCGGATTCCAATTTTCGCGCTTTCATTTCGGGGAGTGGGGTGCTTATTCTACATTTGACTACTGTACAGCATATGGAAGAAGTTGCGGTTTCGAATGCCTTTTCGTGCGTCCTTGGAGTACCTACAAATTTTCCCATCGTTCGTCTATGGGCTTCCGCTTGATGCCGGCGAACTCCGTATTCCACTCGCCCGTAAACGGTTGCACCTCAACGCCGCGACTCTCTGCTGCGCGATGCACGCGCTCACATGCCCTCTTTGCTCGTGCCAGACTCTCATCCGAAGGTCCGGTTCTGATGGTAGGCGCTGCAGGCGCCGCTCCTTCAAGAGGCCGCACTGTTCCATCACCGGCGTCTTCGCCTGGCCCCTTCCCTTCGGCCTTCGTTCGTTCGTCACACGGCGACGTAGCACCGTCCACATTACTCTCCTCCTCCGTTACAGCCACCTTTCTCGACTCCTCCCACTCCGCCTCTGTTACAGCCTTCCCAGGTCTCCTGCTCGATTCCTCCCACGCCATCTTCTCTTCCTCCCCATCCACCAAGTCCAACACGAAGCTCAGCCTCTCCAACCCCGGTAAAAAGGCTGGATCTGCAAAGGCCTTTACCCACCTCTCAACCACGTCTTCATTGGCCGCCAACGACACAGAGCTCCGAAACCGCAGCACGCGCAAATTCGGCGGCAGACACTGAAAGAAGTCGGGCAGCTGCGTGCGGTCGTGGTAGTGGTCGCCCAGCACGAGGACGAGCGTGCGCAGCTGGACGAGCTGCGGAAAAGCGACCTCGAGGATGCGCTCGTCCGCGAGGCGCAGGTCATGCATGCTGGACGCGTCAAGGCTCAACGTCTCAATCGGGTCCATCAGGTTCGGGTGCGCGAGAATGTAGCGGAAGAGGGTGTCGCGGGCGTCGTTGTTGACAATCTCTAGTGTCTTGAGCTGTGACTTTTGACCGTCTTCGTCAGCAGCTGCAGCGGCCGTCTCCTCATTTTGCTGGTCCTGGTCGGCGTACTTATTCTTCATCCACTCCTCCACCAGGTCCGGGACCCATATGATAGATATGGGGTCGCCGGGTTTTCGTGGTGCGACTTTTCCGGCTTCCTTGTGAGCCTGAACGAGCTCGTCGGTTGTGGGTCCCTCGAATCGCAGCCCGCATGTGTAATAGAACACCAAGTGTGGGACTCTGCCCTCGACGACCCAGGGGGACCTACACACCTCGCCGCACGAGGAGCTGATGGTGAGCTTCTCAAGTGGCCAGTGAAGCGGGATTTTTTCGTCGTTGAGCCTTTCGTCCCACCCGCTGTCCATGAACAAGTTCTTAACGGATACAAAGTGACCCGAGAGCAGGTCCCAGGCCGCGTCCGAAGGTGTATCCTTCATTAGACGGAGCGTGTCCGCATCTCGTGGGGCGGTCTTCAACTGCGCCTCCAGTGGTTTATACAGGTCAAGCTCCACAACTTCCTTTGGGCCCGCGACGATTGACATATACCGGTTTGGTAGTCGTTGGTGTTGGCCAAGTATCCTGGAGAGTGGTAGGCCAGTGGCGAAAGCGAAGCGGCGCATGGGCGAAAACATTTCAGCTCGAAGCTCCGAAGCGGGGCGGCAGACCGCTAGACTCGAACCAGTACCAATCCCTCGAAAGATCGAAGACAGTCGTTCAACTATTTACCCCCGGTGTTGATCGACTGTCATCAACTTTCGGGTTTCTCCCAATAGCGACTGGTTCGAGTCTAGCAGACCGCAGGCTTCCAAAGCCTTTGCCAGGCCTACAGTAGTGCTGGGACAACCTTATTATACTTATTCGTCTCGACCAAGGCTTTCCAAGGGAACAACAAAAAAAGTTGGTTTTCTGTTGATAGAAATGAAACACGAACTCAAGTACCAAACGAATCGACTTGTATGGTTCACATACCTCAAGCTAACCACAATATCCGTCTACTGGGTACCTTGTGGGTATCACACACACGAGAAGTCGTATTCCGTGACGAATATTGAAGCGCCGTTGAAATATATTCCGCTTGAAGCTGCAATATCGTCCCAGCGGCTCAGCCCATGTAGAAAAGCAGGCAAACAAAACAATATGTACCTTAAGCTGGCCGCCACATTTTGAAAGCTATGAGAGAGATCTGAGAAAGAGTCCCGTTTGAGCCTAAATAAGCCCATACACTGCGGAGTCCATCCAAAGTCAAGATGCCCACCGTCCTCGAAATTTTCTCTACCCCACGCAACATAACGTGGGATACCAACTTCCCCGAGCCGGAACTCTCCAACGCCCTCCGAACCATCAAGCAGAAGTTATACGGGGATCGGGATCTCACAAAAGATCGCCTACAGCCAGACGTCCTATTCGACAACGTCGGCCTCGTGCGGAACATCTTGTATCACTTCCGGGTACCGGACGACCAGGTAGATGAGCGCATGGCCGCCATGGGCATGCTACCGTATTGGCATGCAATGCTCGCTAATTTCCGGCCTCCTCGCCTGTTCATTCCCCCGCGAGAATTGGGTGACACGAGGTAACTTAGGCCAAGTAGTATTTGCAGTGATGCTGAATGCCTTTCTTCAGTCCCTTCGTTTGGGAATAGTTGGGGTGACCTCTGGTCATGATACATCGGAGAGAGAGGTGCAAGCTGGCTGGATTACAATGACCAGGATTCCGCGCAGTATGTGTGTAAACTAGGGTGCGTGAAGAATAGCTGCTAAGAAGAAAGGAAGAATAACAGACGTTGGAGATGGCAAGACCTCAAACGAAATTTGGAGCTCGCAAAGCAAATTCTGCATCTTGGTACGTATATACATTAAAGAGTGATTCTCACTTCATGCTCAGAAGCGGGTGTACGCTCGTAATACCAAATAGGCGCGGTCGACGAGCACGTCGATGCCGTCGTCGAATCAAGAGACTTGTACTTTCCATACTGCTCCGTGCCGTAGACGTGGCTGAAGTACCACACCTCCGAAAGGACGGTGCCGTTGGTGGTGCATCCCAGGTACGGGAGACCTGCAGTCTGCGATTTGAGCGCGTCTTGGATTCTACCCAGGCTGTACGACGTGGTGTTTGAGGGAACGATGCCGAACCTAGACGGAATCGTCAACGCAGGTCACACACAGAACCAGGATGGAACGTACGAGGCCAGCATATCGAACGTCGGATACTGCTTATACGCCCGGATAACTGCGTCGAAAAAGTTGATCACGTCCTGAATTGCGCGAAATTAGCATGCAGAACAGTCAGGGACAAGAAAAAACGCACCTGGTTTTTCTTGTACGATGGTCCATAACACGCAACGTCAAAGGTCGACGTGCAAGTCGCGTGCTTTGAGAACTGGATACGAAGTAAGAACAAGACAGAGTGATATAAAATTGGTGTACCTCGTGAGCCCAAAAGTTTTTGTTGGGAGCACCCTGATTGATCCAGTATTTATTCACTGCGCACAAGACGCACAAGAATGAGCAGATACTGAAGTGAATTCCCAACTGACGCACTATAATCCAAGAGATCGAGCCGGCCAAATTCTGCAATGAAGGTGTCTACCCCTGGACCGGTATACGGAGTTACACCGGCCGCAGGCGCAGGGTCATATTGGCGGGTCGCGTCACAGTACTGTTCGAAGGACCTATGGACATGGCATCAAAATGGAGCATGGGCTTTGAGAAATAGAAATTACCCGTCACAGTTATCCGGCCACAAACCTACGGAATGCTATAAGTCACAACCGCTTTTGCGTGAGACGCGACGACGCACCATGTATCGTCCAGCTACCCTTCGGCAACTTCTGCCCCTGCTTCTCAAGGCCCGTGTACGTCGACCAGAACTGTGTCTGAAGCACCAGTCTAAATTATGTTTTTGAGTCTCAAATATACCCAAACTCAATTGACAGCTCCACTAACCCGCCAGGCGTCGGAGAGCAGCAGGTGTTCGCGATCTGGGTGGTGTTCTCGCAGGAATACACCGAAGGCTCCGATGCACAGGCCGAGAAATCGGGATAGGTGTTGGGCACGAGGGAGAAGCTCCGTGTATCCGGGACCGCAACAACGGCGGACACCAGCAGTGCGAGGCCAGAAAGGGTCGAGATAGACTGCATTTCGGAGGAACGGCGGGGGAGGATGCGTCGGGCACCCGCGCTCGACTATATATCAGCTCGGCGCTTCATCGCGACGAACGTGTGCATCCATGTGGACGTCGGGGATGGAACGCATGCTTCATCAAAAGGTACCATGTCGCGGACAAGTCCATCTGTAGATACGCCGTATCGCGACACGGCGTTGATTGTAACTGGCTTAGGCAGTGGCTAAGTATCTCGGATGAGCATTGGCGCCCGCAAACGAGTAAGTTGAAAGAGGCGCATCACGAATTGATGGGCTGATCCCTCGAACAGTTCAAGGGGCAAATACATCGTTATTCGAGTCAGTACAGTTCAGAAATTCTATCACTACAGCATTGGGAGAGTCCGCGAGCCCGTCCGCGAGTCAAGTCCAGATCAAAGCAAAGAGTAAACTGATGAAAAAAGTCAGTCAAACGTCAGCCCAGCCGCCTTCGTCCAATTTATACGACGCCTCGCTTTCCGGGCGGTCGGGGCTGTCTACCAGTTTCGCGACACGTTCTTCGGCACGGCCTGTGTACGACGATGTGAGCGCCGCTGTCAGTGAAATAAATGAATGGGAAGCGGACTGGCCTTTGCGGAGGAACATCCGCGTCGCAGATGCATGCGAGAGGATATGGCCACCGATGGGCTTCAGCGCGCCGCCGGCGACAAAGGTCATCGTTGCTCCGGGGTCAGCTACAAAAGCGTTAACCGCTGGGGAGGACAGGTAAAGATTTCACCCACATTGAACTTGATTGGTGAGGAGGATTGCGATCTATGATTCCGGTCAGTCAAGGCGAGCAATAGGAAGGGTAAACGAACATTATATTCTTCCGAAAGTTTGGTCAACTTGGAAAGCATCTAAACAAGCGTCAAGAGCTAAGCTGCATCTTCCCCAGAAATCTCTTGCCTGTGCCAACTAAAGCAAACGAATAAGAATACGCAGAACCAGACAAAACGCGAACAGACCTTTTGCTGTCTTTCACTCAGCTTGATTCAGTCGTTGAGCAAATCTGCTTCGTTTTAAAGAGAAACCCGACATACCTCCCCTCTGCCCGAGTAATCAGTCCTGAAGAGCGCCATTATACTGTCAACAATCTACGAAAGACGACTCAGAGCGCTCCGGAACGAGGGAAGAAAAAAAGCGTTACCAGCAATTTGAAGTCCTTGTCCTCCGCGAAACGTAACGAGCATTCGTTGATTAGTTCCATCTGTCGGGGAATGAGATCAGTGGGATAGCATGGACGGAGACTAGAAGGCACTTGGTGTTCGCTATTGAATGCACGAGCTATCAAGAGATCAAGGTCAGCACATTGCCAGTATATGCGCGCGAACGCGTACCGTATAGTATATTTTCGAGAGCCATAGTTCCATCGACGCCGAACCGATCCGCGATAGACTTGATACGGTCTGGACGAAAGGTCCCTGGGAACATCGTCAGGGCTTACTGGCGCAGGTGATAGAAGAAGTGAATACCCTCAGTGTCGATATATGCTACTTTTCCCGACGCGCCGCCAAGATCAGGAGGAAGTTGCGCCACGACGCTCATTGTATGAGCCAGCTGAGTCTTTCCTGTCCGAAACTCTCCATACACTGCGCAAAGGAAGGCATCAGGGAGAAAAGAACAGGAAGGAGAATGAGGCGTACCTTCAGAGATCGACTGAGACATGACTCCGCCTGAAGGGAAGAATAAATCGACGATCAAGGTCCTCGACGAAGCAACTTACCTCCCAGGATACTGTCGACCGATTTACTTCCCGTGCTGATCATGACAACCTTCTTCCGTTTGTCCTGAACTTCTACTCCGGTCGCGAAAGAAGAGCCCTATACAACCGCTGAGGACGACGTTAAAAAATACGAGAGAAAAGAGAATTTTACGAGAATCTTGTGTGCAGCTTCCTATTCGGGTTGTGAGACGCAGCACAGGAAATTAATCGACGAAGAAAAAAGTACCTTGATCTTCTCTACCTTGGCCTCAGACATGCCCTGCGTGGAGATGAGATGAACGACACCTCAAGCGATGAGGAAGGGACGACTAACCTTAATTTTCAGCATATGACGTCTAGTAGTCATGTTCACTCCAGACACAGTGTTGATAGCAGCAGCCTTCACACATAGAGGTCAGAAAAGGAGCAACATCAGGGTTACAGCGATAAAGACGCGCCTTGAGCTTCAAGATATCCTGAACATTGATGCCCTATGAAAGCGACGACAACGGTCTTTTGAGCTGGATATATGCGCGTCAAAACACAACACGCACATGCTGTTGCAGTTCGTCGACCGTATCGAAGTAGGCAACCTGCGTGGAGTCAGTATTGGGAGCAGGAAGAGCCTTTTGCCAGCTCATACCGTGTCTTCTTCGCCAGGAGGGCTAGGGGCGCGAGACGGGGCAACTGAGCCTTGAGATGGCGCGCGGCGCGGAGGCATTCTGGAGGGTGGATGGTGGGAAGGATGGGGTGGGCTTAGAGGACGTTGACCAGCGAAGGACGCGGTCAAGAGGAAAGGTGGTCGATGACCACGTGACCGCTATTACGCTTTTTGATCGTTTGCAAGAAAATCTCGCTTTATGCTAAAAATCGCGCAAAATCGCGACGAATAGCGGAATTTCTTCCATGCTCTAGTTGGTAGATACATTACAAAAGTGGGATCATGCGCGGGTGAATTATACAACGGTCCTAAATGTGATTGTTCGAAAGCGGTGCGGTGCAAACATCGACTTCTGGAGTCGCTGCGGGTGAGAGTTATTTTACAGGCAAAAAACCTGTCGGGAGATAATTAGAACCAGAGAAGGCGTAGAGAAAGTACGGACAGACTGACTATGTGGACAGGCTCACTATTTTCGTTCTCCGCTGGGGAGACTGTCATATGTCGGGGGTATCTCGTCGGCCTCTTCGTGCAGGGTATCATGTTCTGGCAGTCGTCCACCGTCCTGGTGCACCAGCACACCGCTTGTTCTCTGACCCGCACCCGACGACGAGCCGGTGGGAGATGCCGGAGGATAGCCCATATATTCGCCCTGTGATCCTCTTCGGGTGCCTTGCGGCCCCCTTTGAAGATAGGCCCGATACTGATCGTCGTTACTGCCCGACATCCCGGGCTCGTTCGAGGGGTTAGCTACAGCGAAATTGCCGCTGCGTCGACCCCCTGCGGCTTCTCGCTCCTTCGCACTCCGCGGGTTGTAGTGGTTTCCGCTGGAGCCAGAGCTGCTCGGAGGAGGCGGAGGATAATAGCCACCGACAGCTTGAGCTTGCTGCGGTACCGCGGTGTAATATCCTCCTGTGGAACTGGGAGTTGTATCCTGGGAGTACTGCGAAGGCTGGGAGTACTGCGACATGGGCGGAGGCGAACCACTGGGCATAGGAGGGCTTTGAGATCTTGTTGAAGGACCATAAGCAGAGCCAGCGGGTGTGTACGCGAACGGAGTGACGATTCCACCGCCAACCATGCTGTGAGGTAACCTGCCGCCCATGCCATCGTCTTCGTCATCTCCAATGTCAATGCGCGGCAGCGTCCCACCGGTTGTGTGGTGTTGAATCATGTCAGGGCCAGAAGAAACTGGACGCGTGCCCGTGACCCGAGCAGGATCGAAGTTGCCGTCAAATTCACTTTTGTACCGGGACCGTCGGCGCAACCAAACTAAAACGCCTCCAACGATAGCAAGAAAAGCAATGCCTGAGGATCGGGGTTAGATGGCAGGTTTCCACAGGAGATTTTTTCCTACCTCCGATTACACCGCCGACTATCGCGCCTGTATGCGAGGCCGCCGGTGCCGAGGCCTTATTTGCGACCACGGTTGATCCAGCAGCAACTGTGGAGGTTATCTATAGAACATGTTCAGCAGGACGCGTGGTGGGTTGCGCCTCTACTTACCTGCACAACTGTCGTGTAGGCTTGTCCATTGGAAGTACCACTGAAAAATATAAGTATACATGCTGATAAGGGCGCGGACAAAATTACATCAAGGTGGATTGAGATACAGCCGTGGAAGGAGTCGTCAATATCGTCGATGAGGGGTGAGTCGTAGAGGAGGGCGTCAAAGAGGGCGTCGAGGAAGGGCTGGGGCTGAAAATGCTTGAGGACGACGGTGGTGAGGCCGGAGTGGAGGATGGAGTGGAGGATGGAGTGGAGGATGGCGGGGGTGGTTGTGGCGTGGATGAAGGAGGTGGGGTGACCGGTGGGGTAGATGTGGAGACAGGCGTAGGCGAGGACGTGGGTGCGGAGGACGTTGGAACGTCGGACGAGGCAGAGTCTGTTGAGAATTACTTATCAGCAAACTAAAACCACATAGATAACTGTGGCAGGACCAGGAGTAGCAGAAGAAACGGAAGAGGATGCTCTCGACTCTGAGACGACTGGAGACGAGGACATGGTGGAGAGAAAGGAAGAAAGAATGGACCGAGGCCGGGGTATGTGAACTTAAACCACGCTTCCCTGTCTCCGATCGGCTGGGATAAGGTAGGAGACGAAAGGCAAATGGAAAGCGGGTATGAGAGACACGGAAGAAGACTGACCAACGCTAGCCATGGAATTTCGTTGCTACGCGAGCCGAACGAACAGACTGGTCGGAGAACGCTCCAAAGTCTCAAAAGGATTCCACGCGAACAAAACGCAATGACAGCGTCATGATATCCCCTTTCAGCAATACAGGAACGGCTATTTTAAGCTTTCATTTCGCCATCAAACGCGTTTCCTCAGCCTTCAGCAACGCCTCCGTCTGTTTGCGACCCAGAACGACGTAGTTGTGCGGCCGCGGCTTTTTCGCTGTCGCAGGACTCGATGGCTGGTCCTTCTCGGTCGTCTTGGTCGTTGGCATCTCATTCTGGAACGTATTAGTTGGAGGATACAACCAGCCAGGGCGAACGTACTGCAGACTTGGGACTCTCAGAAGCGTCAGCTGGAGCGACTGTCCGATACCGCAGATAACGTGTCGAGCTGGCGGCGCTTTCAATGGACCGCCGCTGCGGATAAAGACGCGACTGACCTTCCAGAAGAGATCGAATGAATATTTACGATCGGCACTACCCTTGGACTGCGCGACCGTGGGGTAGGGAAGACTGCCCTAGACCCAGAAATTCAGCCACAGCGAGCCAAGTATGGGGAGAATCTTACCCGGCGGGGACGCCCGTTTGACGCCGGCGAGCCAAGTTCTGGATTGAAGCGAACATGACTGAGGCTGGATGTCGCGCTCGATGCAAGGTTGGACGAAGACATGGACGTAGACATTTGAGAGCGAGTTGTAGAGACTGGTATGCAGATAGTAGTGGTTGGTGGAAGAGAAAGGACGTGTCGTTTTGCTGAGCGGCTGACAATTTGGAGAGTGGCTGACTTGAAGATCGTGGCGGTCAACAAATAACGATAGACTTCGATTTCAGAGGCGTTTAGGTCGCGGAATATGCACATTGTAGATTGGTTGAAGTGTTTTCAAAGCCTTGGATTACCTTCGTCCGAGTCAAAGAACGTTCGTTATTTCATAACCGTCTCGAACGAGGGAGTGGCCGGAGATGTCGCCAGAGAGATGGCCACTGAAGCATCCAGCGACGTCTAGAAGAGGAGGGCGTGGTACTGGCAGGTGTAGTGTCCAAATGTCGAGACATCCAGACAAGAGCAGTGCCCGGTGCCTCCGACTAGATATTGTTTGCAGGCGAATAAATGCGGGCCAAGGGTGAGAACCATTGGCTCTTGGACTCGTCCAAGTCCAACATGTGTGCGCTATGAGAGCCGAGCGAACGCGACGCGGAGTGCAGGGTCCTGATCAGATCCTGACTCTGCTCGTTTTGCAGTTCTCTTTGCACCACAAAAAATCAGGCATCGAGGTATGCAAGCAGGGTGCGAGGAATACTGAAGCCATGCCAGGTGCGGGGCAGCGAACCCATGAGCAGGGGCGGTCAAGGGAGCCTGCGACCGGAAGCAAAAGGCAATTTGTCCTTCTGATTTGTACTCTTGCCTTCAGCCACATCGATGCAATATTGCACGGCGCATACAGGTGCTCCCTCTGAGCTCCCTGCTGCACACATTGCATTTTTACGGTGCCATCTTGAGTCTTGAGCTTTGGGGGGCATGCATTTCGGCAGCAGGCGATTTCTCCAACTTGGAGCAGGTTTGTCGCACCGCAGTTGAACGACATGAGAGGATATGCTTCCTCTCTACTCTCTAGAGTCATTCCCGACGGCAGGAAAAATGGAGAGGACATATGTCGAGGCAAACGCACAGCCGACCGCCCGGTTGCATCGAAGAAAAAAATGCCAAGCGTCTGCCGCACTTACACTATGGTGCCTATGCTGGTAGCGCTCATCTGGCGATGTTCAGGGCGATGTTCATGCTCTTGAAGCTTCTTGGGTCAGACGTCGGGCAATATTTCCAGGTGATCAACACCACTTGGACAACGACGAGGGCTTTTTCTGGGCAGCTTGAGGTGCGTTCTTTCTTCTTCTTCTCATAGGAACAACCGATAAATGGATTATGCGCAGCACGAATACAATACTCGTCTGCACAAAGGGCGGTGGCCGAGCCGATTGCGACTACGGTGGCTGGTCTTGCTGTTCAGACGACCTATCTCTCTGCATATTCTTGTTCTTGTGCTCTTGGGGCTGTCGACAATTGCGGCTCACGCATACTGCCGTCTAGGGACACACTGAAAGGCGCTGCATGTTAATTAGGTGAGAGTTCTGCTCAAGTTCGTAGCCGAATCCGGGTGCGCGCCTTGACTCACGGGCACGTGATCCGGCGGAGTTGCAGCGAAATTCGGAAGGCGAAAGGAACTTGTGGAACCGCGGACCAGAGTCGCCAGGTGTCGCCAGGAGGCCACAGAGAGCGATGGCTATGTGTCCTAGGGAGTGAATGTGGTCCAAGAAGTCTTGCGGACAAGTTTTCTCGGCCAGACGACATGGACAATGACTGTGCTCAGATTGGGACCTACAACTTGAGCCAGATAGTCACCCGTCCTTGTCCGTGCATCTGCAAGTGATGGTACTGTCCCCCTGGAATTGGCGCGTCTTCTATCTTGAGTCTCCCACAGAGTAGCAAACCCCCCAAATCTTGCGACGTCGAAACATACTTGGAACATGCATATGCCGGCACTGGATCCCCGCGCTGCCTCACTCATATTTCATCCGATTGGATCCCACGAACCGTGGCCTGGCACCTGGGTCATCAGATTGGCTGCCCTCAATTTACTTTTCTGTTTAGGGAGTGGCGGAACCATACGGCAGGGCTGCAGAAGATCTAGGAAGCTTCATTATGTTCTTCAAAATGTTCAATCCCTTTTCTGGTACTCCTGAGACGCTACTGGTTGAAAAGAGGGATATAATGGGGCTCCAGAGGCCTGAACGACCATCCCAGCCACCTCCATGTCTACGAACGTCCCCGTCCAGCACTCGTTGACCTCGAACCATGGGTGTATGATAACCGCGCAATCGCTGAATTCGATGACAATCGAACACGACCATCGTGTAAGCCCTTTCCGCCTAATATCTGCGCTACTTACGATGCCTACCCTACAGTTCCATGCGAGACAACACAGGCCTCGACGCTCTTTGCGCTTAACCCTCATGGCTCACCACTATTGGCCAGCTACTGGTTTTTTTCGAACCCGATACAGTCTTCACAACATGCCGCATATTGGGCGTCGCATTGTCCGTCATGGGAATTCAGTTGTCGTTGTGGTACATAGCAGGCTCTCCCCGTGTATCTCCCCTTACTAACGCCTCTCGGTAGGATAAGTACATGGGCGTTGTCGGCCATTTCTTCGTTTTGAATGTCTTCCCAATTTAGGTACGCGCATCCTAGCTTGTATAAAGGCCGATGCTAACCGCGAAAGACAGCGCAAGGATCGCCAAAAAAACAAACCTCGTTTCGTCGAATACTACTTACTGCGGTTATGTATACACTTGCGTTCAAGAAATAAACTCGATCCAAAAAATATTCTAAACTTCGTAAGAGTCGGCGTCGCCAATGATCTCTACCCCCTCCATAGAGGATAGCGCTCGACTCCTACTGCGTTTCCTCACTACGTGAGGCGTCCCAGGCTCCGATCTGTCTTCTGCAGATGGCTCGGGGACTGGCGGAGGAGTCGGAGCTTTGATTATCGGCACAGGGCCAGAGAAGTCTCGTCCAGTGATGCGCGTCAATGTTTGCATATCTGCAACGATGAATTAGTTGAGTGAAAAAGCAAGCGCAAGGATTTACCAATGGGAATGCGGTTCTCGAGGCAGCGATTAATCCTGGCGCTGTCCTTCTTGTCCTCGGTCTTGAACTTGTTTTTACACGCCGTCCGGCTACGGCCTGGCAGCACCAAGGAGATAAGCTCGTAGTTTTCGCCATGCTGAGACAAAGCCTGAAAGAAACGTTAGCGCAGAAGCACGCTCCAGCAATTCGCTACTCACTTCATAAAAAAGATCAGTCTCTTCCGCGCTCCAACGAGAACCACGGCATTTCTTGGTGTACGATGCAGAGTTGACGAACTTGGTCTGATCAGATTCGACGACAGTGGACGTAGTTGGTGGTGTCGACATCCTCCGTCCGATCGACGGTGAGGGACTCCTCGTCGATGATGGTCTCGCCGTTGGGACCGATGCGGACTTGGACTGTGAACCGACTCCTGGTCAAGGTCTTGGGTGTAGTCAAACCCACTGCCAGATGCAGTCCTGCCATGGCGGGCTCGGCCGTCAGAGGGCCCAGGCAGATCCTACTATGATTTCTGCATCTTCGGAAGCCACGGCCTCCGCAGCCGCAGGAGCTGCGACCTTTTCAGGTCCCCTCCCCATCCTCGTCGGGTCTACCGTATTTCTTCTGTTCCGCCAGAGCCTTCATTCGCGCCCTTTTTTCCTTGCTCTGCTGTTTCCACGCAAGATGATTCTTTTGGATCTCGATAGCCTTGCTGCTTATGCGTCCCTGGCCGTTATCCACGCAAAGTTCAGCCATCGTAATTACAGTTGGATCAATCTCCTCTCCCGGATCCGCGTCCGCATCGAAAAGTGGCTGGGTCTTCCGTTTCTTTCTGATGCTGGTTGACTCCTCCCCATCGACGTTGTCGGCCGCCTCAGCCTTGGCCTTTCGCTTCCTCTTGGGTTTCCCGACACCGTCGGAAGCCTCCCCTGTATCTTTCTTAACGCGTTTCTTCTTGGCTTTTTTGGGCTTCTCCGAGCCTTCGCCTTCAGTCGCGTCTCCGTCGGTTTCCCCTGCATCTTTTTTGGCGCGTTTCTTCCTTGCTTTTTTGGGCTTCTCCGAGTCTCCGCCCTCAGTCGTGTATCCATCTGTTTCCACTGCATCACTTTTCGCGCGTTTCTTCCTTGTTTTTTTCGGCTTCTCTGAGGTTTCGCCTTCGGTCGCGTCTCCGTCTGTTTCCGCCATATCCTTCTTCTTTCGCTTACGGAGCTTCTTTTTCACGCTGTTCTCCGGAGTGGGGGACCACTTCCGGCGTGGAAACCAAAGTCGCAGTCGGTGGGATAAGCTGGGACAATTCATCTGGAAAGTTAAAGTCGTCCTGTGGGGGTAGTTGGAAGTTATTCATGAAATCATCGGGGCTCGGGTTGACAAGAGTGGGGGATGGGGCAGGGCGGATTCGTCAAGGACGGTTGGAGAATGGGCACCGCGGCTGGGCGAGATATAATGATAGGAGGAGCTGGGTTGCGGGGTTGTGATACAACATTCATAGAGCTTTGAGAAACGATAGGCGGCGCAGGGATACGGGGTTTCGAGGCAACAATAACTGGGCGGTGCCCTCGATGACGATGCTACGGGTTGTGGGGGAGTCCTCGACGTGCGAAACGTCGGGATCGAAACCTCTCACAGGTAAAGTCGCTGGTGGAGGCATGGACGGAGGGGGCATCGAAGACGTGGATGGAGTTGGCTCATCTCCGGTCGGGGCGACGGAGCCACGGCCCTCGATTGAAGTAGCTGCCTGTCGGGGCGCAGTGCTCGTCGCGCGGGCGCGCGCCTTGCCGAGAGGTTTGAATATTGGACCGCCCTTCTCTGTATCAGCGAGTTATTATCCACACATTTGGAAGATGGCAATGCTACGCACGGACGCGAGAAGTCATTGTGGCCGAAAACCCAAGATTCAAGAAGATAATAGCTAGTGCGCGGAGAGCAAGATGGTCAGAGGCGACTCGACAACACCCGCAAATATGGCGCGTTCTCTTCGCTTCCACCTCCGTGATCTCCAGAAATGCCAGTGGAATTCCCGACAGGAAAACACCCAGGATGGGAGCTGGACGGCTCGGACGATGAGCCCGAACCCGCTACTGTGTTGCAGAGGTATATATTTTCGCTTGACGCGAATTTAGAGTTCAATTGCGAATCCTGCTAGTTGTGTGGTGCTCCAGTCGCTACGGCAATGTGAGCATAGCTTTATGGTGTCTCCTAGTCGGTTTAAGACCATAGCCAGCCAGGGATCAATGGATGTATTCCATTTTCCCCAGATTTTCAGGCCGAGTACGCGGGAAACCCGATCTAGTTCCACCCCCGCACACGCTGCTATTCCGCGGCAGGTGTCAGATTGAAATCGGTCCTCACATCTTCCAAGAAACGAGTTTTTACGAGGCGCAATATCTTCCCCCTGCTCCGCCCCAAACGCCCTCGTTTATTCAATCAACATGGCAATCTTCTCCGCACCCTGGGTACGCGCCGTATGGTTATGGTTACCAGACGACGCCGACAGCTAGTCAGCCTCTTGCGGTACAACATACGGCGTCCCCTTTGCTTTCCTCCCTTACCTCAATGTCATCCGTTACTCCTGCCCTGATAAATCAGGTCAATGCTGCGGCAGCCTCGAGCCCGACTCTGTCCAATCTGTTGCAACTTGCCGCTGCTGGTAAAGGAAATGCAGAGCAGCTCAAGACACTCGGAATTCTCATTCAATCCTTGGCTACCGCTGAGAGTCCGGAAACAGCAGCAGCAAACTTGATGCAGTCGTCAGCCCAACCCTCTCCATCGGTCGCACCAACTACCGTGAAAGAGTTCGATTTAGTGCTTCAGTATCATGAAACCTCGTATGAGAAATGGATTCTTCCTCGAGGTCCAGTCATCTGCGAGAAAGTCGCCGACAAGCGGTCATCCGACTTGTCGTACGACATTGTGCTCACGATGGCTCTGCAACCGCCAACGGCGGCGCAGAAGCTCATCCGAAGTGGTAGATGTCGAAAAAGCCGTCCCCCCAAGTTGTCACGATTCGTCTGAAATGCCCTCCGCCTGCCGTATGGGAGACCATTTGGCGGTGGGTCGGCGGGGAAGAGAAAATCAATGAAAATCGCGGAAATTTTGGACCAGCTCAAGGTATGGGAGGGACTACCTTTGTGGGCTGGAACTTTCTTGACATACATTAGTAGAAACAAACGGAGAGAGTGTATCTGGCGCATCGAATTCCTGAGGGCTCACTTTTAACAGCAATTGCAAAACGTGAGGCACAATCTGCCTTTCTGACTCATCGGCCGTTCTGACCCTTTTTCAGGCCGCCGCGTCAGGCTATGTCATGAAATCCATTAAACCTGGTCCAATCGTCGTGCCCAAGCCTAAACGGAAGCCCGCACAGCGCAAGCCCACCCAGACTACACCAGCTGTGCAATCACAAACCGCACCTCAGGCATCGGGGTCTGCTGCTACTGCACCCATCCCCAGTACCTCTTCCCTCGGTCCCGCGACGCCCTCTCCGGCGCCTCGGCCTTCGACTTCCGCCCAACCCGAACCTAAGCGAAGAAAGGTCGCGAAACCCAAACCAGTGATTCCCTATGCCCGAAATTCGTTGCGTGTCCTGCCATCAAACAGATGTTCCCCTCATTCTTGGCGGACGTAAGTAATCGTTCGTCGATGTTTCGAAACTGGACTGATTGGACCTTCAGGATTTTGTCGTCCGTGTGTCGACTCGGGCAAGGCAACCACTGTCTATGTGCCAGTATAGACCTCCACAGCAGTACTATGCGCCCCAGCAGTACACACCAGTCTACGCGCAGCCGCAGCAGAACATCCCTGTTGCACCTGTTTATGCTCAGCCTGCTGCTTCGCGACCAAGTGGTCCCGAATCCCGCTCCCCCTCCGCCAGGATAACAAGAAGAACTACGATTAGATTCTACTACATACAATACAATTAATCCGATGTGATGATATGTGTACAGTTGCGTATACGGAAGCTTAAGAGAATAGATTAACATACCAGCCCCGCCCACCACACCACCACCGCCATCTGCGTTAATACGATAGATAACTCGGCAACCACAGCCCACCATTGTAGAAGTATACTGACCCAAAACGGAAGGAGAATAAGGCGCCGGATGTAGGGATACGGAATGCCGGAAAGCCAGAAGTTCTGTACAGAGGACACCGCTGCTTGCGTCTGAAAGACGGTGAGCGCCACTGTGCACAGGAAAAACACGATTAGTCCTATCCAGTGCCGGAACGATCGCCGCGGGAACGTGTCGATGCTGTATCGCTTTAGGTTCGCCAGTGAACTCGTTTCGGTAGAGCGGGATGATAAGGAAGTCCTGAACGTCTGTGCCGACCCTCTTGCCATAAGTGCGCCAGAAGGGTGCCACGGTATCCAAGAGGAAAGTCATGACGTCCATAGCAACCTCCCAGAAGTACTGATAGTTGTTCTTGTAGCTTTCCTCCAACACCACGATGGCAGAGATCTGAAAAAGCCGGTGAGTACCATTTGAGTGCGGAAAATATGAAATATATACCTCGGGGTAAACGACGGAGGTATGCGACAGGGTACCGTTGTACGCTGCTTTGACCTCCGTGTGGACCGTCTGCACCTTCCTCAACACGTCGGACACTTCGAGGGCCCTCCACGCGATTTCCTGTCGCTCCGAGTCCAATGTCTTGAGCGACTCCATCAGCGATGAGATCGGATCCCCCAAGACGCTCTCCGGAGCACTCGTGCGATCGACGGTCGGCGCTTGAGCGAGGAAGTCCCGGAAGGTCTCACGCTGGCGGGCCAAGCGGTGGTGAATATCGTCAACGGCTCTCCAGCCTTTATATGATCGTGTTGCGCCGGTCACAGCAGCAGGATCGTGGCTGAATGCGTCTACAAGCTCGCGAGGAAGTCCATTGTATGGCATGTTCAACGAGGTCGATAACGAGGACTGCGCCTGGTCATATTCCCGGACACTACCAGAAATGTGATTCAATAATTGCCGGACGCGGTTGTTCTGCGCAACGGTTGCGTCCAACAAGCTAGACTGAAGTTAGAGGAGGCATCTGTCTCAAAGAAGAAAGACAGACTGCTGCTTGAGTTCGTACTCTCGGTTGGCTTGTTCCTCGTCCGCTTCCTTCTGCCGCTTCTGTTCCAGCTGTAGCCGGAACTCTTCACCGGGTGGCGCCGACATGAGCACTTTCCGTCGGTCGAAAGTACGCCCGACGGCAGTTGGTGGAAGATCGGCAGACAACCTGTCGACGGACGCTGACGGACCATTCCGTCTCTCTGACCGGTCGTCGGGGATAGGGGTGAGTGAAGGTTGGTCAGATATAACGCCGAGGCGGCTTGCTTTGAGTGTAGTGCTGGTCAAACTATCGCGGTTCAGAGGAGGTGGGACGTTAATGGGCCTTGATCTCCGTGCAGCGTCGTCCGAATGCTCCGATAGTGAGTTGCGGGACGAGCCATTGTCGCTTGGCACGCGGCGATGCAGATTATTGGCGCTCGTCGCGGGAACAACGACGTGGGGAAGGGAGGACCCGCTGAAGATGCTACTGTATCCCGATTCCCCGCTCTTGCGAGACTCTATGGACCGCCGTCCATCACTGCGAGGTTCAAAAGAAATGCGGCCTTCATAAGATAACTTCCGTGTAAGGGAGGGACCGAGGTTGAAATACGAGGAGTCCTGAGATGAGGGAAATGGGGGTCGAGCTGAAAACGATAGACTGGGGGAGGAATTCAAGGACGCAATGCGCTCGTGAGCTGCCTGGGAGTTAGAGTTTGCGCGCAGGTACTCCTCCATGATCAATGCTGAAAGATGCCACGGATTTCGAGCCGTTGACTTCGGTGGCTTTTCAGCGACTTTAAGCCAGGTGAGAGGCTCAGCCTCATCCAAAGAGGATATAACAATCCCTTCCTGTTTCCCGAACCAGCGGGCCACTTTCAAGATATTAAAATCAGCCCGAAGAGGGGGAGTTGTAGATGAGCTTGTACCGACTGCCTTAATTGATCGCAGACAATGGATGCTTTTTCCAGAGCATCAGGAGAGACTTTGGTTCTGATTTGGAGGATTTTCGCTGCGAGGAGCACACAGGTTAAATGAGATACATGGGGAGGAACGATAGATATTACCTGCATACATGCTCTCTCGGGTCTCTACAGTGCTATTCGAAGGATGTTTCTCCTTGTCCTTTCGCTTTGTGATGGACATGGTCCATCGCCTCTCTGACCGGTCATCCTCCTGAGCCTATGCCAGGACCAGTCCAAAGTGGTGCCTTCATCTGAAGAGGACGGGACGGGATGCCCGGCAGCGAGGAACATTATTGTCAGGTGTACTGGGCTCGCTTTCCCTGATGCCGGGGACGGGAGGTGGTGGAAAGGGCACGGACGGAAAGATCGGGCGCACGGGAGAAGTACTTGGCTGAGAAGAACTCGAGGCAGGCTCAGACTTTTGCGACCTCTTGGAAGAGGGGCTCGAGTCTGCGGACTTCAAACGGGCCTCCCGCCTAGCTTTTAGCTTTAACGCGCGCTGAACGTCCTGTAAAATCCGGGGATCTAATAATAGTTAATTTTTCGGAGGACGGGATTCGCGGCGGCGCTTGCCTTGGTGGGCTAGAAACAGCTATAAGGACGGAAAGAACGAAAAAGCGATAGACGCACATAGGTCATACTCGTCCGAGAAGAGGCCAATGCCCGAGTCTTCCATGACTGAACTCATAGCTTCTCGGTGCGAAGAGGTCTGCGAAGGCCCAAAGCTCGCAGTGATGGGCCTTGCCCTCGGGTGGGGCAAGGAACCGCCTGGATTAACCGAGTGGACGCGACGTCGGCCATTGGAGGTGCCAGCGGAGCCGTTCTGGGCCAGTGGTGAGCTCCGGCGCACCGGGTACGCATGGGATGGCCTCGGAAGAGACTGTTCAGAGTCGGGGAAGGAGATTGGGGCGGGAGCTACTGGGGAAGGGTGTATATTGGGATCAGGAGGCTCCCCGTCCGCCATGCACCGTTGAAGCAGCAAAGCGTTGGATTTGATGGGAGTCTATCGCTTGGTGCAGTAACGTAATTCGATAGTTCTCCTGCCCCGCTCTACGACTACTACTCTAATACTCTAATTACCCCTGCCTCTGCATGGTTCGAGCGGCTTCGTTGATTCGCGCAAATAGGGCCGATACAGATGCATTGCGCTTCCGCTTCGCCGGATCATTCCCTGGCTGCTCATCGTCCATCAACGACGACAAAGACTCGGATCGCGCTCGAACAAACGGATTGAAGCGAGGAAGTGAGGCCAGCCGCTTGTTGGGCGAGGGAACCGGAGGCGCGCGTCGCTCGGCCGCTTGAAATTTCAACGGAACAGGAGGCCGCGCGTGTGTTCTTGTCTTCGTCTGGACGTGGGGAACTGGAAGCTCTCAAGACGGCCTGCTCAAGTCAGCGACGCGTAGAGACGCAGAACTAGAAAGGACTGACCTCGTTCAACCCGTTCAGTCATTCCAACAGTCGGCTGCGGTGCATGCACGACAATACTGGGCCGGCGGACGTTGCCACCGTGTCGCCAGTCATCAACGGGCGTGGACTGTACCCTCTGCTCTGCGGCCTTCGATGCACGAGCAAATTTGCGCGCTCGGTCTCGCCGTTGGGCGCGCATTGCGCGCTCCATGTCTTGTTGGATTCTCTCCTCTGTAGACTTCCAAGTCAAAACACGCCCTGGACGCGACACATCGCTCTCACCTTCTGCTTTCTGTGCCCGCACAAAACTGCTCCGGTCATCGATATATTCGTGAGCATACTGCTGCCGCTGTGATTCTTTCACTAGCTGGATCATGTTCTGGTTCTGCCGGCCGTTGGGCTCCAGCGTGTTACGTCTCGTCCGCGCTGGAGGTCCATAAAGCGGGGCGGGGGCAGCGTGGCGCACGGTGGCATATTGCATAGCTAGCTGGAGGTTATTGAAGAGACTCCTCACCCGCTCACTCCTTATATATGACTTTCTCAAAGCACAGATTTCCTCATTTGGCAAAACAATGAACAAAGATGGCCATTCCCAAAGCGCAATGTGGCCTCGGCTCGGTCATTGCGGTGATTTCGTCGTTTGTTCCCTGCCTCACGGATGGAACCAAAGTAGTTCTACGCAGCGATGCACATCTCGCACCATTTCAACACCTTACCGTCAAAATGGAAGCCGATTTTCATGCCACCACTTGGCAGACTGATTTTGAATGGCCGTGGAACATAAAGGCGTACAGCTAACCCTGCTAGTACCGTGCATACCTGTCTTTCTATCTCCGTACGCCTCATTGTTTCATAACCTAACTCAATCCTCGGTTTAACTCGACTTGGAAGGATGTATGTATTTGGTTATTCTAGCAGCAAAATAATCAATTGCCATGTTCTGTCCCTGGGCAGCGACCAACTATCATTCGAGTCTTCCATCCGCGCATTTTGAATGATGATGGAAGCTGTGGGGCGTTCGTGGCCTTCGAGATCTATCATGCTATTTTGAGGCAAGATTCCTGTCTCAGTCAAACATCCAGGGCATCGTATAAAACACTGCTGAGTCCTGACTGTCATGCAACTCTCCCAAGATTCCGACTCCACTCTCATTCCCTACATTCCTTCCTTTCCGGCTTTGAAATGCTCACTAAATCCTGCGCTCTGCTCTTGTATCCTCATCCTGGCAGTCGGCGCCAGTCCCCACCTTAAAGGCCCTCTTGCTGCAGGGACCGTCCGGCATAAGCTATCTCTCTGCGGAAAAGGACTACCTTCACGACCAGTGCCGGCGTATTCGACAAGACCAAGGCCATTGCAGCTACTGTCGCTACGAAGAACAAACACCGTCAGAACCTGATTAACCTCAAGAAGAATGTCGGGCCGGCGGCGTTCAATGCGGTTTGTGTTTGGATTTCCTTGTAATTTTATCAAACGAGCCTGGGGTGCACATAGGGCGCAGTGATCAAGCCGATCGCTACGATATCCGCAGCCGTTCTGAACCTGGTGCATTTGAAACGTCAAGTCGAGCCCTTGACGGACGAAACCGAGGATACCTGAGTGGGCTGGGGCAATTTCCATCGGAACGCCACCTCAAAAGTTTATCATCGATTTCGACAGTGAGAATCTCAGAACTCTTCAATACCGATGACTGCTAACGCCCAAATCAGCCGGCTCTTCGGACCTGTGGGTCCCTTCCGCCTCTTGCACTAGTTCCACCTGCGCTTCAAAATCCAAATTCAACGCCAACGCTTCGTCTACCTCGGTGAAACAACCAGGAACATTCGAAATTCAGTACGGCGATGGCTCGACGGTTCGTTCATCCCGTTTTGACTGGTTCTCTAGACTGACAGGAGATATTCCAGGCTGTCGGGCCTATTTATACGGTATGGTGCAATATGATAGGCGTTTCGAATGATTCTCAACTGTACTTGTTATCTTTAGGATACCGGTGAGATTATATTGTAGAACTACACGGAGAAAGACTCACCTTATCGCTCGGAGTCACTGTCGCTGGTGTGAAAGGTTTGAGTTTTCTCTCTGCATAGCAGCAGCCTTTTATCTTACTATTACAAATAGCTGCAAACCAGACCCTCAGCACAGTAACCACACTTTCGTCCATGTTCGCAACAGATCCTGCAGACGGGTGAGATTTCTCAATCCGTCCCAAGATAATTACTGACAGTATATGCAAGGATCCTCGGCATGGCCTTTCCCAGCATCTCCAGCATGCACAAAAACCCTTTCTTCACCACGGCAAAAGCCGAAGGATCGGTCAAATCCAACACGTTCGGCTTCTTCCTCGCCAAGAATGGTTCCCAGATGTATCTCGGCGGGACCGCTACGAATTTGTATCAAACCGGTACCCTCGAGTTCCATCGTGTGAATCCTGCGTCCGGGTTCTGGCAAGTCCCTGGCGCATCGGCGAAGGTCAATTCGACAGCAGTGGTAACTGGATTCCAGACCATTATTGACTCTGGGACCACCATAATGTATTTCAATCCCTCTGTGGCGGTGCTCTATTCATCGACAGCTAACAGGTATGGTCCCCCAAGCGCCGTCGCAACATTCTACTCCAAGGTTCTGGGCGCTGCTCTGTTTGATCGTACCAACGGCGAGCGAAGTTTTAGCTCGTTTCAAACACTAGGCTAACATGCAAAGACAGGATTTTACTCGTTCCCGTGCGACTCCGTTCCTAAAGTAGCAGTTCAACTGGGGCGGATCAGACAGGGAGATCACGTCCGCCAACTTCAATCTGGGACTAACAGCTGTAGGCTCCTACGAGCTTGCGTTGGTGCCTTGGCTGCCCAGGACATGGGGCTGGGCTCCGATGTATGGCTTCTCGGTGACAGGTAAGCTTCGCATTTCGTCCAAACACTCTGGTTGTTTGACACGTCTTCAAAGCTTCATGAAGAATGTGTACACTGTGTTTGATTTTGACCAGCCCGCTGTCGGCTTTCGCGACTTTGAAAGGGATTTAGTCTTAGGACATTGCTTCCCTTGGACTTTCGGGTTAGCTTCCCGGGTTAGCGATAACCTTCCCAATATGGGACCAAGAATGAGTAGTATTTGTACGTATTTGTCGGTGGCCTGTTCTCGTTTTCTTTTCGAAAGGACAATATGAGTCGAGACCGAGGCTGAAATTTCAGAGCCGCCAGAAACTCAGTACTTTGGAATCTGTAAGAACCCATACCTTTCCTCGATAATTTGACTCTTTTCTCTCAACTTGACCGACTGCGAAGGATTCATTTCCGGTGAGCTTGTGCCAGACATCTACTAGCTCGCTTTGAGCTGGCTGCACTTTAAACCCACCTCAAAGATTTCGGCGCTCCGAGTCGCGTCAGTCACATCGCAGTCACAATCAGACTTTACGAGTCCTAAATTTATTTAGACTCGTTCTTGTCAGCGGCTTGTCCGCAATATTTTTGGCCACTTTCAGTGTGTTTTTGATTGAAGTTGTAGTTGTTATTTGTTGGCTCTGATCACGTGTAAGTTTCCCCTCACTTTCCCAGTGGGTAACACCGCCGTGACAAGGGTTGATCGAAATGGGTCGGGCGACCGAATAAGACCGAGGGACCGATTTGAGACCGAAGCGACCGATTAAACGCACGTGATCACGGGAATGTTTGCCCACGGAGAGCGCGCCAAACACCTTGACAGCTCATTCTCTCCCAACGCGACCCGCACCGTATGACGCGACGCCGGCCCCCAGGGGCAGCTCTATCGCACTGAAAGTCTATGTAAACACTTGCTGGGCTCTGCTGTCCCTCCCAATCTTCTCACAAGCTTCTGCAATCCGCAGGGAAGAGCCAGCCGGAACGAGGTACAAACCAAATGCCCGTTCAAATAACCCAAGAGGATCGTGCGTGGAGAGCACAGGGAGTACCTGCCATGCATATATTGAAGTAAAATGAACCCAGGGGCAACTGCGAAACGAGGTGCGTGTCCCGCCAACGTAATACCCAAAACACTGACTTAACACTCGCTCTTCTCCATATCCCATCTCCCATCTCCCGTTTACCCACAGCTACACCTCGCGCTGCTCCAGTATGGCTGTCCAATCGCGTTCAATCACCGCACGCAAGCGTAGACCTTTGCACTAAATGGCTGCGTGCGCCACATTCCGCTCGGCGCGTCCGCTATCCGTGCACAGCCAGGCAGTGCACACGCGACCGTGCATTTGTTATGTGCTGCGATACTACTGCAGTGGCGGGTAGGCGGCTCATGCATGTCTCGCTGGTTCCCACGGAACTGCACGCCCATCGCAAGGTGCGAATACGCACCTTGCTCTGTGTTCGCAGTTGCCAGGTGGAGCGCGGCAAGAGATGACGGACGGATGGGTAGGAGTAGGGGAGGAGCAGCCGACGCCGCTCTCGCTGAAAGAACCTCCGTGCGCCATCTCGTCTGCATGACACCACCGTCCACTGTCACGCGCGAGGGCACCGCTGCACGCCCAGGGCATCGCCACATGGCTCAGCATGTCGCCTCTCATCGAGGACATTGCCCAACGCGCCGCTGCACGCCATTGGCACTGCATGGATCGCCGAACCCTTCCTTCAACGGGATAGGCACACTTTGCAGGTTACTTCCATCGACGTGCCCGCCGGCGTATCTTGACTTGTAGGCCATTTCCTTTATTTCTTTCCCCAGTACCCAGAGCTCTTAAGATCCAGAACAGAAGTTTGGATTACTTACTCGAGGAGGAAACCGTTTCCGCATAGGCGCCCAGACGTACAGTATCCGCATGTGGATGTGATATCCTGGAGGAGTGCCAGCGGTCTCGCGCTTTTGCCGAATTGATGCCCAGCCATTGTCGGCTCAGAGTATGTTCCTTTATCTCTCTCGCTGTCGACTCTTCGTGGTCCGAATGCTGGTAAGCTTGCCTATATATCTTTCTTGGTTCGCTTTCTTATTTCTTTGCTCAGATAGATCTCAAGGCCATTCTCAACTAATTGGTGGTCCTGATCCAATCAAGCTCGCGTACACCTTAGCGAGTGGGCCGGCGCTGCACTATAAAAAAAAATAGGCAAGTAGAACGGAGGGATCATTTGTATAGTATCTTTCGTTCGGGAAGTAACACAATTTAATTCCCCTCTGTGTCTCCTTGCAGCAAAATATGGACCTAGTATGGTCCCGTCCCAATATTCCCAACTACGCGACAGCTTCCCCTTGTCACATCTCCCGACTGCGACCGCGACCGCGACCCCGACATCAGTGACTAAGGTGATCAGCGCAGGGAGCCGGAGGTAAAATTTGAGACACCTCCTTTTCCCCCTCCTTCTCTCTCTTACCCAATGACTTCGTTCGACCCGCCCGTCGTCCTATCTCTTCTGGTAGCTGCACAACCGAAAAGCGACCGCGCAAAGTTTGAGAAAGAATGGATCGCCGCTGTATGCTTCAATTTCGCGTTTGAATCATGCACTACTGCTGACCTGCGCTCGGCTTGACATTTAGGTCAATACACGTCTTGAAAAGTGGCTCAAACACAGAGATACTCAGTCGAAGTACGAGCCTCAGCTTCGATGGGAGGCAAACGTGGTGGAATATGTCACATTTCTCAAGAACGAGATCAAGCCGAAGACTGGAAAAAATTCGACAACTGGGCCACAAAAATTGAAGCCCGGGATTCCAATTTACGGCCCAAAGTTTCTTCCTCCCTCGCTAACTGATACGCGCCTCCGAGCCGACAAAATCAAGCCTGACACGGCGTACTTGCGCCCGATGAATATTATTCACCCCGTCTATTACCCGACACTTGCAAAATGCCCTGAATGCGGATCCACGGACGTCAGCTGGGATTCCTGGAACGCAACCGGTTCCCGTGAGGTCCACGGGTTGAAGCGGGAGGAGACGGCCCTAGGATATCAACTACGGCACGAAGCTTGTTTGGGCGCGTCCGGCGGCACTGTAGCTAAGAACCGCTGCTTTGCGACTACAAACCAAGCTTTCTGGAAGAATTGGCAGCACTGGGAAGTTCCACGTACGTGTTTTTGGGTCTCACTTCGTCCGGTGCTGATCATATTGTCAACCTTTCAGGCGGAATTCCGCACTTTTTCAGCCGTTGTGCTGTCACTCGCGAGCTTTTCGACTTGATTATTGAGTTCAGATTGTCGAGCACGTCTGGCGGACTGGCGGAACATATAAAGCGTACGATCTCAACCGCTACCTGCGTCAGCTACCAACTAACTGAAACCAGAGCTGCACCTGTTGGAGTATCACGAGCACTCCCTAGAATATCTGCAGGCGTACCAGAGGACTTACGCTGCACCAGGATCGCTTCCCTTCCTCAGCACATCTGTAACCGCCTTCTCCCTCCCCAATGAAGCGGGATACAACGATACGTCAATCACTGACGACCTCATACGCGACGTCTACATGGCCTTCATTGAACGCACCCGTGCGGATGAATCCGACGAATATCTTCGCAATTTGAACCCAGGTAAGTCTCTCGTTTGAAGGCGGCTAATATTCGGCTAATATTGTTGTATAGGTGTCTGCTTGAGTGCAGACAACACGTTCAAGGTCGCAGGAAAAGCGACTGTGGTTGACGCATCAAAGGTTCGAACAAAGCTCATGAAGGGTGGAATTCTTAGCATGTTGAATGAGTTGAACGAGATCGTGGCATGGGCAAGTTCGATTTTCTCTCCAGAATCAAGCACCGTCTGACATAACAAACAGCGATTCTGCCAGTCCGCATCCCCCGTGGAGATGTATGAAGTTCTCACGGGCTTGAAAAAGCGCTGTGAAGAATTGGGTGTTCCGTTTCCTCAAATGTTCGTCGCCGATAACTGCTGCCAAATCGAAAAGGAGGTCCGCAGAGCTCTTCCTGATATCCAGATATGCCTGGATGTCTTCCATTTCATGATGCGGTATGTCCTATCGTTTCTCATGAGCTTATTTGTGTAATACAACTTCAGATATCTCGCTGCTATTATCAATGGCGTCAATAATCCGCACCGCGGAGAAGTGGCTGCAGCAATCCGCAACGCACTCCTCAAAAACTCGGCCAGCAAAGGTGTTCTCGCCAAGTACTGGACGAAAGAAGAGCAAGAATCAAAAATGCGTGAGGTGTACGATAAATACAGCCGAAGAGGTGGTGTCTGGTCGGCGGCTGCACACGCTGTAAATTTACTTGATCTATCCGAAGGAATCTGATGGATGCTGACGAACCGCCAGGTCCACACCGCACAGCTAAAGCACCTTCAGAAGGGATGCTTGTCGCGTAGTAACCAGGACATCGCGTCCGATGGTAGTCGGATAGAGAGTTCGCACAAGGGTTGGAATGGGCTACAAAGAGCCTCCGCCAGCGGGCTCGAACTGCAAAACGCTCTGTGCCACGATTTTGTGCATCGGCGCAATATGCGCATAGCTTCCTCGAAGAAGCCCGAAGCCCCCGGAAGCTACGCTTTTGTGCGCTCGACTTTTGGTTCTCATCACACCCGTCTGGTGAACCGAACCGCATCCCTCTTCAACGGCATTCTGGAATTTGAGGCGGCAAAGAAATCCCGACTACCGGACACATTGGCACTCCGACCGGTGCTCAGGAGTGTCGCAAGTGGCGAAGCGTTCGGTTTGGTTGTCTCTCAGCACAACGACAGTTTCGGTGGATTGCTCACCATAAAAAGCGAGGGCGAAGAAGAGGACAAATTGTTTCCGCAGGTAATGGAAACACCGACGGATCCACAGCCTGAGGCCGTCCTCGCAGATCTCAACATCGAAGCGGCCCTTCTGTATCAACCCCAGAAGCCGGAGACGCTTCGATCCGATACCTCACGGATCCTTGTACGTCCTTTTTGCGTTCTTGAACTCAAATCGAACTGACCGCGACATAATTCGTAGGACGTTATAATCATCGACAGCCCTGCTGTCTTCAGCAGATCTGAGCAGCCAGCAAATTTCATTCCTCAGGTCATGGAGCCTGTCGTGGTTGCAAAGGAGATTGAACAATTAAACCAGGTACTTGGCCCCATTGTCGTACTCTCGAGCCAGTAGATTAACCATTTGATAGGACGCTGAAATTATTAGTACGGCAACTGGCTCATCCAAGCGGAAGGAGCCGGACACTCCCGACGCGGGTCTCACAACACCCATCGGGCTCGTCACCGTGCAAGCTAAAAAGGCACGCTTGAACGATGATGTACGTCCTCCATCGTAAATATGTTCGAGATGACTGTGACCGAGATATGCCTCGACAGACTCCCGCTCCGAATGCATCCAAGCCTGTGTATCCGATGTTCAATATGGCTGCTAACGCGCAGTCCATGCCAGGCCTCAACACACCTTCCTCTGATTCTCTATCTGCACCTCACTCTGGGACCGACCTCTCGGAGCTGACAAAACCGCTTCCCTTGCCGCCGCACTCCGATACGGCCATTTCTAAACTCACGCGCTCGCAGAGGCTGTTTCTATTTGGCACAGGCAAAAATCCAAAGGCGTTGGAGATTGCTCGGGGTCCCGAGTTTTTCCTGTTCATGGAAATGCGAGCTGAGTTGAAGTGGAAGGCGTCCGACATGACCTCGAGAAAGTGGGCCGATGCCGCAGGTCGCTATAATGAGCGCCTTGCCGCCAAGCTCCCTGGTACGATAGCCAAAACTCCGCGAGCTCTTGTCAACCAATTGGGGACCGTCGAGCGGATGATCCTCGATCGAATTTCGACGAATACGTTCAAATGTGCGTATATTTCCCTCAAATTTACTACTACTCACCATGACCTTGCAGCGCAAAACGGGGATGACAAGTTTTGGCGAACCCACTGCTTCGCGGTCACCCTTCTGAAGGCTGAACCAGGTGGAAATGACAAAGCTGAAAACACGAGCTCAGTAAGTGCAATCCTGTATACTCTTCCATGGCTTACCTTTTACCCAGCGCAAAGTTGCTGTTTGTACTCGTTGCAGCAAAGTCATGTATCCCGGCCCACCAGGGTCGCAAGAGAACCACAAGAAGGGCTATTGCTCGGATGGATTCAAGCAAAAGCCACCCCCCGGCGACTCTTCACCGTGGCCTCAACCTACGGGAATCTTTAGTACGGGGTCAGAATTTCACCCTCTTCCCTTTCTCGAGGCCATTCGGGACGTCTACGAGAAGGTGGTTGTCGAAGCAGACAGGAACAGTCTTACCATTGAGCACGAAGCTCTTGCCTTGATGCTCAAGGAACCCGGGCGCGTTGTGGAAGTGCAGGAAGCGGTCCTTTTCAAGCTTTTCATCGGATACGCCATCCCCGCGGACGATAGAACCCCGGATGCCTTGTTCGTCGACCATGATGGGGCTAAGTATCTACGTATTGATGCTCTCAGTGGCTCTGTTCGCACTTCTTGATTTTCACGTTGTTCTGTTCTAGTTAATATACATTCGTCTCTCGAACTGCGTATCATGCATATTTGGTCGACAGCAGTATCCTGCAGCTCTTAGTCTCTGTGTTTCTGGGGATCTTTTCAGCTCGGTTCGAATCTGAACTGAGCAGTCACAAGAGGGCCTAAAATGGGAATTTGCGATAATAATACAACATACCCGAGCTGACCGAGTCATCGGTGAAGTAAGCCATCCAGTGGGGGAAAGCCAGCGGCTAGATACCACGTCGCCGGAGGATTCCCCGACCTGGGGCACATGCAATGTAACATATAATCATACAGACACAAGACAAATGATCGTGATTGGACACCGGCTTGCGAGAACTCCAAAGAAGAGTGCGACGAAATCCGGATTTGAATGGCGGCACACACAAGAAACCGGTGAGTGCCGCTTGACCCGGAATTGGAGCAAGGATTCCCGCAAGCCTCTAGAATATACAGCGGCGCCACCAGAACTTGATACGCTACGGACGGCGCTTCCGTGGCGACGTGCGTGTACTGCATGATTGCACAAATTGCGCGGCCGCGGCAAAGTACTAGGACAGAGTTGGAGATTGCACTTTGCCGGAACAAATTCCCTACTTTAATGGTTGGAGTTGGGCTGGAGTCGACGCGAGAGGCGGAAATCGAGCGGAGACAGCGGGGAAACAATGATACGCGACATGGTAGGCGAGATTAACCGAGATGAGAGCACATTTAGGCGCGCAGCGGGCGTCTAGATAGTAGATAATGATGTTGGAAAATGTCGGGGACGAGAAACCCTGGGGCTCGATCACTTCCCAATTTGGCCAGCCCTGGTCAAGGAGAGGGTGTTTCCGGAGGTTTCCGAGCCCTTGGAATGACCGATTTTTCTTCCCAGTGTGGTTTCCCTTGCAGTCACGTGTGTATTCTCCCCACTTTTCCCATCATTTTCAGTGCACTTTTGCTTGCGCGCACGTGCAACGGTCTACCGGCCCGTTCAAAAATTCTCGGTTCAAATCGACCCCCTCTCAATGTGAGCTGGTCGACGCGCATGCGTCGACCGGGCGAACATTGAGAGGCGACAATTTTTTTCCCGTTTATTACTTGTCAGAGTCCATATAATTTGATTTATCGGATCAAAACGTGCCGGACTCGTACTGCTATGCGAAGCACTGGCCCTTCACGCCCAGTTTCTTCCCACCACCACCATTATGTCAATGCACGACGCGTACGAATCCGCCCGTTTGTACAATCTTGCAGAATCAGTTACTCGGTTCTCAATCTAGACTTTAGGGTCGCGGATACCACCCGAGATAGTGCACGAAATTGTTGCGCACAATGCCGACGACGTATCTTCCCTCCGCGCCATGTCGCTCGCGTCCAAGACGACGCGGACCTTTGCCATAGAACACCTCTTTTCTGTCATCCATTTTGCCTGCGCACAGGACATAACCTTGTGGAAGACCATGGTTCGTCGGACGCCGAAACTTCAGACCATCGTCAAAAAGGTCAAGTTTTCAGAGGTCGATCGTCTGAATGGCGGTCGAATGGTGCGGGCTCGGAAAGATCTGCGCGATGCCGCAGTTCCACCCAAGATCCCCGTCATGCCCAACGTCCGCGTGGTTGAATGGTCCGCGAACGTGTTTCCAGCGATGCATGTCCCAATGGCAGTTGCCTACCTGGGTTTGTTCCCGAATATCCAGGAACTCTATCTCAGTGGCCTGATGCTGGAGAACTTTGATCATCTTGCGACACTCCTTGCTGCGTGCGGAAGGATCCGAGTCCTCTCACTTTGTGACATGGATGATGCTGGGGAGGATGATTCCGGGATGTCATCCCAGTCCACTCCGGCCAAGCAGAAACGTCGAAATTTCGATCTCACCGCGCTGGAGGAACTAGTGATCACAGACTGCGGAGATCTTGATGAAGCTGATTATGTTGTCCAATTGGTGGAACAATCGCGGCCCGCTGGACTTAAATCGTTGACCTTCGTCGAAGGTCTCGACGGTAACGAGGCGTGTTCCATACTCGCGATGGAAACCCTTCTACGTCTCGCAGTCCCATCCTTGGCCGATCTAGCTATTATGCTATATGGTGAGCAAATATTGTGCGTGTGCTTGGTCAGACGAGTGGACTAACTGTTGAATAGAGCGTGAGATGGGAGGCATGTTCAAACGTCTACCTACTTTTTTGGCGCTCACCATGCTCTCAATCTGGCTTCCTCTCGGTTCCGAGGCAAGACCAGCGCTCGATTCTCTGCCGGTGGCCCCGAATCTCACCGCCCTCAATTTCCGAATCAGGTTTGACGACGATGAGGGGAATTTCCTGGATTTCCGTGAACTGCTCGATGGTCTGCCCTGGGATGATTCAGAGTCGATGAAGAGTGTTTTGACGCGAAGGTTTCCACTTATCCGCCGAATCGGGTTCTATTTCTGCGCTCCACGGAACTCTGTCATGCATTTCCGGCGTGGATTCAGAAGGAAGATGGAGCGGCAGTTGAGGGACCGTCTAGAAGAGACTGGCGCGAATGTCACTGAATACCTTGATATAGGGTGGCTCGACGACACGTACAAGCCAGTGGTGTACAGCAAAACTAACGGAAAGCCACAATGGAAGTTGCCCGGCTCCAGAGAGCCTGAAACTGAAGCAAGTGATGCGGAGGTCCCAGAGTTAGACCCGGAATTTCTTTGGGATTGATTATTCTTGGTATGTGGCCAGTGTGCTGCGACGAATACCATTCCAACTGACGCCACACACAGCGTATTACTGCTTTATTATAATCTATTACTTCAATACTCCTTAAAAATACTTCATCGTTCTGTTAATGGATGCGTACTGGACGTACAGTCTCTTGAATTTGATGGAAAGAAAGGGCAAAGCCCAGGGCACACAGGCGTTGCGTCGCGAGTCACCGAACGCTTAATACTGTTACTCAGGGGTAAAACGCGTCGCGTCAGTCACATCATGTGCGCTCGTCACACCAGGTTTTCCTCTCACCACGACAACATGCCGACTTCCGAGGCCGCCTGTTTGTATAATTTCCTGCAGAGTCAAATATGGTTCTCAATCTAGCCACAGGGTCGCGAATACCGCCAGAGATAGCCTACGAAATTGCTGCACACAATGCTGACGACGTTTCTTCCCTCCGCGCCATGTCGCTCGTGTCCAGGACAATGCGGACCTTTGCCATAGAACACCTATTCTCCGTTATTCATTTTGCTTGTGCGCACGACATGACCTGGTAGCACACCATGCTTCTTCGGACGCCGAAACTTCAGACCGTCGTCAAAAAGGTCAAATTCTCTGATACTGGTCGGGACCGCACAGAGCGTGGTCGAGTGGTGCGGTCTCGAAAGAAAATTAGCGGTGCCGTGGTCCCGCCCAAATTCTCCGTCATGCCTAACGTCCGCATTGTCGATTGGGACGCCGACGATTTCATCGCTGTACAAATGGCGGTTGCCTACCTCGGCTTATTCCCGAACCTTAACGAACTGTATCTCAACAACTTTGACCTCAATGGCTTCGATGAGCTCGCGACACTCCTTGCTGCGTGTGGAAAACTCCGACTCCTCACACTTTCCAACACAAAGGCAGACGCTTTTGAATTGGATTACGGTTCGGAGGATGAATGGTTACCGCGTACGCCCACTGATCGGAAACCAACATTCGATCTCACCGCACTGGAGGAACTGGTGGTTGTGAACTGCGGCGATCCTAAGGATCCCGACTCCGATTTTCTCGTTCGGATGGTAGAACACTCCCAGCCAACAGGACTCACATCATTGGCTTTTACTTTCACCGGAAAAACCTATGACCGTGAGAAGCCATGCTCCATACGTGCTACGGAAAGACTGCTCTGCCTCGCCAGCCCATCCCTCGTAAATCTATCTCTACTGCCACTTGGTTCAGGTGAGTATTCACTGTGCTGGTCACCTTCACACACTGATTCTTGTGTAGATATGTCCCAAGTTGCAGAGATGATGAAGTGTACGCCTGCGTTCCCAGCCCTCACCACGTTCTCGACCTTGCTTGTTGTCGACGGTGGCGAGACGCAACAAATTATGAATACTCTACAAGCTCCGAATCTCACCGCACTCGAATTCCGCGTCGTGTTTTCCAAAGATGCCTACGGAAATTACGAGGAGTTCCGTGAAATCCTTCGCATTTGGCCGTGGGATAAATCTGAGTCGATGAAGAGCGCAGTGACAAGGAAATTTCCCCTCATTCGGCGAATCGGTTTCTCCTTCTGCGCACCACGCGATGCGCGCATACATTTTAGACGGGGATTACGTAGGAAATTGGAGCGGCGATTGCGAGATCGTCTCGATGAGACTGGTGCAGATGTAGCCGAATACCTTGAGCTGCGGTGGCTCGACGACAGATACAACCCGGTGCTGTACAGCAAGATAAACGGAAAACCAAAGTGGAAGCTTCCTCCTCGCTGTCCGGAGCCTGAAACTGAAGCAAGCGATTGCGAGACGGATTCACATTCAGCGTTCGAATATGATTGGAACTGATATTCTCGGTATGCATTCCCGGCTTAGCTGTAAACTGATGCCAAAGCGTAGGATAGCAGAAGCAACAGCAGTAACACATAGTTCAGCAGAGAAATTGCTCCTCAAAATGCAACAAGAATACAAAGCGAGCCTGCAGAATGCCACCTCACCGTTGTAGGAATTGGTCGTAGCCTATTGCACACTCTCAGTGAGAACGATTGGGGATTAATACTGTCGCTACATAAAATTATCGAGGCATGTTGCGTCCTCGTATTTTTTTCTTGTTGAACATCACACGAACGAACATCACCGCTGTGAATACAGACAGCGTATACCTAGTTGATGCTTTGAGTTTTGGTCGAAAAGGGGAGGACCAGCACATACCAAGTGATGACATACGACAAGTGGGCATTGCGCAAATCGATTTTGGCGTGGCGACCGACAGGAACTCCTTTAGCAATTCGCGCAGAGGCCTCACCTTCGTGACCCTCTGCAAAGGGATAAGGGCGCGCGTTTCAAAGGGGGAATGCAACATACCAAAGATTTCCTCGACCAGAACTGGTTGAACATTTGCGTTTTGGCCTCCAGCGTACTCCGCCATGGTATCGAGATCTTTCCAATACCATTCACCACGCTCTGGATGGTTGTCCGGAGTGAACGCATTTCGTACTTGGGAGGTCCGTAGCATGCCGAGAAATTCTACTTCGCCATTGTCTTGTGGTATGGACTGGAGATCGAATTCTTTGGAGACGAATCCGCGGTCGACAAGTATTGTTGAACCGTCCTCCCGAATTAGCGGGGTGATTACATTGGCACCATGCACACCATCGCGGGTGCGTGGCCCCACCAGCATCGAGTGAGCGTGGTCCCATTTTCCTCGAAGAAGCACTTTGCGAAAGACGAATTCTGGTATTACTGAAAGACTTGCGGCGAAAGCCCGGCTTCAGATCCAATGATTCAAGTGCATTGAGTGAGGCCGCACTTTATTCGTTTGGGTAGGGACAACGGCGGGAGCTGGAGTTTTTCTTCAAGCTCGTCGATGAGTGCGACTTTCCACTGCAGTCGCTGGAGCTGCCAGGTCCCCAAGCCGAAGGTGAAAATTGGTACAAAGCCGAGAAGAATCATTGTTGGCGTGACCCATGGCGCGCGGCGCGGACTGTAGGTCGACGCGTCGGAAGTGTTGAGACGAAGCTGCTGAAACAGTCGCGGCCTGGGGCGGACGAGCGTCGGAGCTCGACGCAGCAGAGAAAACATGGCTGTAATGACCAGAACCGAACGGATCACACCTTTTGTGATCGTGTCATTCGCAGCACTTCGCAGTTCATCTCTCATACAACCACAACATGTATGCCTCTCGCTCTCTTCCAACCCTTCGCTCACGCTAGACAGGTTCAACAGTGGCCGCAGAGGCGGGTTTGACGTCGATGAGGAGGTCCACTATCCAACCCGCCCAGTCGACAAGGACAAGGCTGAGCAGGAATTGCTCGTCAACATTAAGAAGGCGACGAGCCCGGAGGAGACCGCACCAAAGCAGAAGCACGTTCGGAGTGTGTTGCTATACCCATGCTGTTGCACCCATGATTCTTACTCGTTTGCAGAGGCTATTGTATTTACGTGGGACTACCACTCCTCAATACCTTTCTGGAGTGCGCTTCGGGTTCAGCCCATCTTGGCGGATGAGATCCAGACTTTCAAAGCGCTCATTACCGTGCACAAAGTCCTCCAAGAAGGACATCCCAGTGTGAGCATTGTGATGCAGTCCCACAGCCGGTGTGTTGAGCGTCTCGTAGACTCTCAAGGAGGCCCATGGACAGACAGCATGGCTAGAAACGTGTGCGCGAACTCTCGGTTCTGATGGTCAACGAGGTTCGCAGCGTTCGCATCCTCAGCAACCGCGCGCTGACATGCATCTTCAGGATACGCCCCATTGATTCGGACATACGTCCAATTTATTCTTGCTAAGCTCAGGTTCCATCGCTTGCGACCAGAGTTCAACGGTCTCTTCGAATATGAAGAGTATGTCACTCTCAAGGGGATCGATGACCCTAACGAAGGGTAGGCGCATACCACGTTTCTGTGCCACACTTTCCGACATCCTGCAGCTACGAAACTATTTCCGACCTGATGGGCTTGCAAGATCAAATCGAATCTTTTCAAAAGATGGTGTTTTCGCATTTTAACCATTCTTCCAACAACGAATGCCGGATATCTTCGCTCGTTCCACTGGTCAAGGAGAGTTGGGGAATATACAGATTCATTACAAGCATGATGAGGGCCATGTTTAGAAGTGCGTAGCCCCAGATTCCTCCATTATCCAACTCATGCGACTTTCTAGGAACGAACGACGCGGATGCATTGGAGCCCCTGCGCCAACGCTACACCTCCCAGCATTACAGTCTGCGGAAGTTCTACTACGAGTGCTCGAATCTAAAGTATTTGACTGTTTTAATCAACGTTCCCAAGCTAGCCGCGGTATGTCCTTCGTCTTGATGAGAAAGTCGCGCTCTCAAACGTTGTACAGGAACCTCCCAATTTGCTGGATAGCGGCGACGCTCCGGACCTGCCACCTCGTCCGAAGACTGTGGCAGCCTCCCCACCTCCTGCGCCATCTCCCGACGCTGCAACTGTTAACGAGCAGGCACGCATGCTCAAAGAGTATGAAGATCAGCAAGCAGCGCTAGCCGCGTCTAGGGATGCCGAGGAGCGTCGGCGACTTGAGCAGGAGCAACAACAGGCGAGGGAGTTCGAAGAGATGCAACGAAGACAGGCGGAGGCCCAGAGACTTGCTCAAGAACAGTTGCTGATGCAGCAGCAACAGCAGCAGTATAATGCGCAGGCCTCACAACAAGCTGAGCTTGAACGCGAACTCCTTGCTCTTCGTGGCCAATGGGAGCGCGACCAGATGTTTTTGGAGCGATACGACAGGGTATATATCCTCTCCTCCCCGTTTCTTCGTAGCTGACATTTCTCAAACACTGCCAGAGAGTCAGAGCTTTGGAGGCTGAGCTTGGTGCCGTCAACGCCAATGTGAACTCTCAGATGGCTTCCAAGGACGAATTGATCAAACAGCTTCAAGATCAAGTCACCTTATGGCGAAACAAGTATGAGGCTCTCGCCAAACTTTATAGCCAGCTCCGGACCGAGCATTTGGATATGCTTTCCAAATTTAAAGCGATGCAGCTCAAAGCAAACTCTGCTCAGGAAGCTGTCGATCGTATGGAGAGGATGGAACGCGATCTCAAAGCCAAGAACTTGGAGCTCGCCGACATGCTCCGGGAGCGCGACCGAGCCCGTTTCGACATCGATGGTCAAAAATCCACTCACAAGGATGAGATTGATCGTCTGCGTCGGGACCTCAACTTTGCCAATGAACGCGCAGAGGATGCGTCGCACTCCAAGAATTCCGAAGTGTCAAGTGTATTGAACAAGTACAACAGACAAATTCAGGAGTTGGAGGACTCTCTCAGAGTATGTCCCTCCTCTTGCTTTTCATTCTGCGCTCGGTGCTGAAGTAATATTTTAGGCCAAGCAAATTCAAATCGACGACTTGCTCTACAAGGTAACCAATGCAGAGGGTGACATGGAGCGGCTCCGCGAAGAGAAAGACCAAGAAATCCTGGTGCTCGACGAGAGCATGACTGACACTATCCAGCGCCTGCAAGAAGCCCAGCAGGTGATAAACCTTCCATCGTTCTTTCATTTAGTGCTGACAGCATTTCGAAGGCTCTGAGGGACCTTGGCGGTGCCAATGACACCGAGATCGACACGCTGATTCTCGATAACCAGAAGAAGCTTAACCAGATCATCGGTTAGTACTTTCAGTTGCCACTGCATCCGAAGTGTTGATTGCTCTTCAGATTCCATTTTGCAGGCTTGCATGCAAAAAGTGGAAGATGCCATCTACGAGTTGGAGTCCCCGACGCAAACGGGCAACGCTAGCGCGACGCCAGAGTACACGCTGTCCATGATCGAGAAGGCTGTCAACAACGCCAACGAGTTTGCGACCGTATACCATCTTTACCTCGGCGGGGAACAAGGTGGCGAGCACGTTGAGGTCATCAAAGCCGCCAACGAATTTGCCCAGACCCTCAGCGAGGTCTTGATCAACACGAAAGGCATAACGCGCCTCGCCAGCGATGATGACGCTTCGGACAAGATAATAAACGTCGCGAAAACTGCGGGAGACGTCGGCACTCGGCTGTTCTTCAACCTCCAGTCCTTCAACCTCAGTGGCATGCAGACCGCCCAGAAGCGGGAGGCAGCCATGCGCAACGGCGCTGAGGCCCGCGGAGCCCTCGCGAAGCTGTCGGATGTCGTGGACGGGCTCGTCCCCAAGGGTGCCAAGGCTGGCCTGGACCGCGCCAACGGCGACATTGGCGACATCGTCGAGCACGAGATGTCCAGCGCCGCGCGCGCGATCGAGCTCGCAACCGAGCGGCTGCAGGCGCTCATGTCCCGCCCGCGGGATTCCTCGCGCTTCAGCGCCGTCGATCTGCAGGTGCACGATTCGATCCTGGCGGCGGCGATGGCGATTACCAGCGCGATCGCGCGGCTGATCAAGGCTGCGACGGACTCGCAGCAGGAGATCGTCAACGAGGGCCGGGGGTCGAGCTCGATGCAGCAGTTCTACAAGCGGAACAACCGGTGGACGGAGGGGCTGATTTCCGCGGCCAAGTCGGTCGCGTTCTCGACGACTCTGCTCATAGAGAGCGCGGACGGTGTGCTGTCGGGGACGCACTCGCTCGAGCAGCTCATCGTTGCGTCGAACGAGGTCGCGGCGGCTACCGCGCAGCTCGTTGCTGCCTCGCGCGTCAAGGCGAACCTCATGTCAAAGACGCAGGAGCGGCTGGAGCTGGCGGCCAAGGCCGTTACAGAAGCGTGCCGTGCGCTCGTGCGGCAGGTCAAGGCTGTCTCGGCGAAGCAGTCCCAGGAGGAGGACGTCGACTACAAAAACATGGCGACGCTCGAGTTCAAGAAGCGGGAGATGGAGCAGCAGGTGGAGATTCTCAAGCTGGAGAAGGATCTCGGGGCTGCGCGCCGCACACTCGGCGCGATGCGGCGCGCGGGATACCACACGAACGAAACGGACTAGAGATGATAACTCGGAGGAGGGCATTGCGGATATTCTTACATGTAATTTTAGTAACTAGTCGTATTCCACCGTATGGCTCTCTGCGCGACAACAATGAGTGACAAAACAGAGTGCAAAGTATGTAGAGTGAATTGAGTGTTGTATAGGGTAAGACCTTACCAAGGAAATATAGTCGGCCGGTATGTGCAGTAAGTGTAGGGCTTTTACTTAGAAATAAAAAAGATGATATCAGTATATGCAACGAAGGGAGGGGCGTCAGTAGCCGAAGTCCGAATCCACACTCCGCATAGAGTCGAATGACCCACGCGTCAGGTCCAGAAAGCTCGCCTGCTTGGGGAGCGCCGGCGGCGGCTCCTTGTCCATCTCATCATCAATGTCTAAGAACGACGGCTTGCGCATGATCGACTGCCGGTGCATCCGCTCCTCGACCGACACCTTGGGCCGCACGGTGCTGTTCTTGCGCGGGGGCGGCGACAGCGGCGTGCCGAGCTCAGAGCCCGTGCGGGAGAGTTGCGATGTGTGCGACTTTGTGCGACGCGGCGGCGGCGGGAGGCTCATTAGCATGGGCGGCGACGGTGGCTGCGGCGCGAGCGGTTGGTAGTAGTACATGTCCTGCTCGACCGATGTCGCGCTACTCCGCACCGACGGATGGTCGCTGTTCGAGCGCTTGCGCCCCCCACCAAAGATCGACGCAGGCGAAAGCCCAAAGTCGTGCTCAAAGTCGGACATGGCGGTCGAGGCGGAGACGATGGATTCCGTGCGCGGACGCCGGTACGCCTCCTCGACGCTCGCCTCAACCTGCAACATCTCCGCGGGCGACATGATCTGCTGCGGGGTGTACTCCTGCCCGTTGGACCCGGGGCTGCGCGGGGGGTTGTCGGTGTCGATCCAGTACGACGTGGACGCAGCCGGCTCGGGATCAGGTATCGTATTGAGGGACCGTGCATCGTCCGCAAGAGCCAGCGTAGACTGCGACGGCCGCCGGCTACTCGACGCCGAGAACAGTCGTTTCCGCGTGGAAGTTGAGGGATCTGATGCCCGCTGCTCCGAGAGGGGTAATTGCAGCGGAACCGCAGGGACCGGGAGTCGGTGCTGCTGGAACGATCGTTGCTTGCGCGGGACCTTCAGAGGTGGCGTGTCGGGTATGGGAACGGTGGAATTCATCGACGAGTTGGAGGTTACCCGTTTGATGAGCGACTGATGCGACACAGACTTTTTCAAGGTCCGCCGAGGGGGGTCAGCGATTTCCCAGCCGCTTTCCGCCACTTTTGGCGGGGGCTCGTATGCCTGCTGTTTCCCCCTGGACCGGGGGCTGATGGGGCTGAACTCGGACGAAAAGGTGAGGCTGGTCGACGAGCTAGAGCCGGCCGAGTCCTGGCTCTTATCATCGGTACGCTTCGGTGGTGGAGGGAGCTCTAGATTGGGCGGCGGGGCAGGGCGCGCCAGGGAGATTTGCCGCGCGAGGGGTTTCGGGGAGGAGAGTTTGGAGGAGGAGGATTTGTGTGAGGGGACGCGGTGGATGAAGGGGTCGTTGCGGAGGAAGTTTGTGCGCTCGATACCTGCATCGGTCAAGCCCCGGGCACGCATTGCAGGACGCGGTTGCGGTGGGGGATCGGGCTGGCTGAGACGATTGGATTCCCCCGCACCAAGGTCAGACAGCCAGGAATCACTGGAGACGTCCTTTCTGCGCAGACTGGGGCCCGATAGCCTGCAGCAACACAATATGAGCATGGCAAAACGGAAGAGAGACGAGGACGGACTTGTTTGTGAGCTTCATATAGGACGATGATCCGGCGTCGGATACGGGAGAAACGGCACTGAGAGGCGAAAGATCGCCCCCCATGCGGAACGACTGGGAAGACGATGAAGCATACGACACGCGATTCGCACTTTCGTGAGACGACTTTCTATCATTTCCCGAGGAGTTGGAGAACGCAGAGAGCCGATTTGGATCAGGACTGTGCAATGATACGACGCGGGCAGCGAACGGATCGGCGTCGGACAGCGTCAGCAATGAGCCCCGACGGGCCTGCGAGATGTCCTCTGGTGTCCTGGGGGTGCTCGGCTCGATGGAATCGGCACGGGACGAGACAGAGTTAGATGGAGGCCGACCACCGGCGGCGGACGGAGCGGTATAAGGCCGTCGCGAGCTGTCTATGCGGGGGGCCAGATGGGAGACCGGGGGGGTTACGACCGTGCGGACGGGGGGATAGGGCTCATGGATTGTGAGCGGAGGCGGATGTGATTTTTTTGGCTTGAAGCCCATGGCGGTAGCGAGCGTGTTGAACTTGATGCCGGATTGCTTTGAATGAGAGTGGGGTTTCTCGGGGAAGACCTGAGACGAGGAGGGGGATTTCTGGGACATGGGCCACCAGCTGCGCTGGGACTCTGGGGAGGAAAGAGCGGAGGGCATCGCAGAGAAGGAGACAGCGCGGTAAATGATGATCACAGAAGCGCGATGGATGGTGTACAAGGACGCAGAGGTCTCGCTCAGTCCATGGGCGGAATGTGCAGTGGGGACGATACAGGATATGGACAGGGCGAGAAGAGCTGGCGACAACCCATCACTTTTCATTTCGCGACGGCTCGCCCCTAGACCACATCAATTGACACTATTGCCTCATCCATACAGGAGCAGAACGGGTCCAGTAAACACTTATCCATCTATCACTCTCCACGTCCCAAGACGTCCTGCTGCAAAAAAATGACCACCGTGCACCTTGTCCATCCGATCGTGCGCGCTCGTCATTTGTCCAGGCACACACCACCTCGCTACCGGCCGCCTGACCGCCAACACAAATATGCCCGTATGGTAGTCGGTTCATTTTCACGTATCTTCCTACAATTTCGGGGTCAAAAGCTAAATGGCACGCTGCAAGGAAAATCATTCGTCTTCGGCCCTGCATTGGGTTTAGTCTTTCTGGCAGCAATTGTCAAAGTGCAGGGCTGATTTGGCATTCATCGCCTCCACAAATTCACCGGCAACGTTTCAGACCATGGACCAACTTACCTTGCATCCAAAATAACCTAGAGCACTGATAAATCCGAAGCAAATCCTAACATTATTGCTGTCATTAGTCTGAAGTATAGTTACCATCCTATAGTCCGCTATTCATTCATCCCATCTCTGCCCAAACATCCTCCGCATCACGGTCATGGACCGCCTGCTCTGCCCGCGGCATCGCTGATAACCGTGGCGGACCCGCGTCAAAAAGCACAGGGTCCCTGATGAGTGGCCGATGCAGCTCCTCCTCCTCCTCCTCTTCGCTCTCAATCTCGAGGTCTAAGAACCCCGCTCGTCGCGCGGCGTTGATATCAATAGGCTTCGGCCGCGAGAATATCGACTGGCCCGACCTGTGCACATCCGCAGCTTAGCGGCGCCACAACAGGATTAGAAAATAAAGTGCTGCGCACTGTCTCATCACCGCCGCAAGTCGGCCAAACTGCAGCACGTTCCGCGCAATGAGCAGGAACGTGTCGAGGAGCTCCTCCTCCTTGCTCGTCGAGCCGCACTTTGCGAACGCGAGCACCAGCAGCGTCAGCGCGCAGAACACCGTCAGAATGAGATCGACGACGTTAAATGGGGACTTCCAGAATTGCTGCACGGTCCCGGTCCACTTGAGCACACGTAAGTGAAAAGAGGGGAGTAAGGCGCACCCGACCAAAAGCGACAAATCGTATCCCGACCTCCAATATCATAGAGGTGTTGATGATAACCTCGAGGACATAGAAGGCAAGCCCCGGGCAGCCGTCCGTCAGGCTGAGTATTACCGTCGTGACGGACAGCGCCGCCATCCCGAGGTACAGGAAGATGTAAGTCCGCGAGTGCACGAAGCGGTTCGCGAGGCCCTTGGTGATCTCGCTGCGGGTCAACGCATAGATGGAACGTGTCGGCCTGCGGAGGCGTCAGCGACGGTCCGCACGAGATGCAGCAACGACTGACTGTGGGTGGTCGGGAGCATGGCCGTTCAGGGCATCCGTTTCGCCGTATTCAGGATCCATGACATTCGGGTAAGAGTGTTGTTTGCATGTGTGTAGCTGCGCCTTGGCTTCTACCACCACTGCTTTCTGGCTTACCTCTCTGTGTCCTTCAATTCGCCGACGAGTCGCATCTCGGACGACTTTTCACAACCCATTCTATCCTCTTAACCCCGAAGACTAGTTCAAAATGGGAGGTGGAGATCTCAATATGAAGAAGTCGTGGCATCCGCTCCTGCTGAAGAATCAGGAGCGGGTGTGGATCGAGGAGAAGAAGGCTGTAAGTCCCGGTTGCCTCGGTATACAAGGACGAAACTAACACAATTTCATTCAGCTCGAGGAGAAGAAGAAACTCGACCAGCTTCGCAAGGAGAAGGAGGAGGAACGGCAGATGCAGGAGCTACAACGACTGCAGGAAGAGAAAACAGGGAAAAAACGAACAGAGAAGCTGGAGTGGATGTATACGACGCCGGCGAGCGGGACCAGTCAGAATCCGAACGACTTGGAGGACTACCTGCTCGGTAAGAAGCGGGTGGACAAGATCCTGACGGCCGACGAGAATGCCAAGGTGCGCTCTAATTGATTGCATATAACCTCGATCAATGTACTGACTCGTTTATTCTCAGGTCGGAGCCGCCCACAAGAACTTCATCGCCGTCCAGAATGCGAACAGCGTGCGCGACATTGCTGCCAAAATCCGCGAGGACCCGCTGCTCGCGATAAAGCAGCAGGAGCAGGCGGCGTTCCAGTCGCTGATGTCCAACCCTCTGCGCCTACGGGAGATGCAAGAGCGCAATGGGATCAAGCCGAAGAAAGACAAGAAGGCGAGGAAGGAAGAGCGCAAACGGCTCAAGCACGAGCGCAAGCACGGCAAGGACCGGTCCTCGCGCTCTCTCAGTCCTGCGGAGCATCGGCACCGGACCTCCCGCTCGGATGAGCGCTATTCTCGCTCGCGCCGCTCACCGAGCCCTGGCTCCCGCTCCCGCTCCCGCTCCCCTCTCCCTTCACGTTCCCGACACAGCGACTACCCCGTCAAGCGCGAACCCAGCTACAGCCCCCCTCCCGCTGCATACCGCCGCCGCCGCGACAGTCGCAGCCGGAGCCGCAGCCCCATCCGTGACTCGCGCGTCAAGGCCGAGGAGCGGCATGTGCGCGTCTGGCCGCGCTCGGACGACTCGGACGACGCACGCCCCCCGCGCAGCCGGAGCCCGAACTACCGCGAGAGCGGCGGCAAGCGGCCTCGCAGCGCCAGCCCCGCTCGGTATGATCGCGGCGCGTACACGAAGCGCCCGCGCATGAGCCCGCCGCCGCCTCCACGCGCAGCGCGGCCGGCGGAGCGCAGCATGGCGGACAAGGCCGCGCACGACCGTGCGGCGCGTCTCGCTGCGATGTCCTCGAACGCGACGAGCATGAGCGTCGAACGGCAGGAGCGCCTTGCGCGTATGCTGGAGAAGGAGAAGGCGGACCTCGCACGCGACGAGGAGGCGAGGATTAAGTCCAAGGGAATGGGCGGGTTCCTCAGCCAGGAGCAGAAGAAGGTCTTTGGTGGCTCGATAGGGCTCGAGGACAGGATACGGAGGGGCCGCGGTGGGATGGTGGTCGACGCCGACTAAGTTCTTGAGTCTCGTGTCTTTCTGTAGCTGTATCTGAATGCCAGTGTATGATTTTCAATGTGATGAAAGCACGGTGCAATAGTTGAAACGTCGGTAGATGGATACAGTGAATGAAAAGTAGCTAAGCAATTAGGATATAAGGTACGTCTTTCTCTTCCCCTCCGCAGGGCTGGTTTGGTTTTGGGAATTGCATTAGATGGTCAACCTGGCTAGTTCCTGAATGAAATGAGTAAATGGATCGAGAGGATTGAGGAATATATTCTGCGCACCATGGTCACGACTGCGATGGTAATGTTCGTGAGGGTATTGCCAGTAACGACTACAACCTGTTCTCAATATTAGTCCAAATTGTCGCCGAAGTAGATGGAAATTTAAGCACCGACGGAGGTTTTGAATGGTCGTGAAGTCGGCGTTGTTTCCGTTGTGTGTTGCGCTGAGGGACCTGTTTCGAGACCAGTTCGAATTATCGCCAAAGTAGATAGAAATTTAAGCACCGCCGAAGGTTTCAAATAGGGGCGGTATCGGCGTTGTTTTCGTTGGGTGCCGCGCTGACGCTCAGAGAGAGCGCGAGGCATTCCAGGTGCTTTCTGGGGCTCTGGGAGGCCTTGAAAGCAGAAAATGGGATCTCATCGCATTAAAAGGTATTTTTTTGGGCAGGCGGCTAAGTTTGTCGCAGCGGCGTTGTGATTGAGTTCACAGATTCCCGTATGCGGTGACTTCCATAAGCCAACCACGACCTCTTTCCCAGGACAAGAGATCGATCTTGTCTGTCCCTGCGCCGCCGACGAAAATTTGCTTGCGAACCACAACGTCACCGAATGGTACGAACTATCTGGGGCAAAGAAGCTGTTATCTGAGCTTTTCTGGCGGCGACGAAACACTGTCGATATATTGCCCGTGCCAGGTGACCGTGGAATTCGTTGGCAATGTTCGATTTTGCTTGAAACGCGTCCTCAAGTATCCGCGCGCGATAGGGAGAAGCTATCGGCTAGGGTCGCGACTCATCTTGAAGTTCTGGTGGTTCATCTCTGGCTTTGATGCGTTGGCAATGGCAAAGGCGACAGTCTGGAGGATCGCCTTCCGAGAAACCGAGCCCCCTGCCCAGAAGGCCGAGTCATACGCAACACGATCCAGATGCTGCCGTGGACGGTCCAACTAGGGTGGGAACCGCGCGGGCATGGGAACAAGTACAGTCATCGGCATTTGCGCCGATTCCGCCGCGTGACAGTCACGGGGCGGGCCCGTCGTCACGGTGAGTCACAATTCGGCTTCGACCAAACTTTGTCTTGAACTGAACGAATGACATAGGTGATGCCTCCAGCCCGAGAACAGTGTGATGCGCCGCCAGTATTCTGCAAGCCTCGAAGACTTCAATGCCAAGAGAATGAACAGCCAGTTTCCCTTGAAGCAAGTCGGGACCGGCGCGTTGAGAGCGCCCAGTCGGTGCAGCCGCGCTCGCGCCTGGTAAGAAGTGAAGGCGACTAGGAAGGCCACCTTCATGTTATCCAGCCTCAACAGGCATGATTTTGCCAGAAGAGCCTTCAGCAGCAAGCAAAAAGTCCGACTCCACTCACAAAATGATTCACCTCTGCTATACGGAGAGGTTTGTATTTTCGGAACGTCGGGAAGGAGAACACACCTGCGTTGCAGCTGCCGCCATCCTGGTTATTGACCTGCAAGAGTGCACCACTCAACCGACTCGACAAAATCGCCGAAGCGAAATAAATCCCATCCAGCTTGAGCCAGAATTCGTACGTCGAGAGGATGTCGATGCCGATGAGCTCGGGAAAGTCCTCAAGGAGTTCTCGGATGTGGTGCGGCAGTTGATGATTTCCCCCTCGTATTTTGGAGCGACATGATCCACAGTCCACGAGGGAGCGTCAAGCTACGGTGAAGCGTGGAGCCCGTTGGGCTCCTGTCCTCTCCCGCAAGATTCCCAAGGTGGTGAAGACCAACATGGGATTTTCCTGCATCTCTGTTTTAATTGATTCATGAGAGCTGAGGACGAGCGCCAGGGGTACTGATACTCACTGATAGCATGACGAAAAATGTCCAGCAGTGGAGGAGCTTCTGTACACTGCGAGGATGTAGTCCCGACGTCGAGAGAGGGAGGAAGGTTGTCATGATGATGGTTTGTCTCAGACTGATTTTTCAATCGACAGACTCGGAAAATCACCTCATGACCAAACCTCCTTTCTCCTCAAGATCGACTCGCTCCACCTACCCTTTCGACTCCGCTCTCCCCCCTCTCCCTGCGGATTGTTTTTGGAAGACCGAATTTCCCGCTCGTACGAGTCCCTGCCACCAAAGTTTATTTCAACTGCTTTGCAACGCACCGCCGCACTTGATCGAGTCTGAATTGGAGTGTTCTTGAGCCGTCATCGCTTTATCCCTTATTTTTGCTATACAAGAGCCAGTCCTCGTGAACTGACGCGCTTATCCAGCCCACACAAGCCAACGGGCGGTCAAACTGAACTGTATTGCGTCAAAACGTCTCGAATTCCGCATCGAATCAAGAGGGACATTTCGGTGCTTTCGTTGTATACTACTGGTCAGCCCGTCCCACATTACAGATTACTTGTATCTCACGATCCGCTACATAATCTATCCGGTCAACGCCCTGTGAAGACGAACGCCAGCAGACGGGTAAACTAGTTTGAGCCATCCCAGAAAAGCAGGTCAAGAGGAGCTCCACGAGCTACGGGATAGTCGAGACTAATCCAGTACGGTTCACACCCGGCATCTGGGTTATCATTCAGCTCGGGACGACCGAAGGCCATCCTTGAACAATTGTCAGGTGTATCTCCGGAAGTTCAGCATTTGAGTCACCTGAATTCGTGAAGTCTTCCGGTCGACCAGAGTGCCACCGCTTTCGATCCACCAGATGGGTTGCGCTGCAATATGTTCAAAACGTCCTGATCACGAATGACCAGTGCGTCAAGGTACAGTGCTTGATCCTGGATTGTTATGACGGCTAAACTGTCGTCGCCGACCCATACCCCGCCGTACGTGTCCAACCTGTGCTAACAAGAGTTCCTCGAACGCGGGTTGAAACCGGGAGATCGCTTCCTGGGCCAACGTAACCGTATCGGTGTAATTTCCAGACACAAGAACTATGACCCCATACGACCATTGAGGGTTCAACGAAAATTGCGAATGGTAACCCGGAAGATTGCCGCCTTGTTGCGGCCGTTCAGATTAGTACTCGAGATTTGAGCAATAGCTAGTAAGTATACCTTTGGAATAAAGACGAGCTTCTCTTCCCACTTTTGCAATTTCCCATGGCGCGCCGACTTCTTGAAGCCATCGCTCCAAGCGTGTAATGGTCGGAGCCATTCGCGAACTACGTATGGGCTAATGAGACCATTGCTTCAGGCGAAAGGAAACTCTGCATGACGGTCGTAAGATCGGCCAAAGAGCTGTACAAGCCACCGGAAGGGTCATTAACGGGGTGCATTGCCAAATCTGCCCATTCGGAATACGAGGCGGGCACAGCGATCTGGGCAGCGAGTCGATCATTAGGAACCACGTAAAAACTGCTGTTCAAGCCTAAGGGATCGAACACATGGTCTTGCATCAATTGACGATGAGTTGTTTCCTCGCCGGTGGCTAGATTGTGAGCAGCGACATTGCTCAGACCGAGTATATCAAAGCCGGCATTTGAGTAGAGCGGAAAGGTGTATTGAGGTGTCGCGAGCGGAATAGTCGCCACGGCATCCAGCAGTTCCTCCAGATTTCGATCCACGAGCCCTTGGAATTTATAATCTTCGTCTGCTCCAAAAATTGGAGCCGGCCAAGTCTCTCCAACATCAACGGGAGGATAATCCCTGCCAATGCCGGAGAGATGGCTGGCAAGTTGGCGTAATGTGATAGGCGAATTATCCGGGGTATGCTCGTTTCCATTGAGAAAATCTGCCCATCCGTAGGATGGATGAGTGAAGTTCGGCATGAATTTGTGACAGGATCATCCCTGAAAGAAAGAGCGAAAAGGGCTAAATACCCGAGTCTTTTGAGAGCAACAATGTAGACAGACCAGTTCAGATTCCGCCTTCCCGCAAAATTAGTGTTTCTAGGACGGTGAACATTTTCGTGATGCTCGCAATTCTATAGATCGAGTCTCGCGTTACGGAACCGAATTTATCTGGGGCAGATTCGTTGGCTTTCAGGAGGCCGTACCCGCGCTCGAAGATGGGACCGTCGGGTGTCACAACAGCGATGGAAAGGCTATCAATATCAGGGCGCCGTAGTGCGCAGCGACAGAGATTTATGGAGAGATTCTCCTGCTCTTCAAGACCGGGTGAGCCAGGTGCCGGAGGATGCGATGCAAACAGAGTTGGGAGCGGTGCACGACATCTTAACTGGACTGATTTTAATTGTGGCTCAGCAGAGAGCGCGGGGCTTGCCAACCTTGTCTTGGAATATTTTGCTCTTGCTCTCTTGTCGTGTACGACGTTGACCTAGCTACCAGTTCAATTGGAGGGCCTGTGCAACGACAGTCGAATGTTGACCTCAATTCGAACATTCAAGAAATCCAGGGCCAAGTAAATCAAGACAACGGCGAACATAGCCAAAGTGCAAGTGGAAAGCGGCGTCCACGGGCTGGCTTATGGGGGCGATACGAGTTGAGGTGCTCCTTCGACATCGGCGGGGATCTCAAGGCGCAACTTGGCCGGCCCGGAGGCTTTCCGCTCGCGAAAGCACAGCAAAATTGATCCAAATCAATCTTGAACCACGACCACGCGCCTTGACGCGCCCCGTTCCCGACTTGGACATGGCTACTAATTCCTCCTCGCTAACTTTCAATCGTGAGCGCACGCTAATGGCTGAAATAAAGAAGCTGCTAAGTCCGCCCAGAGGTGGTTCGCGGCATTACAGAGTTCAGTATGTGATCGTTAGCTCGGGGACTCGGTTCTTGACTGGGCTATTGGGTAGTTGAAGTTGGTATCCACACAATACTGTACGTTCGCCAGGTATACCCCGCCGACCTGTTCATCCGCCGCAAGAAATACGATACTCCCGTGTTTCAATCACGACATCCAGCTCTGAATGACTATATATCCGGCGCTGTCAAAGCCATTGGGGAGCAGTTACTGACTGTGCGGCGATCGCTATTATTTTCGGAAACCACAAGCTGAACTGGCTGGCTAGGGCAACGTTGAAAAAGTCGTGGTTGTCATCAAAGACAAAGACGAAGTTGCTCTCGAGCGGTTTTTATTTTCCATCGAGAACATGATTCAGGTCGAGGCGTTCAATAAAGACACCAGGTATGGCGCTCTGCACGGTGGCAGCATCTCACATTTTATGCCCTTCTTAGCGTGGAGAATGCCCTCTCATCTGCTGCTCTGGGCCAATATTTCCGTGGCTTCCTTGTTAAACTAAACATGGTTGAATCCACCCTGGGACAAATGTACCTAGGCGGTAAATGCCGACGATACTGCACCTCGAGTAGTGTCTGACGGAGAATTTCAGATGACGTCTCTTTTAGCATTGGTATCGAGCTCAAAGCAGACAACGTTCCAGCGACGAAAGACAAGGCAATCTTTTTAACCGTGCACACACAATGACTCCTAATAACGCATCAAGATAGAACCCTCCATCCTGGATACCGGCGTACACTCAGCACCCACCACCGGAGCATCCGAGGACGCGGAACTCCATATGTGAGTGTATCTGACCTCCAAAAGTCCTCCAACCTGCTTACTTGGAACAAGGATTCGAGCTGTTAATACAGGAATCGTAAATGCAAGTCTCCCGCCAGTGTTCTGGTCGGCTCCGCTCATGGTTGCTGTAGCTGTCACTATCCGTTCAAGAATCCGATGTGAAACTTCAACGCGAGCGAGACGCCCTTGCCAAAGGGAGGCTGGGGATAACGAAGACCACTCCCGTCGCAAAAGACGCAGAGAAAGACGGGAACCCACCCGCGGTAGCTCCCCAAGTTGGACCCCAACCGCAACAGGAATCGGAGACAGAAACGAAACAAGACGACAAAGCGGCTCCTCCGCCCGTCATTGAGGAAGTAGTCGTGGGTGAAGTAGTAAGCACGAAAGAATGACCGTTTGATGTACGAAGAAATAAGTTGACTGTATTATATTCCACAAATAAGATATCAAGGATGTACACGGATCCGTTGAACCAACGGAATAATTCTCTCCCATTCTTCCATGGCCTGCGATGAGTCGTCAATAATTAATGCAAACACTGAAGCAGTTTGACTCGCCGTCTTGTAAAACTCGATTTGGCCGTCAGCAAGGTTGCCCAACATTTCCTTCATCTCCGTTTCTTTGGAGTATTGAAAAATAGCCTGTTCACGCAGGGTCTCGTCGCTGAATGCATCAGAAGTCTCGTGAGCCGTTGTCACGGCATCTTGAAGCTAGGCGCGGAATAAGGAAGAGTGGGAGAAAGATACAGGAAATGGAATACCTCTTTGATTTTGACATCCAGCTTCCGCATCTTTTCGACACGACTTCTGTCGTCGTCTGCACCCCGTAAAGCATCAACCCTGTCCTTTATGTAGGATCCTAGGCCGAGACCGCTGCTGCCAGCGTGTCCGCTGATGATTGCGGCAAGTCTGTCTCGTTCAGAGGTAACACCCGAGAGGTAATCCGAGAGTTCTTCGAAATCCAGTTGTTTCTGGTCTCGCAGT
>JARKID010000048.1:600000-785201 GCA_029449255.1 Mycena polygramma
GTGTTTAGTGCAAAGGAGTCGGCGTGACGGCGTGACGAAACAGTGTGACCATCGGACATGTGACCGCAAAAGTTGCTGCACTGCCACAGCGCCGCTCGCCTTCAACTTGCTAAGTTGCTTGACCAGATTCGTTATTGGCTGCTCTCTCGCATGGATTCTGCACGGCACGTCCGCTCGGACCTCCTTGACCATTACTGGTCTTTCGACCGCCTCGCTGCGTACACGTCTCACCGAAATCGAAATGGCAGACGTCTACGGCGCCCGACTCGAGGATCTCGCCATGACACGAGAAACTATATTGGATGCCCTCAAATCTATTGTGTATCCGGTTCTCACTATTCCCCCAGACATCACCGCTGAGATCTTCGAGCGTTGCGTCGATGTACTTGGACTGTATTTGGTCAAGTGATGAACGTTGACGTTGAACGAGGGTCGCCGAAAGGTAAGCAGGATTCAGTTGAGACGGGGCGAGTCAGAATTTCGACGAATCGAATTTGACTCGATCAATACTCAAGTTTTGGTGTCAGGTCTTGAACGATGCAGTCGGTAACGAAAGAACGGGAAATCCTGGAGTCATTATTAATTCTACTGTAGTCTGTACACGAAGGCAAGAAACCGGTCCCATCTACTCCTTTGGCTCAGCAGCAGCGGCGGCCATGAACTCTGCAAACTTCTGGGGGCCGTCGTCGCCCAAAAACAACTTGACCATCGCGACAGCCTCCTCCGCATAGTCCCCGCCCCTTGCCAGCATCGTCTCCTCAAACTTGCGCATACCCGGCTCGAGCGCGGTCTGCCACGCCTTCGCATCCGTCACCTCGGGCACCACCGCCAAGGCGTGCGAGAGGTCCAGCGCGTCCGCCATCGCGAGGTTGACGCCCTCACCAGCAGGAAGGGTCAGGTGCAGCGTCGCCGATGAGCGTCGCGCCGGTCTGGTGCGTCCAGCGATGGCCAATAGGCAACGTGTACATCGGCTTGATGTCCGCCACCGCGCCCGGGTTGTTTTTGCTCTCCTCCTCGCACGCCGTCCCGATGAGGTCCTTCAGCGCCGGCGCCCACGTCGCGAACAGCTCGTCCTCGCCCAGCAGCGTCGGCTTGAGCTCTGCAGCGGTCTTTCCTTCGAGTCCCAGACTGGCGGCCCAGTGCTCCTCGGGCGTGCCGACGCCGAGATACACGCGCAGCGAGTCCTGCACGGCCCGGTGCGCCTGCACAGTATGCCCCGTCCCGAGCATGTGCAGCATGCCCGAGCCCGCGAGCTTCGCGATGTGCGGGTACTTGCGCGTCACGTCGACAATCGTGACAGTGATAAACTGCGGGCCGTTGTAGCTGGGTTTGGCGGCGGACAGGAGCGGGCGCACGCGGGACCATGCCCCGTCCGCGCCGACGACGAAATCGTACGTCGCGCTCCCGTGCGCGCCCAGGTCGAGCGTCAGTTCCACTGCGCCCGTGCTCGAATTGCGCTCGCTGCGCACGCCCAGGACCTTGTGCCCCCACTTGACGCTGTCCGCGGGGACGCTGTCGATGAGAAGCCCCATGAGCGCGTTGCGCGCGATTTCCGGGCGCGACACCGCGCCGCCGTCATCCGTGTGCAGCACCGTCCCGTCGAAGTTGAGCACGCGGCACTCCTCCGAGCAGTCGCCCAGCGCCGCGCGGAACCCGGCCTCCAGCCCGCACGCGCGGATCGCGGCGAGCCCGGCGGCCTCCTGCAGGTCGAGCATGCCGGACACATGCGCGCGTTCGGCGGGCGTGGGTTTCGCGCGCAGGTCGTAGATAGTCGCGCGGATGCCCTTTTGGTGCAGCAGACGGCCCAGCGCGAGGCCCCCGGGGCCGGCGCCGACGATGGCGATGCGGGGTTGGAAGGTGGTCATTCTACGAGGTGTTGGCGAGTAGTACGTGCGAGGTGTCGACGAGTAGTATGAGTTGGGATTGAGTTGGGAGTTGAGAGTGTTTGTAGATTGAATTAAAGGGCCACGGGCCCTTGGCTCCAGTTATATACTCCATCCCATACCAGGGGAAGAGACGCGTCCGGCTCCCGCAGCCAACCCGTAGCTGACTGGACGGGGCGACGATCAAGCGACGATGCACAAAAGTCATTTCTGCTGAACCGGCGGCTGCCGACATATGTGGTCATTTCGGCTTATTCTTCGCTTCAACTCTTATCCGCACTCCCATTGGAAAAGGTCTCGACTGCAGTCACTGCATCATCCGGACGTTTGATCAGCCATCCGTTTCGTCGTTCACCTCCTCCCCGTTTCGCTCCTTTTTTGACTATGACTGGTCTTTCGACCGCCTCGCTGCGTACACGTCTGACCGAAATCGATACAGAAGTGGCAGACATCTACGCCCGGCTCGAGGATCTCGCCATGACACGAGAAATTATATCGGATACCCTCAAATCTATCGTGTATCCTATTCTCACTATTCCCCCAGACATCACCGCCGAGATCTTCGAGCGTTGTGTCGACAGCACGGGGATAAAGCAATCTGTGGTTTTGGCTAGCGTCTGCAGGGCATGGCGTCAAATTGGGCTCAGCCTTGGGTCCCTATGGTCCAACATCCGTGTACCTGCTGCGCGGGACACTTCGAGCGCAGAAGAAAGCATGGAGTGCTGGATTCCTCGTGCAGGAGGTCGCCTGATAGATGTGGATACATGCAAGACCACGACGTGCGATCGCTTGTTCGACGTCCTGGGGCCATATTCCACAAAACTGCGCGCTTTGACCTGCCGCTTGAACATCCCGACCGATTATTTGAAGGAGGACATCCGTGGACATATTCCCCAGCTCAAGGTGTTAAACATCTATTTCGATCGCCGGCTCTCAAGTTGGTGTCCTCCGAGTCGAGGAGGCCCGATTTCCTCGTTCGCCGAAGCTCCAAACTTGCGAGAGGTGTCTTTGTTCGCATATGGTGAAGTTGGGCTGTCAAAGAAAATCAGCTTGCCATGGGGGCAGCTGACACATTTGACTTGCTCAGACGCCAACGTCATACAAATCCTTTCCCTTACTCCCAATCTCGAGACGCTTATGTACGTCCACTCAGACGTCCCTGCGCACCGCCCATCAGGAACGGTTCGGCTCGATCACCTCCACACACTGCAGTTTGACCACCCGAACTTATATCTTTTATCTTGTCTCACTCTCCCATCCCTTGAGTGCCTTACACTATCCAGTGCGACAGATCACTGGTGCCTGGCTCCCTTCCTTACCCACTCCGGATGCGCTTTGCGCTCTATATCTATCAAAGGGACGGAACGCTTACCTTGGCCGGACGTGGTTGGCGCTCTTAAGGCTGTCCCAACAGTCACCCAGGTATCTATAACAAACCTGAACAGCGGCTGGGACACGTTCTTTGCCCGCATCCGCGTCGACACATCTTTCCTCCCGAATCTAGAGACACTTTGTCTCGAAACGATACGCCCCCAATTTTCGCTCGACACAATACTCGACGAAATGACCGAGATGCTGCTGTCAAGATGGGGTCAGCACAGCGGTTCGTCACGACTTGAATCGTTGCAGCTTATTCGCCGGCGACCGCAGGGCTTCCTATCGTCCATGCGTCCCCGCAACCAACGCATAAATTCTCTCCAGACATTGATCGCGGAGAGGTGCGAGATTAAGATACGAGGATTTGAGCAGGATCTTGATCTCCACGGAGTGAGTTCAGCCCACACTTTTTTTCAACTCACTGAAACGTTCTCACAGATTTATCGCGACCCGTCTTATATGTTGGAAAATCCATACCTATTGCCATCTTACCGTATCCCTCCACGATACACGTAGTCCCTTGGCGGCACGAATGCAGGCGTACATCGCCACTTTACTTTTGGACCTTTCCGCACCATCGATCTTTTCTATCTAGCTTTGTACAGGGTAATCGACCTTCAAGCCTCTCTTGATTCTGGCACAATGTCATCAATTGAATCCTTCATCACACACCCCTTCTTTAATCGGCACTTTAATCGACATCATCCGCTGGTTATGCCGTTTTCTGCTCACTCACGCTGTTCCTCCTCCCATCCGACTTCGGCTTATAGTGCTACTGTACTGATCATATTTCTCTCTCACTTTATAGCTTGTTATTACACGAAATACTGGGCGGATATTTCGTCAACCCACGGAAGTTTCATTGACAGACATGGGCCACGGGGGGACAGGCGGAGAACGCCTATAGTACATGTACTATCGAAAAGATTGGCGGTGGGCCACGAGGAAACAGTGCGCAAATTTCGACTCGACCGTCCATAAAATCCAGATTTATTGCCGGCAGCCACCGCTCAATGGAAGGTTTCAGGATCTACGCGAAGGTACCTGAGCAATAAATACATTAAGAAGTAAACCCAACCTTTCGACCTACATGCCGAATGGGGAGACGGAACGCCGACCGGCTCATGATCCCAACAACCTTCGCCTTGCCTTCGCCGCGCCCATTATAAGCTTATCATAGATCCTCCGAAATGCTGCCCTTATCGTCTCTGGTCTCCTCGTCATCCCTATGCTTGGACTTGCGCGCGTCGCCCTGCGCGCGCCCCTATTTTCCAGGATACACGGCGTCCGCTATGCATCGAGCACACCTCCGAGGATAACAGGGAGAAGAATTGCTTTGGCCTCGGGGGGACTTGCTCTTGGACTGGGCGTACTTATGTCCGCGAAAGTACACGGAGATTCTGTAGCCTTCCCAGCCACTTCGAAGCCGAAATGCGATGAGGGGGCGATCCGAAGCTCCTTCGGTGCTCTTCTGCGCACCTATGTGGTGTACACGATGTGCTCGATACCTGCTCTGGTGGACAACGCGCCGTGGCTTCTGGAGACCTTCACGAGTATCCCTGGGTTGCGATGGGTCACTGAGTCGATTGTGCGGGTTACCTTTTTCGACCAGGTATCCAATCCACATCCTCGATGTAATCCTTGTCAGCCTGACCTTGCCGCTAGTTTGTGGGAGGGGATTCAGCCGCTGAAACGCTTCCCCTCCTTCGTGCTCTGCGATCTGCCAACACAGGAACCCTCTTTGCGTATTCTGTCGAGGTAGATGAGGCGGAGGCCATGGCTGGATCCGGACCATCGCAGAGGACCTCTCACAAGGCCATCGTCGAGGAAATGGTGCGCTGTATCGATGTCGCCGCCGATTTTGAAGACGGTCTGGGTACCAAACAGACAGGCCGTCGGACATGGGTAGCAGTGAAGACTGTATGTGAATCTCGCTCGAATAGCGTCCCTTAGACATTTATGCATAACAGACTGCACTCCTGCCCGATGCCAATGCCCTCATCCGTCTCTCCTCGCACATCATCTCCATCCGCCCTCCGACATCCTCGCCTCCTGTCGTATTTCCGGGTAATCCTACTCCTTCCGACCTAGACGTCCTCTATAAGCCAAAGGCGCCGAAAGGGGACCTCTCCGCCACCGACCTGGCGATGCTTCGCGACCTTCACGCCGACCTCGAAGTCATTTGCGCGCGCGCCCAGGCCCGCGGCGTCCGCATCATCGTCGACGCCGAGTATTCGTGGTACCAGCCTGCCATTGACGCGCTCACGCTGGCGCTCATGCGGCGCTTTAATACCATCGGTACGGGCACGCAGCCGCTCGTCTACGCCACCTTCCAAGCGTACCTCCGCCGCACGCCCGCGCACCTCGTGCACGCGCTGCGAGACGCACAGCGCCACAAGTACGCGCTTGGCGTGAAGCTTGTGCGGGGCGCGTACCACACGCACGAGACCGCCGCGCATCCCGCGACGGCTGCCACAGGGCCAGAGGCGCACACGCAGACCCTGTCGATCAGTCCGGAGGCGCTGCCGCCTGTGTGGGTGCAGAAGGCGGACACGGACGCGGCGTACGACGTGTGCGCAGCGCTGCTGCTCGACGCCGTTGCCGCCGACGCCAAGAGCGGGCGGGTGCAGGGCGTCGGCCTGCTCTTCGGGACGCACAATTGGGCGAGCTGCAGGAAGATCATGGCGGGGCTCGTCGAGCGAGGGCTGGCAGAGCTGACTCCTGCGGGGACGCTGCGCGTGTCGGAGCGCGTGGGCGAGCGGGTGACGTTTGGGCAGCTTTACGGTGCGCGCTGTCCTATTCCTCTCCTTCTCGCTCACTTGCCCGGCAGGGATGTGCGCTGACCTGACAGAGTACCTCGTGGCACAGACCGAGTCGGCCGCGCCCATGGTCATCAAGTGAGTATCCTCCTCCCGGATCTCCGCTACACTCGCTGACGCTGTCCTTGGTAGATACGTCCCATACGGCGCCCTCTCTGAGGTGAGCGTCTCTGTCAACTTCCACGAAGTTGCCCACTCACGTATGGTGCAGGTTATGCCGTACTTGGGCCGCCGTGCGATCGAGAACAAGAGCGTTCTGGGCGACGGCACCGCGCAGGCCGAGCGGAGGCGTGCATGGGACCTTATCTGGGAGCGAATCTTCGGCTAAGTGGGCTGGCTAGGTGAGTTGGTGGGGTGTCATGATTCCCTTGTGGGTGTCGCAAAGCAAGTCGCTAGATACGCCAGCACTCAGCCCTCCCCCTCCCCCTCTCCTCAGGCCGACGTTGACGATACTTGACGTCGAAATGTGTACTCTAGATGGTTTGTGGGCAATGTCAAAATTTTTCTTTCTTCTCGCATTTAGGCTGGCCTCTGCTTTGGGATGTGGTCGATTCGATTCTCAAGAAATCATCATCAGGCTTCCTTGAATCGGACGACCTCTACGTCCAGCCGTCTAAATCAAGCCACTTCTTGCATTCTTTCGCTTTGTGTCAAATCGATCCTGGGACAGAATTGTCCCGCCTTCGCACACTAAGTGTCTTCTCCTGTGGGCCGGAACTCTGATGCTCTGTGGCCCCTCGGAAACCCGACTAGTACACGTCCTACCCAGAGACGTCCAGTCAGAGGCGATGTCCAGTCTACATATCAGAACTATGTGGGCTACTGATATCTCCGTAGCCTCCGTTTTTTTCCCAGATGAAGGGCGCGGAAGCACCAGTTAATGTAGGCCACTGCGCTCGGACATTTCCGGAACGTCTCTTTCACGCGCCGAAACTAAGTAAACGCGCTATTCTGCGGTTTTCTGCGGTCCCGTGCATAACCGAGTCTAGCTCTACCAAGCCAGTCATCACGCTGCCCGATCTCGTGTCGCTGACGACGTGCAGAAGTCTTATAAACGTCTCGACGCCTTACACTCTAGCTGTACTATGCGGTGAGCGGACTGTGTCTTTAGTATATATATAAAAATAGGACCGTGCTATGATACTCTGCAATTATCCTGCATTGGGCCGAAAAATAAAAGGAAAAAATCGGGTCAACCGAATCGCGTCCAATTTTCTCAAAGAACCGGATATTCCCTGAGCGTTTCCTCGAAGATTTGGACCAGGTTTTGTGGCGCAATCCTGGCGAGTCCAATAAATGGAGGTGGAAGGGCGGATCATCCCAATTCCGCATTAGGCCGTCGGCGCTTGATCCAAACAACCGTCCTCCCGCCCTATCCTAGATCCGAGAAATGGAGCCCTGCTCATCTATAGTCTCGCCGTCACCTCCATGCTTGGGCTTGCACGCGCCCCGCTGCGCGCGTCTCGATTTACCAGAATACATGGCGTGCGCTACGCATCTTGCAAGCCTCCTACCTTTGGGATGGCAGGAAGAAGAATTGCGATAGCCTCCGGTGGACTTGCTCTTGGACTGGGCGCGTTTATGACCTCGAAACTGCACGGAGACTCTGTAGCTTTTCCAGCCACCTCGAAACCCAAGCGCGATGAGGGGGCGATTCGGAGCTCTTTCGGTACCCTTCTGCGCACCTATGTCGTGTACACGATGTGCTCGATACCTGCGCTGGTAGACAACGCGCCGTGGCTTTTGGAGACGTTCACAAGTATCCCTGGGCTGCGATGGATCACTGAGGTGATTGTACGGGTTACTTTTTTCGACCAGGTACCGATTCCTTATCTCTGACTTTTTTATACGGCTGACGTTGCTGGTAGTTTGTAGGAGGGGACTCAGTGACCGAAACCCTTCCTCTCCTCCATACCATGCGGTCTGACAAGACTGGGACCATCTTTTCGTACTCTGTAGAGGTGGATGAGGCGGAGGCCATGGCTGGATCTGGATCTTCGGGAACCCGCCCTCACAAGGCATTTGTCGAGGAGATGATGCATTGCATCGATGTTGCCGGTGATTTTGAGGATAGCCTTGGCGTGAAGCAGACCGGGCGCCGGACATGGGTGGCAATAAATATTGTAAGTATTCGTTCTTCTCGACGAATTTGCTTCGAGACTCATGTCTCTGTACAGACGGCACTCGTGCCGGACGCCAGTGCGCTCATACGCCTCTCGTCACACATCATCTCCTCCCGCCCCCCGACATCTTCCCCTACGGTCGTATTTCCGGGCAACCCGACCCCCTCTGACCTAGATGTCCTCTATATGCCCAAGATGCCGAGGGGAAACCTCTCCGCGACCGATGTGGCGATGCTCCGCGACCTCCACGCCGACCTGGAGGCAATCTGCACGCGCGCTCAGGCCCGAGGCGTTCGCCTCATCGTCGACGCCGAGTACTCCTGGTATCAGCCCGCCATCGACGCGCTCACGCTGGCGCTTATGCGGCGCTTCAATGCCCTCGGCGCGGGCACGCAGCAACCGCTCGTCTACGCCACCTTCCAGGCGTACCTCCGCCGCACGCCCGCGCACCTGGTGCACGCGCTGCGCGATGCCCAGCGCCACAAGTACGCGCTCGGGGTGAAGCTTGTGCGCGGCGCCTATCACACGCACGAGACCGCTGCGCACCCCGTGCCCGGCCCTGCGGCGGCAGGAAAGGGCAAGGACAAGACATTGTCGATTAGCCCGGACGCGCTGCCGCCTGTGTGGGAGCACAAGACAGACACGGACGCGGCTTTCGACGCGTGCGCGGGGCTGCTCCTCGACGCCGTCGCGGCGGACGTCAAGGGCGGGCGGGCGCAGGGTGTAGGGGCGCTCTTTGGTACCCATAACTGGGGAAGCTGCAAGAAGATCATGACGGGGCTCGCACAGCGGGGGCTCGTAGAGCTGACGCCCGCGGGGACGCTCTGCGTCTCGGAGCGCGTCGCCGAGCGGGTGACGTTCGGCCAGCTTTACGGTATGCCCGTCCACCGCGTCCGGATCCTGCTGCTCACTGAGCTGGGCAGGGATGTGCGACGACCTGACGCAGTACCTCGCGTCCCAGACCGAGTCGGACGCCCCGATGGTGGTCAAGTGCGTCTGCCCCGCATCTCGTTCTCTTCTTCCGTTGCTCACACCTCGTTAGATACGTTCCGTACGGCGCACTTTCTGAGGTGACTTCCCCCCCCCTACTTATCGCCCTCCTTCCCGCGAAGCTGATTTCGTTTACGTACCCAGGTGATGCCGTACCTCAGTCGGCGCGCGATCGAGAACAAGAGCGTGCTGGGCGCGGGCACGGCGCAGGCGGAGCGCAAGCGCGCGCGGGACCTCATCTGGGAACGCCTCTTCGGGTAGGTGTGTGGGGTGCTGGGGCCAGGTGCGCGGATGTTTAATTGGCGCTGTGGGCGCTCGCACGGTGTCCTTTCGCGGGAGGGTGACATCGCCTAATACACTATACAGTACCCAGCATTTATTTTTTCGTCTTTGAGGGCGATGTCGGCGATCCTTGGCGTCGACATGTGTACTCTATTGGACAATTGCAATGGCTTGTTTCTTGGGCATTTCGGCATCCCGCACATCTCTGCCTTCGGATCTAATCCCTCCCCAGGTTTGCTGCGGTTGTCTATCTCCAGGAGCGGGGAGGTTTTCCCGATTCAGCACATCAAACTCTCCAGCTTCTGTAGTAATGGCTCCTTCACACCTACAATTGACACGCTCCAGCGCTTGTGCTGTAGTAAGTAAGGGCTCCCTCATCTACAACTGACACTCTACAACGCTTTTACTTGGCCTTCCCTCTCTATCTAAAGAGCAACGATGACATTATTGCGATGCCCGGACGACCTGCGGTGGCTGAACCCCAAATAAAATTGGGGCGTACGAAGGTATGCTCCCGTTGGATTGGATTGCAAGACCCGACCGCAGGTGGACTAGCACTTCCACAATGACTCTGTCCACGCATGGCAGTAAGCATCCATGTGTGGCGAATATGCCCGGTGGATTGGATTTAAGACTCGGGGTGCGCCACATTGTCTTCTGCAGCTCTGGGCAAGACGGCAACTCACATGAACATATCTGCTCTTGTCCTCGTTCTTGGTGGCAGATGCACATAATTTCCGATTCGTGCTGGAAGAATACATAATATCTTGTGCTGTGGACAGTCCTCGAATGGAAACTCGAAAGCACTTGGCCGGAGTCTGTGTATGCCTCGAGGCCGACAAAAATAACCGCCCAGCGCCACTCTGTGGGCGCAGTGAGCCACACACCCTCGCTTTATCGACTCCGATGCTTGGCGGCAAGGCAAGTAATGCTTCAAGACAATCCTGATAATGTATCGAACGCGCAGGCGAACTTTGAATGCAAAATATACAATGCTGAGATATCCACTAATGCTATGCTCCCCATCCCCTTCCCCAACGTGTCCAATCAACCCGACTCCAATCCATTGGCGCTCCCCACACAAGAATAGCAAGCGCAAGCGCAGACTCGGCTCGGGCCACTCAAAGCCAGTGCGCTTCTTGGAGTAGCTTCCGGACCGCGGCGGTGTCGGGTTTGAGATCGCCTAGGAGGGGGCAAAAGTACTTTCGCAGCTTGTGTCCAAAGTCATCTTGGTAGCGGACGTTCCAATAGGTCAAATTCTACGGAGGAACAAAACGGTAAGCGGAAATAAAGAGAGAAAGCAAAATTATACGAACATCTCCGTTGTTGATCTTGGGGACTGAGGCCGGAAATATTGTGCCTCGAATCCACCGGTCGTTATTCCGAATCCAGACGGAATCTTTGGGCTGTGGAAAAAATATCAGAATTATGCAAAGTGACGACTAGAGGAGCGAGTGGCGCTGATGAAAGATGGGATGTTTACCTTGAAAGTGTATGCCCTTGGGTCATCGAGACTGCGGGGCTCGTCGTACACGTTGTTCTCGTCGTCGTGAATGTAGAAGTCCATCTTCTCATCATACTCAGGTTCCGGCGCCGCCGCAGCGCCACGCCACGGTTTAGATGGGCCGGAGGGGGCGAGAACGGAGCTCGGGGATGTACGGCTGGGCATGAATGACGTCGCTAAGTATCTAAGGTGCAGGCACAAGGGAGGATGAGGGGGAGGACGAAACGCGGATGATGGAGGGGTCGATTGATATCGCCTTTATAGCTGTGGGCTGTCAAAGGGAAAAGTCAAAGCAGGCGTGATGTGGGTTGATGTGGTTGGTGCACCAAGAAAGCGTGGGCCTTATATAGCCACGTCACATGCGGTGATTGGACCTCCGGGCTTTCCTTTGTTGGGACACAAGAAATGTCATCAATTCGAGAACAATGGGCGAGGCCAATCCTTTGTTCTATGTGGCCACTGGTGGCATACATGCAAGATGGATTCATCTTATAGCTGCGACGAGCTCGGGTTCATATAACAACAGTTGCAGTCGCGGCTAGCTAAAGATCTGGAGACTTCCATCGGCCGGGATGATCAAAGTTGATTCCAAGCATGTTGATTCAGATTCGATTACTAGTACTCCGCTCCAAATCCCAGGACTGAGAAGGGCTATCGTTGCATATCAGTACTTGCCTGCCCAGAATCATCGTCCGAATCCTCTATAAAGACCTTGCACGCCCGCAAAGGCGTGGTGGCCGAGGAAAACGTGGAGGTACGTAAGACACTGATGGCCGTTTTTTTCAGCTTTGACCGAATGACTCTCGGTGGATGACTTGTTTTTACTGCGGCTTGGCGGGTCCTTCCCTGAGGTGTTAGGCTGCGGCTTACGCAGAGTTATGTTTTTCGGACAGTCGGTTCGGGTTGGGTGAGGTTAACCGGAGGCAATGTTGGCTGGCAGTGCGTTGTAATTCGATAACGCCGCTTGCATGACGAGAAAATCATCCGGGACCAGCGGTGGCCATACATACTGGCCCAACATTAACTGGAAGTTTCTGGTCCGTAACATGATCATAAATATGCGAATTTCTAACCACCAGTCAGCGAACTTTCTAATGCAACTGTCAGCGAATTTGTAATGAAACAATAAATTCGACCTTCATACCCGACCTCAACCGGACTCAACACCGCCCTTCCCAGAGTACGCCGGAGGCGCAGCCGTAGTATTGATGACGGTGGGCGGACTACCGCCCACGGGGTACACGGGCATCGGCGCGTGCATCGCAAGCGCCTTCGTGCGCTCCCATTCCATCGCCTCGATATCGCGTGCAAGATGCGCGGGCGACATATACATCCCGTTCATGTGGCCATGGTTCCTATGCATATGCAGATAGCGATGGTGCGTCCTGTAGTACTCGTCCGCGCCGCCCGGCGCATATGGCAGCAAGGGATCCGCGGCAGGCACCTCGCCCCGCGCGAGAACATCTGCGTACGCGTTCTGGAGGTATTGCTGCTGGAAGCGGTCCGTGCGCCGGCGCCAGAAGTACACGAATATGAGCACGCCGCCGGAAACCACCGCGACTGCGTTTAGGTTTATTACTTGCCATGTTGCGAAGGGAGAGACAGACGTACAAGAGCCAAAGACGATGAAGAAGAGAGCGACAGGTGCGATGTGAGGCTGGTTCTCGCAATGACCGCTGTAGCCAAGAGTTGGTGGGTAGCCCAATAGAGGCCAAGTGCGACTCACTCCAAGCAGGCCTCATCCGCCAATGTCGTCGGGAGGAATCCCCATAAGATTGGGAGCACGGCCCATAGACACGAGGGCATTGTTGAGGGAGTGGGAGACGGGGAGAGAGGGGAGCAGACGGGGTCACGGTGGGCTGCTGATCATGACCAGGGGTTTCAGAGTCGAGACGCCGCTGGGTATGATGTGATGCACCAGAAAAACGCGCTCCGCCCCCGCGACGCGTCCGCTGGAGTCGCCGATCAGCTGCAGAGTGATTTGCGAGTGAGACGCCGAAATGTATATTTTTGGATGCTTGGAGAATTCTTGTAGCAGTACCTCAACGCGATGTTATGCCCAAAACGTACTTGCTCAGGATGTCCTTGGAAGATTTGTCGCAGGAAGAACATTCGTCGCTTCCCATCGTTTATTCTACAGCATCTGCTTGACGCCCAAAGCCTGAGAGGATTACTTGAGATTCCTGTGTTGACGGTGCTTGTCCAATATCCTGTTGAGATCGAGAGACGCCCGAGCGCTAAAAGAACGATAGGATAGCTCTGCGTGGGTATTGGACTTGACGCTGGCCAACAGCATCTCGTTCCAACAAGCACTCGGGAGATATACCAGCTTGATTCCGCGTGTAGATCGGTCCTCGTTCCAACAAGGATGTGTAGGGACGGTGTCGGATAGCCGGTAATAAACTCAGTTCGAGGAAGAGCCGTACTTGATAGAACGAAACCTGATTCCATCTTCAGGCTGTTCCAGCTTTGATTCCTGTGTAGGGAGGCGGACATATAGCTTGATCACAACAGCCCCTAGATGTCTTCCCGCCTTCGCCGCTGGATTCATAACGCATAGCTGCTGCCATAGCAGATAGATTTAGACAGTAAGTGATCTGATCCATGAGAGCTGTTTGTCAATGCACTTCGCACAATCGCGAGAGACTCGAAGTTGGGTATTTGAGTTCGGTCAAGGTGTCGAAGGACGCAGACGAGCGGTTAAGAGGGGTGCAAGGGAGCGTCCAGTCGTGCATTGGTCGTGGAGGAAGAAAAGAAACCCTAAGTAAATGCTGTGCCAAATCACCGGAAGATGCCGATGACGGTAACCTTCTCCCAGTCCATCAACAGGCGGAACGCCAATAGCTACTGCTGGCAGATGGCTGTGGGCATAGGTTATATACCTTTCTGGCGATACTTTCTACATCTCTCTCGACCTCTCGACCCCCCGACCATAGCGGCACGCTACAAGACGTGAAAGCCGCGGACGCGTTGCCATTACATACCCCACCACAGTTGGTGCACGAACTTCAGGGCTCCCGAGCACGTACAGAAATGCTTGAAAAGCGCTCACGAGAGCCTGTGGTCATCCCTACCCAGCCACCTCCACTGGCAGACTCTCGAGCCGCATCGCGATCGAACACTGGCCTAGCAATGGACAACAGCGTCGAGGAGACGACAGAGTCGCAGATAGGTGCGATGAAACGGCCCCTCGGTCATGACACAGTGCATGACGAAGCCACCTCTACTGCAACATGCTCCGTCGAGGAGCGCCCGCATAAGCGGCGAAACGTGCGCGTCGTGCATGTCTGGCGCGAAATTAAAGAAGAGGAGCCCGACTCCGTCTCGCTTTCCGGCTCCACTATCGACACACCAGAGGGAACCGGGAGCCCTTTGTCTCCACACGAGGCTCGACCGCGCGAGACTGTCGATTCTGTCTCGGCTCAGTGTCCCACTGAGCCGAGGTGTGCCCAATCTGCGGAAACTCAGCAGCCCACTCCACCTTCTTCCCCAAGTGGATCAGATACCTCTCGCACCTCATCATCGTCGGGGCCTCCACCCACTCTCCCGCCCACGCCTCCCGATTCCCCTAGGCTTGACATCCCTGAGCCGTTCCTGGAATTTCCGGAGAAAATAACGGATGTCGAGACGTACCGGCTTGCTGCGGCAAGCTCGCAGGCATTGTTTGACCATTATATGCGCCTATTCGACTCGGCGGCGATGTCGATTTCCCCGCCGAGTGACGACTGAAAAGATCCCGTCGCTCTTATGCCTTCGTGGACTGTCTATTTTTCATATACCTGTGGAATCGTGTACGAATGCACTGGTGTTTTAGACAATATTCGTTGAATGATGACATTATGAACGCTTGAACGTTGGCCTCTCTGGCGCCGAGTACTTGTATAATTAATGTAGTTCAGCACTTGATCCGAATAGAAAAAAATTGCGCCCTAGATTTGATCGAGAGTCGGTGAAAAGCGAAGCAAATGTGGCTTCAAACGTTGCACCATTGGTTGAACCGGGGTTGAACCTTTCAACTTGAAGTAACTCGGCATACCGGCAGAACTTTACCGGTGATACCATCAATTTCACCCTCTTTTTCGCCCCCAATGTCTGTCGCAATCCCCATACCTCCCTCCCCTCAGTCAACCTCCTCATCGCTCTCTGGATCCCCGCCGGCCCTCGATCCAAGTACCTTAGCCCTTCTTAATTCTTTCATTGCCAGCAAGACAGAAGAAGAACAGCGTTTCAAGGAGCTTGCGGAGGAAGCGGCCGCGCGGGTCGCTGGGCTCTCATTGGAGCTCGATGTCGACGATGAGGGAACACAGGAGAAACCAATGATCAGCGTTGACGAGTATCGCTCTGTATTCAGCGAGGACTGGCAGCTGAGCCAATTTTGGTGTGTCTCATCTGTCCCCGCTGAATAGATACATCATGTACCGCCCCCCAACCCGAACATCTCTTCACATTCTGGCAAGCGATGCCGGCGCTTGAATACTGTTTTGGGCTGACAGGTCCTCGTACAGGTACACGACCAAGTTCGCGATGCGTTTTGCTCGGACATTGCACAACCTATGCACCCCCACGACCTCCATCGCATTCGTCTGCTGCCCCACCGCGTTCGTGGCCTTTCAACACACGAAGCCGCTCAAGAACGCGCGTCTACTCGAGGTCGACGGGCGCTTCGCCGTACTTACACCACGGCACTACGTCCCGTACGACATGGAGGAGCCCACGACCCTCCCCGCGTACCTCACCGACAGCGTCGACATCGCGGTGCTTGATCCACCGTTTTTAAACGAAGTTTGTGTATCTTTATGCCTTCATGCGGGGCACAGGCTGATTTAGCGCCACGAAGTACACCAACGCCAATATCGTCAAGACTTTGCGCCAGATAATGCGCCCGTCAGGGAAACTCATCGTGATCACATCCACGTCCGTCTCAGATATCCTCGAGAAAATGTACGATTCGCCACCGCTGGGACCCCTTCGGAAGACGAAAATTGAGGTTCAGTTTGGACAACTGCGGAATGATTTCGCGTGCTGGGCGAGCTGGGAGGGCTCGGAGACGCTTGGGACAGACGAGAACGACGGGGAGTCGGAGACGGAGCAGTCATAAGCCGTTGAATCTGCGGACCTGGGTACTATCTATCAAGGACAGGCGATTAGAGCCATCGGAGGATATGGGCTGGAGGACTTGTAGATGTAAACACGATTTTTCTATAGACACTGGACAGCCGCCGTGCACAGTCCCATGTTGTAACTTGACCAAACCACAGAGCTTCCTCAAAACGGTCTTCGTTTTAATGAAAATGATTTTCGTCGGATGAGTGTGATAAACGATGCGGGAGTTTGGATGTCTACGTGATAACTACATACAAGTAGAGAACAAAGGGCAGAGGCGGAAGCCCGATTGGTATCCAGCCGTGAGTGCTCTCGCGAAGAACTCGTTTATGGGGGTCGCGTTAAAGCTTGTGAAAAGGTTCAATAAGTTGCCCAAAGCAGCGCAATGATAGACTCACCCACCCTACTGGGATTCAGATCCTGTTCGAAACCTCGGATATCAATTTTACATCCCTCTGCGGTGAGCTTGCGGAGTGTGTTTATGCTATGTTCCGCTTGCACCGTGCGGGGACACCTGGACAACGAAAAGCCCAGCGGCCGAGGACGAACCAGCCGCAACGATTCAAGACGCTGCGAACCGCCAGGTCTGTGCCACCGCGACATCAACATTTGGGTCATCTCGTCGATTATCGCATCGACCGAAAACTGGGGCTCTGTGGATTCGATGGAGAGGATCTGCAGATTCGGGAGGAAAGATGAATCGGAGTGGATTCGGGTGAAGAGCCTGTCCCAGTCGGTGTTCAGGTTCGCTATGGATACCTGGCTGACTGTCGGAACAGCCTCGAGAGTGGCCATCACATACTCCCATGGTAAGACAACCGTTCCACCGATAGATATTGAGCGGAGAGTGCATCCGGATCTGGACAGGAAGGGGACCAGGTGGGGTTCGCACCGTCTGTGCGGATAATCACCGACGCTATACAGCAGCGAAAGAGACCGTAGGGATGAGAGATTGAGGTAGTCCAGAATATTACACTCGGCGTGGTCCAGAGCCTGCAATGTGTGGAGGTGATCAAGCCGAACCGAGGTTGGCTGGAGATAACAGGGTTCATCTCTATTGAGACAGGCGAATGTCTCGAGATGGGGAGTGAGGGAAATAATCTCTGTGCACATGCCGATGTACCAGCCCGAACAAGTCAGATGTGTCAACTGCCTCCATGGCAGCTCCATATGTTCCGGCATCGAAATACACATACTTGTGGACAGCGATACCTCCCGCAAGTTGGGGGCTTCGGCGAACGACTGAATCTGCCACGTAACACCCATGGTGGAGCACAGATCGATGTTTAACGCTCGGAGAAGAGGGATGCGTGCGTCGGTGTGGTTTGTGTGTGGCAGCATCACGCTGCATGTCAGCGTACGCGTTTGGGTAGAGTAAGGCCCCAGGGCGTCAAAGAGGTGGTCGCAGGTTGGAGCCTCGAAGTCGTCGGTTGTAGCAGTAGTATCCACATTTAACGGGTGACATCCCGCACGCATAACCCAGCAGTCCAGCCCTGTTCTACCGCCGAAAAGTGGGCGGGAGGAGATAGGTATACAGAGATTGGCCCATAGAGACCGCAGGTCAAGCGCAATGTGACGCCATGCCCTGCAGACGCTGGCTAAAGCCAGGGATTGCTTGATCCCTATGGTGTCCGAAACGCAGTGCTGGAAGATATCGGAGGTGATTTCTGAGGGAATGGTAAGAACCGGATAGACGATGGTTTTTAGGGCATCGGAGATGTGTTCGCGCGAGACGGAGAGAGAGTCTAGTCGTGCGTAAAGGTCCCCGATTTCTGCGTCAATCTCGGCGAGACGAGTCCGTAATGACTCGTTGGAGCAGCCAGTTGGGATAGACTGAGTCGAGAAAGCATCCACCGGCCCATTGTGGTCATAATCCATGGTGGTGGTGGAGAATCGCTGGACGAGGCTGGCGTGCTGCTCAAAGGGTTGTGCCACCCGGATTCGGCAACTTTCGGCAATGTCATTTTCCCAGCACGTGTTCGACGCGTCGTAGCTTTCTTAATTTTTTTTTAAAAACACAATTCAATTGCAGTTTTTGACACTTTCCAAGCTTTTCGAGAGATGTGTTTGCCTCGATCCCATTTCACTTCTCGAGTGTCTCGGGAGCTCTTTCGAAGAAGGCTGTCGAGTAAAAGGCACAACTTGAGGATCGTAACCCAGTACTAGTCGAACGTCCCTTTAGACTTATACATAATAATACAGGGGCAGAGATCTACTTCTTACTAAGGCCCGCTGAAGAAACCGTCTCTCTGGCGACGAGGTTCGGCAGCGGCTTTTTGTCTGGCAAGACCATCCCCGCCTTGGCCTCCGGACTCATCATAACCGCCTTCGAATAATACTGCGCCCATAAATCGCCGTCCACGAGGTGCGGATTGGTGAGGAGGAACCGCGCAAATTCGTCACCGGACTTTTCGTCCTGCTTGCCCACCGCTTTTTCCTCCCCGACGAGCGTCTGCATGCTGGAAATTGAAGCGTCATCGAATGTCGGAGCAGGCGGCATGCTGCATATCCCAAAGTGCACCATCTGAATGTAAAAATATGTCATCGTGACATGGAACGTCCGGCCCCGAGTCTGTGCGCTCTGTGCGATGTATTTTTCCAGGCCGTCAAAGATCAAGTTCTTCCCTGAATCACCATCCCATCAGCGTGGATCAAGATAATATGCAGGGCGATCTTGCCTTTCTGGCGACAGTGGATTGTGAGGAGCAGATACGCGATTCGAATGTGCGTGTAGTGATCCCACGCAGGAAGGCTGAGCGTCTCGAACTGCTGCAGAAATTCGTCTGGCGCAGAGTCGTTTTCCGCGCGCGCAAGCCACTCCTCGAGTTTGGTCTCCAGTGCCGCAGCGGAACGCGGGTCGGACGACGCAGGGACGGGAGGAGGGCCCGGAGGCCTCCCCGCTCGCACTTCCTCAATTGCGGTTAGCAGCCAGCCGAACGCGTCCGTGAACGGCGCGTCTCTGATACTTTGTGTCGGCGATGTCCCGATGATAAAATAGGGCGATTCCGTTGTAGCTAGTTTGAATTTGGTACGGAACTCTTCGATGGGCATGGCGTTAGGAAGATCTTGCTTTGTCGCGATGCTGTGGATGCGTATTAGCTGGGTTATTGATGCGGTTTAGAGCGACTTACATCAGGACGGGCAAGTCTTTAGGGGCGGGGTCATTGGGAAAGGATGTAAATGTGCGGATGTGTTGGAGCAATTCCTCGACGCTCTCCACGATGCGGTCCCTGTCGGAGCTATCCACGATCCTAGAGGTCCGTTAACTCGTGAACGGTCGAAAAGATGGATAAGTCCCAACCAGATCAGGGCATCTGAGGATGCAGCAAACAGTCTCACAAAGGAGGGGCCAAACTTAGTACACCCCCCTGCATCCCAGCACTGCATGGTAATGAGTCGCCCGCTCTTGCCTGCGGGCACTTGTATCGCCTCGATATTGAATCCAATCGTGGGGATCGTTGTGACGATCTCGCCTGGCCAGATAAGTGCAGTGCTCACTGAGGGAGATGCAGGGGCTGACCTATCTTCAGACGGTACAGAAGCGTCGTCTTTCCAGACGCATCGAGGCCCAAGAGCGGAATTTTGTATCCATTATCCGGTCGGGGATAGAAGCGGTCGACGAGGCGGCGGAAAGGAGTGAGACTCATTTTGTTTGGTAAGCAGTTCTAGCGGGCAAGCTTTATAGGGAGACTGCGGTATACGTGGGCTCCGAATACGTGGTGGGCTCCCTGAAGTTGTCGTGGACCTGTCACGAAACGCGAGAGGGCACGGCCACGTGAACGTGACTGACAACCATCTCCGCAGCGCAATCGGATCCGGTTAACCGTTCTCTTTCCCAACTCTTTCCTCTCTGACTCTTCGTGCGCCGCGTTACAACTCCCCATCATGACGCCCACCTCTCAGCTCGTTGCTCAGCTTCCTCAAACCGCACTCATTGTTATTGATGTACAACAAGGTGCGGTGTTGGCGCGAATTTGCTCGTGCCAGTGGTGACTTACGCGCGTGCGCAGCATTTCTCGACCAGTCTTGCGAAGGCGGTCGCCACCGAGGCGAAAAGCACGTTCTTCAGCATCAGCTCCAGCGATCTGGTCAGTAAGTGGCAGGGTGACTCTGAGAAGTACGTATTCTTCAGGTCCTCCCGATGTTCGATTTTTTTTTTGATCTCTCACAGACTCGTCAAGCACCTCTTTCAAATGGCGCGCGAGATGAAGCCCGCGATCATCTTCATCGACGAGATCGACTCCATGACGGGTGCGCGTGGTGAGGGCGACTCGGACGCGTCGCGGCGTCTCAAGACCGAGTTTCTTGTGCAGATGGACGGCGTCGGACACGACGACACCGGTGTGCTCGTAATTGGAGCCACGAACATCCCGTGGCAGATCGATCCCTCGATTAAGCGCAGGTTCGTCTTCCTTCCGTTCCGTTCACAAGTCATTCACCGCGCGCAGGTTCGAGAAGAGGATATACATCCCTCTGCCAGGCGTCGAGGCCCGCCAGCGGATGTTCGAGCTCCATATCGGGCACACGCCCTGCGAGCTCACGCGACAGGACTACCGCTCGCTGGCAGAGCGGACTGAAGGGTGCGCCGCTCAATGTTTTCGAGTTGACATTGACAAGACACTGTTCACAGATACTCCGGCGCGGATGTAGCGATCGTAGTGCAGGATGCGCTCATGCAGCCCATCCGCAAGTTCATCTCCGCGACGCATTTCAAGCCAGTCCCCAGCGCCAACGAGGACCCGGTGAAGTGGACGTCGTGCGCACCGGGGGACGCGGGCGCCGTAGAGAAGACTTGGTCTGACCTCGAGCCAGCAGAGCTCTTTGAACCGGAGCTCACGCTGGAGGATTTCACTGGCGCGTTAGCTAGTGTCCGCCCAAGCGTGGTCGAGGCGGATATCGAGCGGCACACGCAGTGGACGAAGGATTTTGGTGGGTTTTCTTTCTTTGTTGTTTACACATGCTGATGCGATTGGGGCAGGGAACGACGGTTCATAATCTATATACAATTGTAACATGGTTTAACTCGAATGCCACAGGCATGCTACACACGCCATTCCTGTTCCAGCTTGACGCCATCGATTTCGACGGGTTTGGCACCTATAATTCGCGTCCTCCGTCAGAGACATCTCTTCCTGGTGTGTGAAAGGTGACATACCGAGAGTAATGAAGAATATCCTCGCCCAATCGGTGGTGGACTCATTTTTCCAAGCATGGATGGTACCGCGTTGGACAACGGTGTCCCCTTCATTCACCTTGACGCGCTTCCCGTCATCGAGCTCCAGCACAACCGACCCTTTCACAACAACCGCGTAGTCCAACGACACGGTGCGATGAAACGGCTAGAAGGGGGACAGGATGTGAGTTTCTGGTTCCAATTCTTCAAGGAAGAAAAAAATCAAACATACCGAGACGGAGTTAGGTTCCAAGTCAAAAGCGCGAAGAGTCGAGCCGTCTTTGCTGACGTGTTCTGCGTTCTGGGCGATCTCGTCTACCCATTTTCCCTCCTCAGTGACCTCACTGTCGATCACTGCGGGCGATTCGCTAGTGCGGTACAAGTCGTACATCGAGCTGGCGCTTTCGGGCGAAAAGGACTTCGGGGGCTGGACGGTGTCCGCGACCACTGTCGCCTTGCCCGCAGTGGTGTGCCCAGTCACGACGCGGCGAATGGCGGGAAAGGGCGATTTCGGAGTCGAATCAGACATGTTCGATGCAAGGTTTTGATTGTGAAGTCGGACTCTTGTGGAGAGGAAGTGTTGCGGGTCGATGATATAAGTATTGGGCGCAACTCTGCCTTTTATACTATCTTTCCCTACTTGCATTCCCCGGCGCGGCCGGAAATTCTCGGAATAGGCAGGATTTCCCGGCGCTTTCGGAATATAGAATGGACTGCAGCGCAGACGCGTCGGTGGATGCCGGGTGGCTGCATTCGGAGCATAGGGGTCGCTGATTTATGGTGCGCAATGGCGCGAGGCTGGCATAAGAAACTGAAAAGGGGTGAACCACCGGTCGGTCTTCCGTTAAATCCGCGTGCTGAGTGCAACTGGTTACTCATTACAGCACGCCGGAGGATTTTACTCTGCTCATTCTGCGCTCTTGCCGCTCAACCTTTTGATTGTATTCTGACTTTCGCTGCTCGTTGTCAACACCGTCGAGAGTCGAGACTCCAGCCTGGGAAAGATCGCGATTACATGCAGCTCATTCGAGACTAATTTGAAACAAAATTTCCAACACGTTGACGGCGACGAGAGTTTGCCCAGTCAGGTATCGATAAAGGTGAACCAAAGTTCGACCACAGCAAAAACACAACGCGTAGGTTACGTGCTGGGAAATACCGATCACTCCATCAGTGGCGAGCCAATTCTCCTCTTCACCAACTCTTCGGAGTCTTCACCGTCATGGCTTCCGACAGATCTGCGAGCGCCTCTGCCCCGCTTTCCGTTCCGAATAGCTGTTCCACAGGCTCGCTACGTATCCGTCTAGCTGAAATCGACGCCAAAATGGAGGACCTCTACGCGCGACTGGACAACCTCTCCGTGTCGCGCGAACACATCTCCAACGCCCTAAAATCTGTCGTCTATCCTGTTCTTACCATCCCGCCCGAAATCATCGCCGAGATCTTCAAACACTGCGTTGACACCGCGGGGATCAAGCAATCCCTAGTTTTAGCCAGCATCTGCAGGGCATGGCGTCAAATTGCGCTTGACCTGTGGCCTCTATAGGCCCATCTTCATGCACCTCTGTCGTCGCGCAGGAGTTCCGATCGTAGAAAAGCCTTGGAATGCTGGGTCCCCCGTGCAGGATGCCACCCGTTAAATGTGGACACTATTGCCACCGCCAGTGAATCCATTGATGCTCCGACTTGCGATCACGTATTCCGCTTGCTGGCGCCATACTTCTCGCAATTGGATACCTTGACCTGCAGTATGAAATCATCCAAGAGCGGGCCGGCGCCTACCGAACGATATTCGCGGGCGTATCCCTCTTCTCCGGGTGCTGAACATACATCTCCGGGACACAAGCATGCTCGGCCAGGAACGGCAGATCACAGCTTTCGCTGAAGCCCCCAAGTTGCGAGAGCTAACGCTTGGCTAACGCTGTCCACAGATCTCTGCGTTCCGATACCGGAGCAGATTATACTGCCATGGAGGCAATTGACACACCTGACTTGCACAAATTTCTACATCGACATGTGCACAGAGATTATCTCCCTCACTCCCCATCTCAGGAAATTCGCCTGTCTCAATCTACCGTGTGACTCTCACCTCGACTCACCTTCGGTTCGGCTGGATCACCTCCACACATTGCAACTTCGGGACCAGGCTATTGATAATATTCTGCGCTGCCTCAATCTGCCATCCCTCGAGTGTCTTTCACTGCTGTGTGATGATCCGCTCAGACCGCGCCAATCCCACCTGGTCCCTTTCATGTCCAGATCCGGATGCTCTATCCGCTCGATATCTCTCGGCGGAACGGTGGACTTGCCTTGGGAGGAGTATGTAATGGCTACCCTCAAGGCTGTTCCGACAGTCAGCCAGGTCTCCATAGCGAACCTGAACTCTGACTGGGACAAGCTCTTCACCCGAATCTGCGACAATCCGTCTTTCCTCCCTAATCTCCAGATTCTCTCCCTCGAATCAGCAGAGCCTCAATTTTCGGTCAATGCAATCATCGACCAGATGACTGAAATGCTGGTCTCGAGATGGTACGGACGTAGCGACTCCGTACGACTCGAATCGTTGCGCCTGGTTCGCAGGCGACCACAGGGCTTCTCGCTGTCCAGGTGTCCCCGCACGGTGCAAGCGGAAAGCAGTATCGATACGCTCCGGAAGCTCACCGCAGAAGGATGTAAAATTGACATCCAAGGTTTCGAACAGGATCTCAATCCAAGGTAGGGTGAGTCTTGAACTACGTCCTCAACCTTCCAGAAATTTTTGAACTCTTCCTTAAGGTTCCTTGCGACCTGTCGTTACCTATAACCATCCTATGATACGATCTGGCGCAAAGGAGGGAAGGAATGTGTCCTCCCAGTCGATTTTTTCTGGAGTCGTAATAATGTGGTTGATATTGTTTCGCCTATCTATGTCTACTTGCGCCACTCCTGTTCAAGCTTCTTGCCCTCAATCTCGACCGGTTTTGCACCTATCACTCAAGTTAGCCATTCCAATGAAAACTGGTTGAACAGCGGATGACCCACCGAGAACGACAAAGTATATTCTCGCCCATTCAGTGGACTCATTTCTCCACGCATGCATTGTACCGCGTTGAACAATAGTGTCCCCTTCCTTGAGCGTAACCCGCTCGCCGTCGTCCAGTTCTAGCACGATAGAACCCTTCGCAACGATCCCGTAGTCCAACGAAACTGTTCGGTGCACTGGCTGAATTAATTTCGGTCGTTAATTTGTTCTGTGAAGGGAAAGGGATGTACTTGCCGAGACTGTCCCAGGACTGAACTCGAACACGCGGAACACTGAGCCCTCCTTGCTGACGTGCTCCTGATTCTGAGCAATCTCGTCGACCCACTTTCCGTCCTCAGACTTGATCTCGCTGTCGATCAGCGCAGGGGACTCGCTTGTGTGGCACAAATCGTATATAGGGCTGATGCTCTCGGGCGACCAGAACGTGGGCGGCTGGACCGTGTCGGCCAGCACTATCGACTTGCCTGCCGTTGTGTGGCCGGTGACGACCCGGCGGACAGGGGGAAAGGGAGACTGTGAAGTGGACATGGTGGGGAGGGTTTAAGAAGTTACTTCCGCGCTGAAGCTCTTCCGCCTTTATAGCTTGACGACCCTGAAGGAACTCGGAATGCCGCAGAAGAGGATTATCAGTTCACCGACTCGGAAGACGTTCCGATCACCCAATGAGTGTTACGCAATCTGAACATACGAACCCCTGTCTCGGGACTGCATCGTGGTGGATGAAGTACGTGTTTGAACATGGGACCAAAGTCCATTTCCTGGGATTATCCGAGTTCTCTAGCAAAAAATCTGTTCCGTTCCTTTCGCCATTGAAGCTTCAGACATCTTTGCGCCTTTTTGTGTAATATTTCGACGGCCTCAGTCAAAGACAACCATTTCTCACTCCCTCGAGATGTAGCCACTGCCAGTGACGCTGTATCCCCGACGGTGCCGCCTGGAATCCGCCATGGCCACCATTGCGACCTCCACCTGCGTGAACACGCACACAACCCGGCACACAATCCTGTGGTGCGCAATCGTATCGTAGTAGCCCTTGATCATGATATCGGTGCCAAACTCCTGCGCAACCAAGATACATGCAGTGCTCGGATGAAGATGGGATCATGGCGTACCACAACATCATTCGTCCTCAGCTCGTACGGAAACGAATCGTGGCCCTCCAGACTGAGTCGTCGCCCGTTCACGAAGGTGCCATTTGCGCTCCCAGTATCGCGGATGAAAATCTACATTGGAGGTTTTGTCGGTGGGGTAAGTTATTTATAACGGGTACGCACCTTGCTGCCCTCCTGCCATACCTCTGCATGCCGCCTGCTGATAACGCTCGAGTCGAAGTTGACCTGTTTTATGTCCGGCGGCAAAGAATTGCTCGTCTTTCGTCCGAGATGGACTCGGCGCCCGGGAGTAGTGAGTGCGATTTGCTTTGGGATGAAAAACGAGTCGTTAAGCGGATAAAGATAAAGCGCCGGGAAAATGGGAGATGTTGAAAGCATTGGCGCCGGCATCGTGGGGGGTATGGAGCCGCTGAAAATTTTTGTGGCGTCAGCAGACCACGTAGATGGGGTGCTATGCTCGAGGTTAACCTTCTGCTTCCGCGAGCTAGAAGATCAGGGCCGTCGTTCTTCAAGTTGTCGCAAGGATGGATGGAAAACTGCGGATGGGTTGAACAGCTTCAGATATCGCAAACAGTCGCGTCAGGAAGCAAGTCTCAGAGATAAGGAGCTCGAGGAGGAATCTGAGAAACCGCGGCGAGCGCAATTGAGTCCTTCTTCAAGTTACACGCCAGATGCGAGGCGAAGGTCCGACGGCCTCGATGATTCGGGGTATATACGTACAGTAGCATACCAGAAATGCAGAGTTTACGAAACTGACCCAGGTCATGCTGCACTCGTCGCCGATTACTGTTTCGCTACAGAGTTCGTAGGTCAGCAGTGCAACCATCGAGGAGAGGAAAATGCGTACCGAACGCGGTGGACAATGTGGGTTCTCAGGATAAGATGAAGGAAGGCAAAACGCATCGGCACGGATTTCCCGCCACAAACGATTCAAACGTGCAGCGTCGCAGATGAGAATCCTGGGACGGAGCTGTGAGCGGAGGGCGGAGCAATTGACCTGTCGTACCATTATCGACCCGACCATCTTTCTCCCTCCCCTTTCTACCATACCTGGCCACCTCGTCCTGCCTGGGAAGTGCCCCATAGAACAAGCGCTCCAGTATCTGTCGCTGCCCCCGCGTTGGGTACGCCACGTCCACGTCCGGATCCGGGAACATGCCGGCCTCTGCGTACTCGTCGGTGGCCTGCGTGAACGGGTCGGGCCTCAGGTCCGCGGGGTTGTGCGGGAGGGGCGCGGGCCCGTTCACGAGGGTGTACAGGCCGGCTGCCATGCGGTTGGAGTGAGACTGCGTGGGCAATAAGTGCGTGCAAAAGAGTGAGAGCGAGTGGGACAGTACCACGCACGTCGTAGTTCCACGTCCAGGGTACAGGTTCGGCACCGGGGGCGGTGTCTGGCCGCACCAGGAGGGTGCCCGGAGTGAGTGGGGGGAGGTGCGCGAACTGCGGGAGGTAGCGGAAACCCGAGCGCAGTTCGAGGACACGTAGCGCGACCTCGTGCGGACAATGCGGGTTCTCCGTGAACTCGAGACACACGAGAGCTGAGCCTGTAACATGAGAGTAAATGCACTATGACGGTATTTATCGTTAAATATTATTTACTTTCATGAGGTGCACATTACACAGTGAGCAGGCACGCACAATTGGGCCATATGCACTTCATTTGACGTGCATGAACCGGACAAATGGCACTGTGCACTTGAGTAGGCGAACGATTTGAGTGACCACTGGGACATTCCCTCATTTGGAGGTCGACAAAACTGCGTGCACAATGTAATTCAACACGGACCGTCACAATGTTCAACTTCCGTGTCCTACAATGGACGATCAACGTACCGATCAAAATTTCGCGGTCACACCATCATCCCACAAGATAGCCGATCCCACATCAATCCCAAGCCCGCAGCCGTAGCCGAGCCCCAAGGTCTTCCCAGCTGCTTGACCCAGCAATCCCATGCCGTAGTTCATTCCCGGCTCCCAAGGGCGTCAGAGTGATTCCCAACCCGCTGCCTGAGTCGGATCCCAGGGACATCCCCGCTTCGTCGAACCCAGGCTGCGGGTCTTAATCCCATCCCAAGCACTCGGTTAGGTGTTGGTATATTACTAACTGGGTCTCTTATCCCTCTGCTTCTCCTCCCCATTGCTACTCGCCCTCTCGCTGCCCCACTTATTGCGCTCTTTCTTGCATCGCATCGACCTTCCTGCTCTTCGAAAAAAAAATGTCAAACAACAACGGTGAGCCTTTCTGTGGTATTTCCCTCAAGCCTCGATTTCTGATGTTCGTCCGAAACAGAAAACAACAGCCCCCTCTTCGGGATGTTCACTGGCATGATGAGCCAGTTTTTCCGCGAGGCTGTCGCCAGCGGCAACCTTTCGGCCGTCATTCCGGGCTATCAGGATTCTGCTACCCCACCCACTCCTTCTCAACCGCGCCTTGCCACTCTTCCCGTCCCCCCTGCTCAGCCTTACACGAGCACTCGTTCGCTCGCTCTCCCTGCGGCGCCGACTGGCCATCCACTCCCTTCCAACATTCCCTCTTCTCTCGCCACCACCCAGCCCATGCTGGGGATTTCGGGGCTCGGCATCTCTCTCGCTGGGCACTCCAACAACTCGCGCCATCCTCGCGTTCGAGACCTCACAACCAGCCAGATTTCGCACACGAACGCTGGTCGTGTTGCGGCTGCAAATGCCCACCTTGGTCATCAAACCCGAGGGCGGCGTCGTGGCCCTGCCGTGCGAGGGGCAAGCCTTCACCACGGGCCACAGACCACGCTGGAGAAGGTGTCGTCCTTGGATCCGGCTGGTGTTCGCCAGATCCAAGTCACGCATGTTATACAGCCCTATCAGGTGTGTCTCACGCTGCTGCATTCTTGCTGCTTCGACTCACATTTGCGTCGTTTTTTCTACAGCCTCAACGGGAGGTCGTCTACTACAAGAATCTCAAGTCCGCTCACGTCGCGTATCTCCAAAATTCCGAGCTCTGCTTCGATTACACCCTCTCTGAGGATACTCCGGTCAGCAGTATTCTTCAGATGTCTGCTGAGAACATGCGGATGGGGCCGAGGCATTACGTCTTCGGCCCCACCCCCGCCGGCCCCAGCACTCGCCTTCAGCACGAAACTCTTGACCTCCAGCCTCTTGTCTTCGTCAACTCCGCCAAGAACCGAGGCAACGGGGCAGCGCATCTTCGGCGCGAGTCAATCGGCGCGGGCCTCCTTCTGCGCGAGCTTTTTGAGCCCACATACAAGCTCTTGTTTGCCCTGCCCACCCATTGCGTCGAGAACAACCGGTTCATTCTTCATTCCAGTGTGTCACTCCTCTAGGCTTTAGGTTTATTAAACTGATCTTCTTCTTTGTCTCAGTTGTACGCAACGCCGGCATCACCTTTGTCGAGTCCCTTCCTGGTGCTTTGCCCCGGACTCACACATGCCTCACCCTCCGTCAAAGCAAGCAGTTTGGCGAAGCCTTCGAGATGGACTGGCTGGGCGATGAGTCCGAGCACTCCGACACGTCTGGTGGTGTCCCGGCTGAGTCCGACATGGAGGACGACGACGAGGACGAGAACATGCCCCAAGCGCCGCCCCTGACCGCGGCGACCCCACCAGTGCGTCGCGCACTTCCATCCCGCGCACCCCTCTCGGTATGTGTTCGAAATTCTACTCACAACCAGTCCCTCCTAAATATTTAAATCACAGTCCAACTCCACCTCCACCTCGGCCGTGACCCCCGTGAGTAGTAATGGTCGTCCAACCTGTCTCACTCATATTGACCATTCTCTCCAGTTGTTGCCTGCGTCTGATTCGCGTACACCGCCAATTCTTGCGGTCAGTGTATTCCTTGTTCAATTTATCGAGTTGCCTGCTGATTTTTTCTACAGCCCGCGACCACGATTCCCGCATGGCCCACAACGTCCTTCATGCCTGAGGCCGGCGGGCTCTATCGAGACCTCTTCAGCCGTCACGATGTCACCGCCGCTATCTATCAAGCTGCCACGGACGGCGGACTTATAGAGGTCGATGGCGGCTCTATCGATGAGTGCGCTTTATCCTATGTCGGGCTCGTTCAAGCGTGTGCTCGGAAGGGCGACTATACCCCCATGCTTCGCCACCGCCGTCGCTTCCGCATGTGAGTAGTCGTTATACTCGGTGTTGAGCCTGTGTTGATTTCTTTTTATTGTATCCAGCTTGAGGCCAAACGGCGATCTAGCTTCTCTTGGCAGTGGTGTTGAATCCGAGGTTATCTGGGCCGCATTGAACCTCTTTCTCCGCCATCCCGAACGTTTCTGTGTCGTCACCGACGAAGACCGCCTCTCGTTGGCAATCTCCATGCCCCTGCGCCTCGCTTCGACCATCCCGCCCTCCCGCCTCGAGGATATGCAGGTCTTTGGCGCCCTTGTTGCCCTCGCACTCATCAGCGGCAAAGGCCCAGGATCGTTGTCCCCGGGTCTGATTCAATACTGCCTCAACAACCGCCTTCTCGAGTCCCTCACTCCGAGTTTTGTCGGCTCCTGGAATCCATCTCTCGACCGCGCCGCTCGGCAGCTCCAAGCTGTTGGGGCTCAGGGGGATCTTACACCGCACCGGAGCCTTATTGCTGCCCATGTTGGCGTCCAGGTCTGTACTCTATTTATCTTCGCATTTATCCCAGCTGACTTTACCTTTGTATTTTCAGATTGGTGCCTTCGAGAACCGCAGCCCAAACCAGCACAATGCCCTTGTCCACCAGGTCGTTCACTCTGGCATTCTTGGGCCTGACTTGGTGGGCCATCCTGAAGGGGAACACTTCACTATGGGACTGGAGCTTCCATGCGCAAATGGGTTCTCGTTTGGCAAGGTATGTAGACGTGTCTCACTGCTTACAACTCATCGCTGATTATTGAGTGCAGCTTGCGCGCTCTTATCCCGGTGGTACCGAGTTCTACATCGCACATACGTGGACCGCCTACATCTCCGACTTCGCATCTCTGGAGCCGCATCTCGCTGTCAGCGTCCCCTCAGCCGCGAATCTGGGTCCGCATTTTGGAACCACCGCAAATGCGCTCGATCCGGAGGAGCTTTTCTATGGCTTCTTGCGGCGCAGCGGTAACCCATGCACTGCGGCGGCGTTCGAAGACGCGAAGCCGCACTTCCATCCTGATGTCATCGCGCGGCTGTCTGAGGTCGACTCGGTTTCCTTCCGGCCCAGGATGTTCTGCTGGGCTTCCACCGGGAGTCCTTTCATCGAGCCCGACGCCGCGCAGACGGAGCCGATCCAAGTCGACTTTGTTCTACCGAATGACGCCCACTACGCCGAGGACATGTCGGTCAATAGCTCTCTGATGCGCCAGGGTACGATCTCGTTCCGCAGCTGCTCCCGCATCACTCGCATCCCCATGTCGAAGCTGGTTGAGCTCTACCAAACTCATCCTGACCCTGAGGCGCCGTCGTTCGAGGAGGCGGTGGAGTGCTGGCTCTTCCTGGAGGTTCTGAACGGTGTTGGCAAGGTCTCTATGCTCTAGTAGTTCGCGTCGCGTAGCTGTTTATTTATTTTTCCGTACCTGGAGAGTTCAATTTCATTTGCTTCTTTTGTGCTCTCCAATGGTCTCTTGAAATGATTTCTGCAGTCCTTTCTTGTGTCACTTAAGGAATGTTTCAATCAGCGAACGTCTGTTAACATAAGAATGCAATTAAGCAACTGTATATAATTTGGGCGAAGTTGAAGGCTGAAGAAATCGAGTGGTATACTGCCAATAGACTATTCTATCGATATAAAACGGTGCGGAGCGGTTAATCAAATGCTACAGAGTCCATCGGGACTGAAGAAGTTAGATACATCTCAAGTTGCGCTCACAAACGGTGTGGTCTCGGCTTTCTCCGTGGTTGGGCAAAAACCAAGTGGCATACTGCCAAGAGGGCATCATGGGGTCTCCAACTTTGCAGGGGTGTAAAAAACACGGAATACATCCTCTGAAAATGTCTTAGATCCCAAGAGGTCAAACATATGCGCGGTTGAACCGACCAAAACCGGTAGCACGTGATCCTGTTGCTCGCGTCAAAGAATGCAGTGGCATACTGCCAAGGGTGTATTGGATGCTTTTTCGACTGTTGAGGGAGGCTCTTAGGCCCTTTCAGATCCCCGAAAAATAGGTCAGTATGGAGCAGTTTGGTGTCTATGGTGTTGAGGTCACAAACTCACCTCGGTGTCGTCTGTTTTGGAGTTCCGCAAAAAGCAAATATAATGCCATGCTGCTATGCTGCCAGGACAGTATCCTTGGCTCTAAAAGTCAACAAGGAAGCAAATGAGTTGCAATAGAGTATCTTTGCACCAGTAGAAAAGTGAGCACCGTGAGGTTGTATTCTCCAATATCGTGTCATGGTCGGTGAACGCAGTGGCATACTGCCAGAGAAAGTATCGCAGCTTTCATGGCGCTGGGGATCAGTTAATACTATGCAACAGAGTCTCTGGAAACTCATTAAACTTTTAGGAATCCAAGAGGAACTGAGTACTCTTGAGAATGAAGTATCGAACATGGGAGCACGTGATGCTCGGCTTTCTCCGGATGGGTCGAGGGCAAGAAACCCCAGTGGCATATTGCCAAGAGCGTATCTGGTGAGCTGCAAATATTCAAGTGATGAGTTAAGATATCAGAGATTGCCCGGAAATGCATTTGGCGTCGAAAAGTTGCCCCGGGTCACCTCATCGCCATGATATATATCGGTGCTCGGCGAGGTGCAAAGTAGAATTACAGTGCAAGAATTTGAGTGAGTTGAACTCTGGTTGCGGCATTCTGTACTGCAGATTACGCTCTCAGTCTTTTTTTCACGCTGAAATCATTAGTCAAGGCTAAATTGCGATTTACATATTACAACTACAACGGTGTCAAGATCAACTCCTTCCCTTCAAAGAGGAAGAAATTGGTAGAGCGTTCCGAGCTGGCCTGGGGCTTGGACTTGGACTTGATTTTTGAGTTGAACTGGGTGCCGAGTTTTGTGTCGTATCCCCGCAAAGCAATGGAGAGATTGGACGTGAATTCGAGAACGGTAAATCGCTGGAAGATCTTAAGATCAGGATTTTCGGTGCACTCCTTCTGGTGATACTGTCTGAGCGTCAGAGCGAGATGCAGAAGACATGGCTGTGTTTTTGTATCAGTTTTTGCGCATCTAATAGGGAAACTAGACGCCACCGAGAAGATTCTGCTCTCCCACTCAAGTGGGCCAGTGCCGTCCGAGACAATGTACTTGCTGGCAAGCCATGTGCGCCACTTCACATATTTATCACACACAGCGGAGGCTTCCGCAAGCTCATCCGCCGGAGTAGCTTCCCCACCATGTGGGCCATATGGTCGAAGGTCGAGACAAGGGAAAAGAATGACGATGCATGACAGATAGATGATATCCATCCATCCCTGCGGCGACCGGTCTGGACAATAGGCAGCCAGAGCTTTCGCGTCCTCCGAGGGAAGATCTATAGGAAAGTGTTCATAGATGAGCTACTAAGTTTGCTCGCACAAAGAAACCACTCACCGGCCGTTACGGTCAACCAGAACATGGCTACGCGAATAAAAATCGGCCACATAGCAGTGTGATCCGAGTTCGTCAGAACATGTTGAAGCATAACCATATGCAAGCTAATGCAAATAGCTGGGCGAATGCTCGAGGCGCAGAAGAAGTAACCCCCGACCGTCCATGTTGCAGTCCGGCTCTGTTCTGATGGTCCGTCGCCAGTATTCGTCGAGATAACAGCGTGCTCTCTCCCTGGCTGCTGAAGACTTGTGCGCGATGGTATTCAGTCAAACGATTCGACAGAAGAAAAGGGACGGAACGCACAAGACCCCTGCACCCGCTGGCAAGGCTACGACCTCGTAATCACAGCTCTCCAAACTTGCCTCGTCTGGCTCCCAATTTTCGAAAGCGGTCACGTCGCTTATATCGCGGGATTTGGGATGCACTGTCCCATTATCCGTGGTCTTGGGCCGAGATCTGATCCAGAATTTCTCACCTGGCCCAGAGACGTATACCCATGTTGCAGATATGTCGAAGTGAAAGAGCGAGAGGGCGTGGGCTAGACCCAGTAGCTCCCAGTACATCTCCTTGTAAGGAGGCTCCTTCTCCGGGAAGCCGTGCAATCCGTTGGTTAGCCGGTAAGCAACAGCCTCCAAGTCAAAGCCGCTAAACATTCAAGCGATCAATTCCACAGGTGGGACGAATCTGGTGCTGTAAACTCACCTTCCGAGCAGTGGATTCGCATGAACAACATAGCCACTGGGGAGTTTCAACGCATTCAATACAAGACCATCCGACTTCTCGGCGTGCTCAAGCACGGTTCGCAGAGTCGTAGTACGTATGGATTTGGTATAGTCCGCCTTCGTGCTGGAGTCCTTCGGGGGCGGCACCCGCAGGCCTTGGACTAGGATAAAATTCAGAATGCATAGCCGTTCAAGCATACTTTCAATGCTCACCTTGAACCTCGAGTGGCGCATCCATCCTATAGTTTTTAGCTACCTGTGAACGAATATCCTCTGTTTTTGGTCCCGCTCGCATGTCAAAGATAAACAAATCAACCCCAGTTCCCCAGAGTCTGACTCGCTCAACATCGGACATGGAATTCCACTGTGACAGGTCCATCCAACGCAGATGCGAGGCATTGACAGCGGGGTAAACCAGATCTTCAGTGTTATATTCCCTAAACAAGGCGCCGTCTTGAGAACACCGTCGGCGGACGTTTGCCATAGACGTCGTGACATCGAATATAAGCTTGTACTCAGAGTGTTCCTGTCATTCGGTAAGAGGATAAAGCAAGCGTCTTTTGACAAAACCTACCGAGGCTGAGTGGCCAACATATTCGAAGGTCCGCTCGGTGATCCCATCGGGTAACAAGGCAGAGACGGTTTGTCCCATTGCAGATCGCTGTTGGAATGTCGGATCAATAGCAGAATATGTGGGTTTACGCACCTCGATGGGCTTTGTACCCGCAAGATCATTGATCCAGCGCTAATTTGAATGTTTAACTTCGAGTTGCGATCGAAGCAACGGCACAAACCTTGGCATTATGTGGGTCCTTCCACTCCGTCTGCAGCGAGGTTTAGTGCGTGTACAAATTGAGCTGTATCCAGTTTGCATACATCTAATCCAAAGAGCGGAGTCGGTGTTGTGTCATCTCCCTGGGATGACCCTTCTTCTTCGCCTTCGGAATGCTATTGTATTGTTTTTTTATGGTGAGTGCGAACACAGAGGTTGAAGTGTGTCCCATCATCTCACCTCATGCTCCTTCGCAACTTCTAGCTTTGCTTTCTTGGCTGCGGCTTCGGAGGCTTTTTTAGAAGCTTTGCGCTTGGTTGTTCTCGCCACAGCTGGTTCCGTCGGTTGCGAGTCTGGCACTGCAACAGCGGCTTTGACCCGAGTGCTGCGCCGCGTGGCTTCCTTCCCTGTGCTGGGGGAAGGGGATGCAGGCTTGCTATCGGCATCCATGTTGTGATCTGAGGGCACAGGCGACAAGGGACTCGGAGGGCCCGCGGTGGGATCTATTACACGGGTGTAAGCATTTTCAACTGCAGAGTTGATTTGATTTACCGTCAGCTGGGGGAATCTGCGATTCCGCCACCGCAAGTACGTTGGAGCCTGTCGATTCCGCTACCGCAGGTAAGTTGGAGTCTCCCGATTCCGGCACCGCAGACACTTTGGGCCCAGTTGATGCGGACAAGACGGCTTGAGTGGCTGCCATTGGAACTGCTGTAGATCAGAATCTTGACCAAAAATTACGAAGTAGCGTAGCTATATCGCACGTACCTATAGCTGGCTTTGTCAAAAGTGTGCTTTGAGGATCGCTCACTTGAAACTGGTCAGCACCGACATCACAGCCATGATGAGGAGTTACCTCTAGCACCTGCCAAGTCGGCAGGCGGACTCAAAGGTCGAGGTGGACCCCCATCCCTCGCTCCGACCGGCGGCGTAGACGGTGCACGCGAGAGAGCACGTGTGAGTGGGCCAACAGGAACCGCAAACTCCATCTGTGGACGTATTGCTTGGAAACGAGGAAAGTGGAAAACTCGGGATTGCGTGGTGGCGGATTGCGAAAGCCTGTTAGAAACTATGTTTGCTTGGTGATCACTGAACCGTTGTATGATTTCTGGCCACTGTGTCAATACAATGTATGTTCGCCGACGGAATAATACCTGAGAAGATTCCAGTATCTCTTTCAGTTTGTACGGGCATATCTTGCATGATGCGGTAGAAGTTGGCGGCCATGGCTTGCTCATTAGCCAATGTGTGCCGGCCGAGTACTAGTATAGCTTGCTCTAAATATGCAAGGGCTTCCGATTTGTGGCCAGCAGCGATGAGACAGTGGCTGATCTGAGCAAGACATGAGTGGAAGACGCTACAATAACTTGAAATGGACATACCTCATGCTCAATCCCCATATCCAGATGTGTTGTAGTCAGATCCATATCGCAGAAAAGAAGAACAGGCGAGATGTTGAGTGCGTATGAAAGCGGTCGGAAAAATTGGGACGCAGTCATTTTCTTTTTCTTCAACTTCGCTGCGTCAAACGGCAAACTGAGGAATATATTATGAAGACGTGTGATGTTTAGGAGCGATGTCTGACCTTTTGAACCGCTGACCGACCGGTTCCCTAGGGTTGATCGCAATCTTATTCCCCAACGTAAGCACCGGTGCATGTTCCGCCCCAAGCTTCACGCAGAATCAGTGCCAAATCATACGCATGGAACAAGAACACTAACCTCGAGGATCCAGATGATAGCAGTAGCCATAGCCTGCAGGTTTTTGAAGGTTTTTGCCTTTAGAGTGATGCCCTCGATCTCGCTATAGGCCACAAGCGCTTGCAAGGACTCGATTACTGTGCCTGTTTTTGGGGGACTGTCTTGCTGCTTCGCACCCGATGCTGCCTCTTGGCCGTTTACTGTGCTCGAGGAAGGTAGCGGCTGTCCGTCTGGAGTGGCGACGGCAGTAGCTGGGGTAGAAGGGGTATCAGATCCGTTCAATTGTGCCTTCAGCGAGTTTAGGTGCAACACCCATTTCGAAAGGGGCTCCAAAGCCTAGATATAACGGCAGATTCAGCTTCTAGACTGGACACAAGTCAAGATTTTCACCCCAAGGACAGCATTGATGTTTCGGAAAGTGGGCGGGATAGATTTGATACTCGAAGGTTTGCCAAGGCTCGGAAAATCCGTCGCAAGAATGAGGTCAAGGACCTGGAAGTGCAATAAACAGGCCCAGACCTGGCCGCGAGCAAGGCTGTATGTGGTGGATTTTGGGATATTAGATGCCAGTTCCTGCAACCCAAGAGCTGCACGGAATTCCGCGCCGTCCATATCAAAGGCTTTTGGCTCCGGCACTGCTACGGCATCCAGTTTCTTCAGAGCGGCCAAGAAGCAGGCATACTCGGGTCCCAAAGCATGGGGATCAAGTTTGATCCAAGATCCATCTGCCATGATATCTGTGCGCCAGCAGATGCTCTGGAAACATGGAGTGGCAAAGAGCCTCATGGTGGTCGAAAGAAGGAAGCAGTGTGGCTGTCCGCCTCTAGCGGACAGCCACTGTGATGCGCCGTGAGTTCAAGTCCCGAAAGTAGCAGTATTTCGTTTCCTTTTTGCATCAAGCCGCAAAATTAACTGCCTGTTGCCATTTTTGGGTTGAGTTTTGAGCTGTGCGCTTGGCCTGTCTGGAGTCTCGTCTTTAAGGCACTGACCTCAATTAGGCTTTACCTTTGCCGCATGATCTGCTCTAGCTCAACTCGAGAGCGGTATGTACCAGAAGCTTCAGAATTATGCGGAAACTTGAGGAGAACTGAGAAAACTAAGACACCCAAACCCCGTTTATCGAACTTTTGCAGCTACAAGACAGCGGCAAGCACATAGAGAGATAGAAAGTCGAGGAGGGAGCAATGAATTGATTGGGAGAATGGAGAATTTAAAGCTGGGGCACAGTCATTATTGCAGCTCAGCCTCGTTATTCTACCTTCTGGCTTCGATTTTTTTTATCCAATACCACCCGAGCTCTCCCACTTATATGTTCGTTGCTTTGGCCGCTGTGGTTAACACCTCGCCGTAGTTGCCAATCATTTCGGACTGAGCCCAATGTATATTGGCAAACCACGCAAAAAAGAGTGTCCTAGACATTTGTAAGTGTTCGACGAGTTTGAACTAGTCAGTTCTTCACAGTACGGGCAAGTGCGTTCACGTATATACTATTTAACTCTCATGTAATCATTCACCCGAGTCAGACTCGGATCTGCTGAAGTCGTTCAAAGCCTTGGCTGATACAGGAAAACAGCTTTACTTCGACAAAGGTAAAAATACTACAATGATTGCTTCTTGCTCTGACTGCGAGTGATCCTGCCTTCCGATGGATCCACATTTTCCACTTCCACCATGGAAACTCGCCTCTTCTTTGGTGCAGCCGTCTTCCCGATGTCTTCCGCCCGAGGTCGCTTCCGATTTGACTGGCCAACTGTTTGGAGCGGACGACGGCCCCGAAGGATGGACTCATCCAGGATTTTTTGCGTTGACCAAACACAGTCCACAAAGATGCGGAAACTGTATAAACCGAGGGTCGTGTCGTTAACTTCCGCCTTGACATCGGTGATGACCATTTCTCGTGTCTGTGAAATGAAGTAAGTGAGACTGAACCTCAAGAGCGAGTACACTTACCGCTTTCCACCAAGTAGGACCGGGCTGTGCGGAGAAGGGCGAGTAAGAAACGACGTGGCCTTTGCCTTCCCCAATTGTGATGGCAAAATTCACGGCCTCGATGGATTTTTGACGACGATCTGCGCGAAGGGTGGTAGGAATAGAGGGAACCTGAGGCGCAATTCCAGGTGGGACTGGGGAGAGAGATGAACACCGAAAATGAGGCCAAAACCAAGAGACTTACCTCGTGCATGCCCATCTGGATGAATGACCGCATTGGGAACAAAAAGACCAAGCGCATGGGCCTCCTGAAGTCTATCGGCATCAAGACGAACGAGATTCCTCCGGTACGACGAAATGTGCCGCAGATATTTGATGTGGCCACTTTGATTCATCCGTAGAGGCCGAGCGCCAGAGACAAACGGAAGATGTGCATCGGAGGTAGCGAGCTGCATGCGAGACGCGTCGTACTCAATGAAAACCTTGTGAAGCCGATTGAATGTGGCCTCATGCTGACAGACATATAGAGCTGGCATCTGAGGGTGGATAAGAGCTTCCAAGAGCTGGTCCGTAGCTTCCTGGGCCCCACTGCCATTGAATACCGTTTGGTGGTTCTTCATCGAGGCAACAATCGGTGTGAGGTCCTTTGGCTTAGACAGTATGTGGGCTCGCCAAGCTCGAAGAGCCGCCAACGTCGCTGCAGGCTCTTGGCTGTATACAGGGCCATGTGTCCGACTCCACAATACTTGCCAGAACTGCCGTGCATTCAGCGAGGCAATCGGAAGTATTTCGTGAGGAACATACCGGAGATCCAGGCTCGAGATCCTGAAAGGTGAAAGCTGAAGGCATTTGCATCAAGTGCAATCGGATCATGACGTTATGGTCCACAAAAACGAGAGTATACTTGGGTTTGATGAAGGCCGCCTGAATCGATATCATGCGAGCGCCGGAGGGACCGTCAATGTACTCGGGTGGGATAGGATATGCATAACTCTTCTCGCCCCTGTGAATCGGTGGCTCACTCACGATTCTGCGATACCATTCGGTAGGCATCCAGAAGCAGTGGCCTTCGAGATAATATCCGACCCGGAAAACAAACTGGCAAGATTTAATTTCTAATGTACTGAGAGGATCACGAACACATACGTTTCTGCCTTCCTCGGCATTGCATATCGCAACAACCAGCTCTTTTCCTCGTGCCTTTGCCCGGATACGGCCCGTAATCTTGAGACTATTAACGTAGTCTGCGGCCGAAGCAGGAGGCTTGGGTGGCGGGGTGTCCGATACCTGTACGACATCGACTACGCCTCAGAGCGAGTTATCCACAAATAAGGACGAAGAGACGGACCATGTCAGCTGCACCAGTGTCGCTCTGCATATCGGCCTCCTGCGGGTGTTTAGCCAATGTGTTTTTGAATGCACAGAGAAGCCTACAGAATTGTCCCCAGAACTGCAGGTCGGTGTGAGCGTGGGTGAATTACAGTGCTTTGGGTAAGACAATTGAGAGGAGATACGGACAGCTGGAAGCAAATGAACGCACCAGATCAACTTCATCTTCCACATCGGCTTTCTCCGGCATCTCCAGATCGACTTCATCTTCCATAGCGGCTTCGGACTTTGAACCCTTTGTTCACGATTAGCGATGATAGCAGATAGAAACCACACACATACCTTGAAGGGCTTGGTCCCTTCGTCGGAACTGGCACAATGACAACCATTGCAGTAGAATTCAGGTAATTCTGGCGACTTGTTCTTCTTCTTCTTCTTCTTCTTGGAAGGGGCTGCTTGGTAGCGCACTAGCGGGACGAATTTGGTGTCGGTGGGAGAGGACACATGAACAGTAAAAGTCTGCCGATTGCCATTGACCCGGGCGCAGCATGGCGGATGAGCAACAAACTCCCCTAGCAAAGGCGCTGTTTCAATGCTGGATCCATATAAAGGCATAACGGCGTACCAATGGAATCTGATTTCTCCCAATTGATTTCACGCTCCAGAAGCTTGAGAACACCTTTCTCTGGCATGTTTGATCCCTTGGTGGTGAGAGAAGTGGATTTGAGCAACCGTTGGCGGTGGTGGGAGGAAGGAAAGAAGAGAGATCAAAACGAACCAACTTACGTGATGTTTGTACATGTTTTGATCACGTGACCATAAACATGAATCGAGCAAGTCAGTGGCTCGTCGCCAGCAGCTACTATCCCCGGGAATTAAAGACGCCAAAAGATGCAGGACACTCTCTGGACTAGAGGGAAATTGTTTTTTGTCCCGGATATCGGGAAATGAGGGTGCTGCAATGAAATTTATTACGAGAGTAGGCGGTGAAGGAAAGATTGAAGTGGCATATTGCCAAGGACATACATGGAGGGGTAAAAACACTTTCAGTGTACTTTAATTATGCTGTTGAGTTCATATAAATCATTGGTAGCTCCAGGGCTGCGTATATAGCAATACAAAATCAAAACTTTGTTTCGGGCGGTTTCAACTTGCCATCACGCCAGCTCGGGTCAAAACAGGTTTTATTTCAAAGTAACCACGCTAGCAAGCACCATAAAACGTACGAATCAAGTGAGTGTGCACTGCATATCAATCAACCGAGTGCAGAAGAATCACTACGGCAAAGGGAATAATGAACGGTGTTAGTTTGCAGGCAGCTGTTGGGGTTCTTGCAAATACTTGTCACGAGCTGTGGCTTTACCTATCTTCTCCACTTCACTCTGTGTGAGTTTAGCCCCTTGCCTTTCGCCTGGTTGTTCCGAATTGGCATCTGGCAAGGTTCCTGTGACGATCGGCCCAACAGCAGACCACATGAAGACGGCGCCCACCCAGGCGGCGTGAAGTTTTCCTTCCGGTGATTTCTCTGCGCAATTGGCGCTCAAATCAGAATGGAAATATGTAAAGTGGATAAACATACCATTGTCTGGCACTGGACCCTTCCAATCCAATTTGGCCACCTTGGCTGCATTCGAATATATCGAAGCTTTGTTTATGAACGTTTTGGATGCCCACCCGCAAGCCTCCAACACACTTTGGCCGGAGAGCTGGTGTTTCTGATTGGCATTATCGGTGAACTCCTTGTGTGAAGTTGACACATCCAATCCCAATGCGGTGAGGACAGTCTGCATAGCAGTGAAATTTCGGACCAATTTCACCAAAGGTGTGGACACTGCATCGATAAACTTTGCCTCAGTGAACGAGGCTTCTCCCAGTGGTGGGCTGAGGGCACCCAGGAGTTGGATAATGGTATTCTGAGTTGTCAACGAGCCGGCACGGGTGCGGGTTGCAGAGGGGTGAGATGTTCGTGTCCGAGACGAGCCGGAGGATTTGGACGATGAGTTGGACTGGGCATCTTGAGATGCTGGGTTAGGTTCGTCGCTCGCAATTGGAGTGGCAAAATGCTCGGTGGGAATGCTGATGCTGCTGTTCCAGGTAGATATATCCCCAAGATCGCTGGAGAAGGAGGGTTCCCGACTGCCCCGGTCGTGGTCGCCAATCCCACTGCTGCTGCTGTGCTCGGTGCGGAAGCTTGAAAGTGACAAGGTACGCCGAAGGTCCGAGGAGGGGTGTAAGGAAGAAGTAGCAAAGCTGTACACCGGCTGGGGCTGGGGCTCGATTGTGAAGATGAGGATGAAAAGCGACTCTGGGTGAACACCCATCGGACCATATGAGGTGAAAAAATCCTGCGACTTGGAAGTCAGCAGTGAGGAGAGAACTTCGCCGGTGGAATAGCTGGCGGTATGTTGGACAGAATTTTCATGGACAGCTCGGTAAATCTGCGAGAGCTTTCCAGTGAACTGGTAGCCGGATCCTGCGGCTTTGTAGCCCAAAGCTTCAAAATCTGGTACGCGAGTGGTGCTGACCAGAACCGAGTTGGGCTCAGGAAAGGTGCCACTGAGGAGTTCTGTGATAAGAGTGTTTCCAAACGCCACAGTCCCAAGCTGGATACCTGTGCGCAGTGCAAGAATCAATGCTGTTGCCCGCACAGAGAAAGCACCACTGCGCATGGTTTTTTGAGAGCGTGGGATGTCCAAGGAGTGAACGATTGCGAAATCGCCCTCATCCCCACTTTTCACATAGATCCCACAGCTGACGGTCTCGGTGTCCGGGATGCCAAACAGCGCTTCCCAATCTGGATGGAGTGATTTGATTTAGTGAATAAATACCGAGGGTGGCTCTTTATCAACACACCGCTCGCAGGAGGCGCCGCAAAATCCATTGCCGTCCCGATCCGTCAAGAAGAAAAAAGATGCTGATGGCAAAGATGATTTGATGTCACGAGTCACATCAAATTCGTCTTTTCTCCGACGCCATCATGGAGACTCCGCCCCGAGCTGAATTGTTGGATGCTTTCCGCACCCATTACAATCGATTCCAGACTTCTGTGGCCGATATCATTCAGAACCCTGCCGATGCGGTGGTCATAGCGCGACTAGGGGACGATTTGGATGAGTATGCAGATTTAGTTGCACAGGTGTGTCAAGTCTTTCTTTTTAAAAAAATAGGTACAGTACTCAGAGCCCTCCAGCACAGCGATTTATTTGATCCTGCTGAGCTTGCAACAATTCAGACCAGTCTTGTGGCAATGCAGAACGATGTTCGACTAGAATATCGTGCAGCTATCGATGCCTCCCATAACGGGCGCCCAATAGTGATCCAGACGGTTACCACCGGCCGCGCGGGACGGCCTCGGATTGAGATCGATCCCGACTTTCTTCGCTGGGCTTATTCCCAGCGGACTACCGCTGGGATTCATCGATTTCTGGGTGTGAGCCGGAGCACAGTTCGTTCCGCTCTCATTCGTCATGGCATAGCCAGCCCGCAGTCAAATCCTTTCACCGCAGATGACCCTCTCCCTCCTGCCCCAGAGAATATTCTTCCCAATCCTGAACTTGTAAACGACACCGAGGACGACTTGCTTGACCCTGATCTGCCAATCCCTGCCCAACTCCCATCCGCTGTCGAGGACCTTGCCCCTCCGCAGGTGGCATCGTACACGGGCCCGTTGTCGAATCTGTCGGACGATGAACTGGATCTGCTGCTGCTCAGGCTGCGATCTCATTTTCGCCGGGCAGGTCTTGGAATGCTCGACGGAATGCTGAGGCGTCTTGGGCACCGCGTCCCAAGAGAACGTGTGAGGCAATCGCTCCTACGTATCGACCCAGTCCGCCGGATATTTGAAAGGATTCGTATCCGACGGAGGGTGTACTCTGTCCCGGGTCCGAACTCTCTTTGGCACCACGACGGTCAACACGGTACAACTCTTTCCTTCTCACCATCGTACTTGTGCTGAACCTCACTTTAGGACTCATTCGTTGGGGAATAGTCATCCACGGCTTCATCGATGGGTATTCACGTCTCATCACTGGACTGCGTGCAAGCGACAACAATAGCGCGCATACTGTCCTCGATATCTTCCTTGCTGCATGCAGGGAGTTTGGTGTCCCGTCCCGAGCTCGCGGTGATCACGGAACGGAAAATTTGTACGTTGCCGCTTGGATGGAGACCCATCGTGGAATTCTTCGCGGGTCGTATATATGGGGACGGTCAGTGGGCTTCAAAAACGGAGCTAAATTACTGTTGTGCTAATATCTCAACAGGAGTGTTCATAATGTCCGTATCGAGCGCCTATGGGTTGACATCACAGTCCAGTTGGGTGCTACCTGGTCCGAACGATTTACGATTCTCGAGCTACGCCACGGGTTGGATATCAACAACATTGCCCATATCTGGCTCCTCCACTTTCTTTTCCTCGCCACAATTAACAGCCAGCTTGCTTTCTTCGCCCAGAGTTGGAATCAACACCGCATTCAAATCCGAAATGGGCCCAACCGGTCTCCAGCGGACATGTTCGTCTTTGACATGCTCGTCCACGGCGTCCGGGGGAATCAGTTGCCTGACGAAGAAGTCCTCAACGAGGAAGAGCTCGAGGTGTATGGAATTGATTGGGAAGGCCTCAGAGATGATAACCTTCTCGCCTCTCAGCGGAACAATAACCCGACCTCCGAGGCCGCCACTTCGTGGGTTGGCCGCGTTGGGCCTCCCCCTCTCAGTGATCTCAGCAGTGTTGTCGTTGAACCTCCCGCAGGTGTGTTGGAGGAGGGCGAGGACCTTGAACTGTACAATGCTGTCGTTCATCTGCTTGGGAGTGCTCAGGATGACGAGTGTATTGCCCTGTGGACCCATGCACTTGCTCATGCTCGTCGTATGCACCCGGACATATTTTGAATATATTATTGCTTTTCCCATATTTCTTTTCAATCATCTTTCACGTGAGCGGGATATTGTCTCGGAGGACGCCCAGGCTGATTCACTGGGTTGCTGGGATTGATCTGGGATAATCCCGGCATTGATCTGGGTTAGTGCGGGTTGATCTGGGACTGTCGTCGGATTGATGGGGGAAATCAGCGGGAGGGTGATGTGACCCGCCTAGTATCCCATTCTGGATGGACCGGACACTTGCAATAGGTGGGAGTGGGTGGTGCAATGGTGATTGTCCACTGGAATAGTTCAACATGCCTTGTCACTGTGCCCGTGCCCAACTCACCTGTGCATTGTGCATTGTGCATTATTGCAAGGTCGGATGTTGATTGTGCACCTGAACAGTGCTGAAGCACGCCGGAAATTGTGCGGTAGTCCAGTGCCCATCGCCAAAGTGGTGTTCACGCTCCCATTCTAATGTGCATGTGCATCGTGCAATGTGCATCGATTTATGTAGATATTATTTAACGAAAAATGCTTTTATAATGCACGCATAGAATGGATGAAGTAAGACATCGCGCACCGTACTGGGCGACGGCGGGGTAGAGCTCGCAGCGTATGAGCGAGTGGGGACCAGGGACGAGTAGCACGGTCGGCTGACGGAAGTGGAGGTATAACGGTTGCCCAACAGCGTGCACGACGGGGAGCTCGGGGTGCGGTTTGTTGTGGAACGACGCGTGGCACGCGAGGATATCGGGAAAGGTTACCAGGTTGTCGCGCAGTAGACTTTGTGTGACTGCAATGGATGTGCGGCGGACCAAATTGGCGAACGGGACCGTGAATGGGAGGCCGGAGGGGCAGAGGAGGTCAGTGCCCTCGGCGAATGCCGCCAGCGACGGTGCGCATCGAAAGCGGAGACCGCCAGAAAACGGGCGGTCGGGGATTGGGACGTGGTAATGGAAGAAACCGCGGCGACGGGTGGTGCGGCGGGTGTACCGTGAGTCGGAGGCACGGAAGGAGAGCGCGTAGAACGGGAGTTGCTGTCCGTGTGTCGGGTAGTGGCCGTGGACATCCAAGTACACCATAGACGACCGCGGCACGTCGATAAAATCGGACTCGAGCAGCCGCGTCGCGTCGAAGCCCGAAACCCGGAAAATTTCATGCTTGCGTGGCCAATTCCTGGTGCAGTGGTATTTATCGGTCCAAATAGCGTTGTACGGAATGCTGAACAAACCCAACTACACCTCTGTCTGATTTACGATTGCCGTAGTTGCGGAATGTGTTCACTGTGGGCCCAATTGCCCGCCGAGTAATTGGGTAAGTGGCAAGAGACATGTCACGGTCACTTGATGTGACGTTGTTCCACAGACGGATTCCCACGGTTGAGGTTCGATTCCGCAAGGTCACTCATCATTGCCTCGACCCCGCGCAGAACCTTTCTTCCGGTCGTCTGGCGAATTTTATCAACTCGATTGCAGGTGGTAATATCTAGGTCGTATAATTTAAACAGCCGCTACAGCATACTGTATCCTGCTCCTTTTCTTGTACAGTTTGCCGGCCCAACTCCGGCGCGCCAGCTCCTCCTCTAATCTACGGAGCAGATTCAAACTGCGTCTTTTATTGATGGCGGTCTTGTATCGCTGATTTCTGACTTTGAATGGTCAGAAGACTGTCCAATGATCCCAATACCGCGCAGGCCAATCAGTGCGATAACAAAGCTGAGGATGGCGGCTCCAAACAAAGACCAGGCGCCGGCTCTGAATCCAGCCATCAAGACTTGAGGGTCGTCGGAAGATAGCTCGGGATGGCGAGCTTGAAAGCTCTGCGAGACCGACGAGGAGATGGATGTTGTCACCGCCATTCCGATTGAGGTGCCCAACTACAGGTGATGTTGAGTAATGCGAGCCGGAAACGATGTTTAGTCTATACTCACCCTTGTGGCAACGGTGAAAATCCCACCGGCGAGGGATTTGGAGTCGTTGTCAAACGCCGAGGATACCTGGAGGGTCCCCGCAGGATAGACCAAATCAGCCCCAACTACCGTATCATTCTTCAGTATTCAGCCTATCTGAACGTAAAAATACGCACCGACCAACACCATCACCCAGAAAGCTATTTTCCAGTAGGAAGTATGGACATCGAGCACACAGAAAAGGAGAGCGGCCCCCTGCGTCACAGTTAGCTACCGGTAGACAACGTTCAAATCAACCGACCGTATTCATGAGGACAGCGGCGAGGATCAATGGAAGTCCGGACACGCGATTCAGGAGCCAACCACCGGATAAGTTGGTCCCGAACGCGCATATGATACAAGGGAGGAATCGAATTGAGGTTTGGACAGGAGACAAGCCGTTGACTTGTTGGAAACTGAATCGGGTATCGTCAATGGACCTATGGTACATAAGACATGTTGGAGTCACTTACTAAAGAGCGCACAGATACAAAAGAGTGTTGAAGTTCCACCTTAATGTGGTATCAGTAAGGCGACATGCTTGCTGCAAAAATCGAATTACCAGGCAAAAAACACCATGCCGATCGTCGCTGGCATTTTAGCGGCAGGGTGCTTCCAAATGCTTGGAGGCATTAGAACAGAGACCATCCTTTTTTCGCGCCATGTCTCGTAGAGCCAAAATAGGACCAAAAGAACCACGGAGGTGCAAACGGAGCCTATGATGTATGGAGTAGCCCATCCACGAGGAGCTGTCGCGGAAGCCCTGCAAGTATTTGAGCGTCATTGTCAGTAAGCAGCAGATATTTTAGATGATAACATACGCAAGGCTGTAGGTCAGAAGCCCGATGCCGGCGGTACTCAATAGTGCACCACCCCAGTCGAGCCCCTTGACATAGAGCGCACCATCGGCAGGCTCTTTGTCGAGATAGAAAAAGCCTATGATGACGAACAACGCCGCCAGACCGGCCTGAACATAAAAAATTGCGCGCCAGGTAGCATGGCTCTGGGACAGCAACCCACCTACAGATTGAAGAAATGAGTTTAGGTTGAAGAGAGCTTGAGCGGGGCTAAGCATACCCAGAACCAGGCCAAGTATGTATCCTGACGAGCAAAATCAACAGAAAGTGATACGAGCGGGGATGACGACTTACCAAGAGGCTGCCCGGCACCTACCACGCCAAATGCCGTGTTCCGACGGGGCCCAGGTGGAAAGTAGGATATGATGATCCCAATTCCCGCGGGAGTGTTGGTGGCTGCACCTAAGCCAAGCATTGCGACGAAGATGGTGAGCGAGATAAAGTTCGGAGCGAATGCCGTTCCGATGCTCCTGCAGAATATGAGTTGAACTCCGCCCCGAAAAACAGGATGGTGAGACATACCAAGCGGTGAACCATGCAGAGCCGACAATAAACATAAGCCGTCCACCGAATATATCGGCGATGCGTCCGAAGAGGAGGAGAGTGCAACCGTACGCCAAGGAAAATACGGTAAGAGGCCATTGCAAGTCGGCCTTGAGGCTTCCATGAGAACACAGTTGAGTGGACTAATGGGGGACGAACCTCGTCAATATCTAGGTCCCTGCCGATACTTGGGAGAGCCACTGTCAACGCTCCGGAAAGAAACACCTGTATTGATGCGTGTATCAGATTCACTCTTCCCGTCGACGAGAGCACTCACGTTGAGAATAGTGGCACCGGATACGGTGGTCACAATGAGGACATCCTTTAGAGTCATTCGGGACGAAATTGAGCCAACGTCAAGAGGTGTCGTTTGCGTAAATTTTCCACTGGTCGTGGAACGAAGCACTGCGTCCGAACGCCAGAAACAATTCGCGGGAGAACTACAGAGCTTTCGGGTGGTCGTAGTTATATACTACATTTTTATCGCGGTCATCACGCCGCGGAGGATAAGGTTGTACATCTCTGTACATACAACGGTGGTCCAATAAGAAACGTCCAGGTGCTGCAGTGCGATGAGCGGGAACTGTGGCAGATCGGCATATTTCAGTGAAGGCAATACCGAAAATGTGCCCAGGATACCAAGAACTCTCACCTCCTCGATCGTCGCTTTCTCTCAGCATCATTTTCGTGTTCCACTGATCCTAGTGATTTTCTCTTGCGCTGCATATGGAACGGAGAAGCGAAAATGATAGAAAGATGACCATCATTTGGATCCTGGTTCGATATACACATTCTTTCAGTGCACAAAACACGGTAATCCGGATTTGGATACGGCGTCGAGCACGTCACCCGTTTGCAACATCAGTTTAAATTAAGGCGTAGATCCTTCCGAAGCGCCGTGTCTACATGAAGCTTATTCAACCATTCATGCGGTTCTCGGCGAGGGTAGGAATATCAATCGAACGCTAAACGCCAGCCTACCAGGCCAGAATCCAACTTGTCTGGTCTCGCTCGAGCGCTTTCGGATATCTCGGGGATTCGATAAGGTCTCCATTTCAACGTCACCTCAGTCCGTCTGATTTATGAAAGAAGAGATCAATGGCGCAATTGAGGGAAGGATACACATATCCTCCTGCTCTGGGACGTCAAGAGGCTCAACTTGCCATCATGTTGAATTTTTGGTTGAATTTCTTCTCCAAGACTTTAACAGGTCATCAATAGTATCACGGCAGGTCCGTCCGACGTTGCCGTTTACAGTAGGCCAACCCCTGGGGGGGGGAGGGATTAACCTCTGCTTTTGCGGTCCCGTGTGGGTGGTTTTGTGTTTGGCAGATCAATGCCAGCATCGGGAACAAGCGCTGGCTTTTTTTGGCGCTGATTCTCCTCGACTGAAGATCAAATGCGCCCGCGGATCTCACGTCACGGAGAACCGCTACTGAGCATGCCCGTTGCAACACACACCGCACAAATGGAATTGCAGAAAGGCGGGGGAAATCAGGGCCCGCCTGGGCGTCGAACTTGAAGGGCTATCGTTACCACACGGAACTACTAGACAGCTCCCGCCCCGGAAGAAACGGGGGCTTCAAGACCTGCTATCATTTTGACATAGAGATGCCACAACAGTTTTTGTGCCCGTGCTTCGTATGTATGTTGAATAATACTATCAGCCGGCACAAGGATCCAAAGGCTCATTTCAAACCAATGAAAGTACTTCGGCGATGGTGGAGAGCCGTGATCTGTTAAGTATTCCATCGCACTCCGGTTTTTTTCTTCGTACGTTATAGGTTCAAGTTCGATGTTCATCAGCTTCCACCCGGGGTTTCCTCGTTAGATTCCGAGGAACTCCTATGCTGGGGCCTACGCCGAGGACCGCGGGCTCCCGGATGATGGATTGCACGTCATTCTATCTCAGTCCGACTTTTTTTCATGTGTGATGGTTCAACACTGGTTCCATTGTCTCAAGCTTCCCTCGGGCTTTCCTGTTCAGGTCCGTGAGGTACTCACACTTCTCACGCCGTTTAAAACCAAGGTTGACGCTTATGCGGGCTCCCGTGATGGTTGGCTTGCCTTTCTATCTCAGTTCGATTTTTCCCCGTATCAGTATCTCATGGTTCAACTCTGATTTCATTGTCACAGGCTTTCCTCAGGTGCTCATCTTTAGCTTTATCACACACTCACCCTCTGCAGGCAGTTGCACCCACGTGCTTAGGGTTATACGGAGGCCGGGGGCACGGATGCCTCACTATTCTATCTCAGTTCAAAATTTCTTTTGCACACGTTCTGTAACTTTGTCAACGTTCAACCCGAGTTACAGATTTCATCTTTCCTCGGGTTCTCCTGTTCAGGTCCATGAGACACTCACGCTCCTCGATTCCGAGTTTCCGTATTATAGACGCCATGGGCTGTCAAAAAAAAAACGAACCATGACGGGATCATCATCTCCGCTTCGATCGCATCTTTGCCCATTCTCTCTCTCACCTTACTCCCACTCTCACACCCTCACCTCGAATCTTCGCCCAAGAGCCCACACAAATGGTACGCTGGCTCATCTCACGCAAATCATTCGTCCGAGGCCTCGCTACCGGGTGCTTCCTCATCCTCTCCGGCCTCGTCACCCCCGTTTTGAAGAGCGTCTATCCGCAACCCGGACCCGCCGCCGCCTCCTTCTTTGGGGTGTGTGAGGCGCTTGTGCGCGGATACGCAGCGTCCGCGTTCATGCTGGCGCTCACCATGCTCTGCGCGCTCGGCAACAGCCTGTGCGGATCACCGCCCGCCGTCGCGCTGGAGGACGGCCCCACTGAATCGGATTCTGAATCCTCGGAGCTCCCGGACACAGCGACGATGGACTTGCTCGTTCCCTCGCTCTCCCTGCCCGGGAAACTCTCCTGTCTCGCTAGGTTCACTTACGCCGTCGCGTATCAGTGGGCTGCAGACGACGTCGTCTCGCTGCAGCGGCCCTTGTGCGAGAACGTCCTTGGTGCCGCGCTTTACGTCTTCCAAGGACTCGTTGTTCTGGGCGGGTTGAGCTTGGTTGTGGGCGGTGCGGCCTGGTTGACTCGGAGGCGTGGAAATGCGGAAGGAGCGGCGGCTGCCAGTGTGGCTGATGTATCGGCGTCGATGTGTGTGGTGCCATTTGAAGTCGGGGAGGGGAAAGCGGGTTCGAGGAAGCTGGACGCGGAGAAAGTTTGAGCGTTTCCCACGGTGACGGCAAAATGCATCGAGGTTGTGTTGGTGTACTAATACTGTGTCGAGTAGGACGATATCCGTTATTCAAATGTATTACTAGGCTCGTTACCAGCCTGCCTACACCGTTCTAACAAGGCGGGCTTGTTGGCGTAGGCACAAGCCTGCCTTGTAAGAATGGCGTAGGCAGATTGGTTACGAGTCTAATGTATTACTTACTTATTAGCTGAGCAGGGCTTCGCGTTGTTTGAATTCGAAGGTGTTTGTCTCGCCCGCGTCCTTGACTGGAATGCGCTGCGTCAAAGAGACTCCTTGGCTGTGTTTCCTGGTTCAATTTCCACTCTGGCCCGGTCGACTCGCTTTGTGGCACACCGTGCGTTTGTTCTTTGGTTCAATTTCGTTCGATTCAACTCTGGGTTGACTCCACGGAAGTTGAACATGTCTCTCGAACCATTCAGCGCTTCATTTGGCACAACTATGGGCCTCGTGGTGTAATGGTAACACGCCCTCCTTCAATATCTGATCCACAATGCGATTTGGAGAGAGTTCCCTGTTCGACTCAGGGCTAGGCCAAGCAGGTGAAATTTGCTTTTTGCCCTTCTTTCTACCACTACCTCTCTACCATCGATAGCGGAGGTTGATATGAGCCTAGTGGTGTACATGTTATCTGGTCCAGTTTCTGAGAAATTCCCCGTTCGATTCGGGGCTAGGCTGAATATTTCTTTTGATCAACGACTTTTTCAACCAATCAACGGTTTAAACCAAGGCATAAAAAAAAGTCACAATTCAAGGCAAGCTGGGAAGGTCTGGTGGTGTAGTGGTAACACATCCTCTTCATTTGATATCATTGGACCTTTGTAAGAGGAAATACCCTGTTCGAATCAGTGTCAGATCAGCATTGTTCTCGATCGTAGCCCTTCTTCCCTCGTGGTCCTCGATCTTTCTGAGGGAGAGACCTAGGCTGAATGAAAGAGTTTAAATTTCGTGGGTCTTATATTCAAGTATCTCAGTCAATTGTATAGAGTGAAACATGTTGATACCCGTCTGAGCCCTATCCCGAGCTCACAGGCAAGTGGCCCGGTGGTGTAATGGTTGCACGTCCTTTGTTGTTAGCCGCATATCTTTACCATTAAGAGGAAGATCCCGGTTCGAATCCGGGCTGGGCCCTGGGGCAGTAAACAAAACCTCTTTTTTGATATAAAACTCTGTCTTTTAACTCTTCGCTCGGCTGCGAACATTCAAAGACATGGTGTCTTCTGAAGGCTGGATTTGCGTTATCCGATCCGGATCAGGATATATGGTTGAATTGAGCGGGTGATGGTCCAGTAGTGTAGCGGTTACACGCCCTTTTGAAATGGAAGTGTTCCTATCTGGTTTATGAGGAAGACCCCGGCTCGAATCCGGGCTGGACCTTAGCTTGATCCGCGTTGTTTTTTGTTGTTGAACTTTGCTGCACTTGGCTTTCCCGTTCTTTTTTGTCCCCTCGAGTCCCCTCAAGTTGGAACTAGTTACAACAAGTACTCATCAACGAACTGTTCAAATTTCAACGAGGTTTAGCTGATTCGCACACCTGGATGGCATGGGAAAAGAACCGATCCAATTAAACAAAGGCTCGGTGGTGTAACGGTTACACGCCCTCTATTGATATCACGAAAAGACCCCAGTCTCAGAGGGAATCCCCTGTTCGACTCAGGGCCGGGCCCTTAGAAGGAATTGAACGCTTTTTTTGATATGGCGTCTTTTCGAATCGGATCCGAATGCGTTGTGAATTGCTGGATCACGGGAGGTCGTGCGTTCGATTCCCGGAACTCTCGTTGTCTGGTCTGCACACCGGTCGCACTTGGCCTTGACCTGGGTTCTTGCTATCAAGGCCAAGTGGTGTAACAGTTACACTTCCTCTCTTCTTGCAGAAAACCTCCAAGCTTCGGAGGAAGATCCCGGTTCGAGTCCGGGCTTGGCCCTGCTAAAGTTCACAAGGCTTTTTATTAGAGCACAAGAGCTTTCCTTTTTGAACATGCGCAAATTGCATCCCTCCGAATTTCACAACGCACACATCCATATCGACGAGTCGAGCGAAGGCCAAGTGGTGTAAGAGTTGCACGTCCTCTGTTCTTATAAAATTCCTTCCAAGCTCGGAGGAAGATCTCGGTTCGACTCCGAGCTTGGCCCTTCGTCGTGGTGGGGGTTGTTTTTTATTCCCAGCTTAGGGGATATTTGTTTTGACTGTAGATAATAAGACAGAGTGCACTCCTCCACCGCCGCCGAGTGCACTGCTCTTCCACCGAAGAATCCCAATCCGAATCCGAATGCGCACTCCGTCGCGATAGATGTAAATTTTATTGATGTGCTACATACCTACATTACATCCCACTGACTCCGCATACAAAACCAGGCCTCGACGTTCGCGATGCGCAGCGTCTGAGTCCGCGTGGATCCCGACGGACGGGGATCTCCTTGTGGAGGGGGGATGTGGGTGAGGCCGTCGTGGAGATGGACGTGACCCTGACTTGAGCGCGTCGCCAGAATGCGTGTCGCGGTAGCAATATTGGTCTCGACTTTCATCGTAGTGGAATCTTCACCGACTTGAGGGATGGATCGTGGGAGAGGCCTGGAGGGAGCGGTCAGAGGAGAGTGGACGCGGAGATGCGAGCCTGAGGAGGGTGGGCGCCCGAGTCGTGGAGAGGGAGAAGATGCGTCGCCGGATATGATGGGTGGAGGTGTGGAGGTAGCGGTCGTAGCAGAGCGGACGAGGACGTTGGCTGGTTGTCGTCATTGCTGAGCTGGGGCACGACGTCGGGGGAGCCGCACGTCGGGACTCAGGAGGATGCGGCCGCATAGAGATAGAGGGAGCCTTAAATGTGCGTGGATTCCAGGGCACGAGGTGTTGACGTTGACTTGAAGGCGGATGCACGGGGAGGCCAGACGGGACGCGCGGGGGCGGCGGGGACGGGATCAAAGCCGGGGCTGTGATAGCGGTCTTGCAGTCGAGTCTGCCTTGTCAATCGATGGATTTTGAGAGCGCAGAAGGCGGACGTGGAGGCAGGAGAGTTGTGGCGAAGGACTGATGGCTGTCGTCATTGCCGAGGGGCGGGATGTCGGGCAGCCGCGGGTCGAGGTTTTCAAGGGCGCGGAGGGACCCGGAATGGCATGGAGAGCGTCCCCGCCCGCCTCGCCAAGCCCCCGCCGCTCATTTCCATTTTATTTGATGAGAGTGCGGGAATTACGCGTTTGGGTGATTGTTGTTGTGGTCGGTGTACTCGGCTCTCTCATCATCGTCTCACATTCCTCGCCGCCCCACAACTCCATCCATTGCCACACTCATCGTCAACGCAAGCCCTCCTTCTCATCATGCTCGTCGACGAAACGAACTGAGGCTTGCGCTTAAAGGCTAGGGCTTTGCTTTGCTTACTCAGGCGACGGACCACATTCGAGGCTTTCGAGGAAGGAAGGACAACAGCCAAATAGCGGATACGATTCGGATTACAGATCTTAGACTTTTACCACCACCAACTACTACGAGAGGACACAAGATGGCGACGAGCATACCCCTCCCCCCGCCCGAAGCGTCCGCGCACGACAAGCAGCCGGGCCTGACGCGCCAGGATCTCCTCGATCGCGCAAGGGCCGAGGACGATTCTACCACCCCAACGAATGGGCGACCCTCCCTCATGGCCGTCCCTCCCCCTACAGCGGTAATGGCCGCCTCCGCACCGAGCTCCCCCATCTCGCCGACACCCCCCGCCCTGCCCCCCACCGCCGTCAAGCGCGCTGCGTCCACCGCTTCTGTCGCCCCCGCTTCCTCGGCTGCTCAGGCAAAGGGCGCATCGAAGTCCGCACCGAACACACCGAAGCCCCCCTCGCGCGCGGCGTCCGTCATCTCCGAGGCGCCGTCCACCAAGGAGGGGAGCCACAAGTTCACTCTCAAGGACCTGTTGGCGTCCGGACCGAAGTTGTCGAGACGGAGCTCGGGGCGCAGCGCGAGCTCGCGGCACAGCGCGGATAGCGTCTCCGATGCGTCGGCGTCCGTGCACTCCGGCAAGGAGCGGGATGGGGGGTGGGCGCACATCGCTTTGGGCCTCTCTTCCAAGGACAAGTCCGCCCATGGGAAAGAGAAGAAAGCGAAAAGTGGGGGAGGGGGAGGGAGCGTGAAGAGCACGGGCGGGGACAGCGCGGCGTCGCTGAGCAAGAAGTACGGCGTGTGTCAGAAGGTCGCGATTGGAAAGGGGGCGACGAGCGTGGTGAGGCTGGCGCACAAGTGGGATCGGAGCGAGGGGGATAAGATGTATGCTGTTAAGGTGGGTGCCTTCTTTTTTTTTCCTTTCGTTCTTTTGGGGAGGCTTTCTTCTTTTTGGGCGGCGTTCCTCTTCTTTTTTTTTGGAGGGCCTTTCTTTGTCGCTCTCCCTTTTTCGAGGGGTGTTTACCCCGACGCCGAACGCAAACGCTAACACCTCGCACCCCAGGAATTCCGCAAACGCCGCCGCACAGAGACGGAGAAGGAGTACGTCAAGAAGCTCACGGCAGAGTTTTGTATTAGGTGGGTTGTGTTGTCTTTCTTTTTCTTCCTGTCTTTTTATTCTACGAGGAGCGGGAGAGAGTGGGAGGAGGAAGGGCGGGACGGGGGAGGCGGAGGGAGGTGGATGACGTCACCCCGCCCTTCTTCCCTTCGCGCCCCCCTCCATTCGCTCCTCCGCCTCTTATTCCCTTCCCTTATTCTCTCTCATCTTTCGATTCTCCCCCCATCCGCACTCCCATCGAATTTTCTTCCCATTCTTTTTCTCTTACACTCACTCTATCTGTCCCTTATTTCTTACTTTTCTTCCGTTTATACTCGTCTCCGACTCGTACCGTTCGCTTGTTCGCTAACATGCTCACTTCGCCCACAGCTCGACCCTCCACCACGTCAACATCGTCGAGACGGTCGACCTCGTGCAGGACGAGCAGGGCAGGTGGTGTGAGGTTATGGAGGTGTGTGTTTCTCTTTCTCTTTCTTGTTTGGATTTTTTGGATTTTTGGAGGTTTTGGGAGACTTGTGAGGGGAGGCGGAGCGGGAGGAGCGACGCTTGCGCGCGATTTGTTTGGGTGTGGGGAACGAGCGGTACGGAGGCGTGCGGACGGGCGGACGGATCCGAGCCCAAGCCGCATCGCGTCCGGTTTACACTTGCCGCTTGCGCTTGTGGCGCGTCGCGTCGGCGCACCGTTTCATTTCTCCTATCCTGGCCTTCCCATTCCTGTTCTCATTCTGGCCTTTGTGTTCCGGGGAGTGCGTGTGGAGCTGGGAGTTGGCGTTGGAGTTTATTTCCGCCGTTGCGTCGTTTCGCGCGGTGCACATCTCTCTCTCCGGGGCCTCGTTCTTCCATTCGGGAGACGGCCTTCCTTTTTCCTCTTTTTGCCGGCCCTGCACCACCTCACGGAGCTCGTGGAGGCCCTACACGGATCTCGGGTGCAATGGGACGCGAGATCGATACCCCGCGTTCCGCGATGAGGAGCGAGCTAAGCGGGATCGATGCTGCTCCGCTTTTTGGCTTGGGGGATCGATGGCCAGGGTGGGTCGTGCGGGGATGAGGGAGTTGCTGGGAGATGATTCTCATACGAGGATGAGCGAAGAGCCGACATCCATTGCGTGACGGGTATCTGTGGTCCGTGCACGTACGCGGATGAAGGACATGGGGTGCGGGATCTATGGGGCTGGGCGCGTACGGGGATGGCGGATGCGGACGCGGCCGAGGCGATGGGACGGCGCGTTCTTGATGCGCTCCGAGTGTGGTCGGCCAGTGGAGCGCCATGGGCGTCGGTGCGACCTCCCCGCCTCCGTGGACCGTGTTCTCAGCGCGGCTTGGCATCCTCACTCTCTCGGCCCTTTATGCTGGGCTGTCCACCGCGGCTCGTTCGCGTCGTGGCGCACTGTCGGTGTCGGTGAAGGATGAGGGCGCTCTACCTCCGCTCCCCGCTATTTGCGTCAGCAAGTCGGCTGCCGCCCTCCCTCCCGCTCCCTCCCTTTCTTTTCTCCCTTCCTCCGTCCTCCCCTCCTTCTTCTCCCCACACTCCTCTTCTCCCCTCCCTCCGTCCTCCCTCCCCTCCTTTCTCTCGTTAACCTCCTCTTCCATACAACTCCCTCCATTCTTATGTGCTCACCCCGTTCGCACAGTTCTGCCCCGGCGGCGACCTCTACGCGGCGATCAAGAAGGGCGGCATGTCGCCGAGCGAGGTCGAGTGCTGTTTTCGGCAGATATTGGAGGGGGTTGGGTGAGTGCGCTGTTTTTTTTTTGCTTCGTGTGTTTTCGTTTGGGTTTTTTTGGGGGGGCTGGCATGGGGCTAGAGCTCTTCTTTCTTGGTGCCGCTGGTCCCTCGTCGACAGGGTGATGGGCGACGGACGCGGCAAAGGGACTTGCATCACGCTGTCGCTTGCTCGTTCTCTATGGCTATCCTCTCCTCGTCCTCCATCCCCTCCCCCTCCCCTCCCCTCCCTCTCCTTGTGTTGTCTCAAATCTATCTTTATAACTACTGACTCTTCCTTTTGTTCCCTTCTCCTTTGTCTCGCTACGCATCCAGGTACCTCCACAGCCAGGGCGTGGCGCACCGGGATATCAAGCCGGAGAATCTGTTCTTTGATACGGGGGGGCATTTGAAGGTGTGTTTTCTCTCTTTGCGTCTATTGGGGGGGGAGAGGAAGGGTGAGGGAGGGAGGAAAGAGCGGGCGGTGGGGGCAGCGGCAGATGGTGGGCCCGTCATCGCGACCTGTCACAGCGCCGACTCTGTGTGCTTGTTCCCCTGGTGGTGCCGTTGAGCAGCCGCAGAGAGGTCGGCGGCGGAGAAGTGCGCTTCGGCGGTCGCCCCCGCTGCGATCCCGCGCTGCTTTCGCTGCTTGACGTTATATCTTGCCTGTGTGGCGCTGCAGCGTTGATCGCGGCCGTGGATCGTGCCCGCGATGCAACTGCTGGGTAGTCGTTCTTGTTGTCGCCGGTGGGCTCCGCGTACTTGTCGCGCGGCATCGAAGGACTAGCATTCGTCGTCCTTGCGCATCGAGCTTCAGTGCAGGTGCACCACGCCGTTCTCCTCACCTTACATTATCTTGTTGTCGTGCGCTCTGGGGCGGAGGGAGGCCGCCCGATATTGTGACGGTCGAGCGCACACGCTGACTTGAGACTGGCAGCGCCTTTGTGGCTCCCAAGTCCTGCTGACTCGTGCTGCTGGAGAATGAGGACACTCCCACTGCGACAGTTTGCGCTGCATGCGTCTTCGTGTCTTGCTGTCTACCTCCCCCTTCGCTTTTCTCTGCTTCGTATGGTGCCCCTTTCCCTTACTTTCGCACTCTCTCTGCTTCCTCTGCCTTCCTCCCTTTCCTCTTCCTCTTCCTCTTCCATCCCTCTCGTGTCCCTCTCCTCTCCTCGATATCCGAGCTGACACTCCTTCTCCCAGATCGGCGACTACGGCGCGTCGACCGTCTACCGCCTCCCATGGGAAGCGACGATCCACATGTCGACGGGTCTATGCGGGAGCGAGCCGTACATCGCGCCGGAGCAGTTTTTGGGGAAACGTGAGTTTCTCGTCTTCTCCGCGACATGCGAGGCTAACGCCGCCACCTCCGCCCAGCCTACGACGCCCGCCTCGTCGACATCTGGGCCTGCGGGATCGTGTACTACTGCCTGCACTTCCAAGAGCTCCCCTGGCGCGCCGCACAGCAATCCGACCAGCTCTACTCTGCGTACGCAGCCGCAGCCGCAGCCACGCCCCCGCCCCCACTCACCGCCGCCCCGCCTCCCGCCGCCACCAACGGGCACGGCTCGACCGCCCCCAGCGCAGCGACGACACCTGCAGCGACGGCTTCCGGCGCCGCACCTTCAATCGTGGTGGACCGCGACCGGCACGGGACAAACTCGATGTTCACGTTCCCGCCGACGATCAGCAACCTGTCGCCGCGCGGGTGCCGGCCGCTGATTCGCAAGATGCTCGAGCCAGATCCGAAGCTGCGGGCGCCGATCGAGGAGGTGCTGGGGTGTGCGTGGGTGCAGGGGGTGGAGGTGTGTTGGGAGGTGGGCGAGCGCGCGAAGCATGTGCATGTTAATGCGAGGGCGATGGCGAGGTGCGTGCCATACGGTCGTGTACACTTTATGTATTCTTTACGTGTGCAATATATTGTTTTGCCTTCACATTTTGAGAGTCTTTTGGATCGACGTACTTTCTTCTACTTTCTGTACGGCTACAAGACTTCTGTGGTGGTGAATGAGAGAAAGACCAGAATGATTATCTCATCATCCTAATCAGGCCACTCATTCTAGTGTCCCAATCGGGAAACTCTTGGGAAACTCCCACACTCGAGGCTGAGAAATGGAACAGTAAAGTCCCAAATAATCATGATGAGGCTACTGATATATATTCAACGGAGCAGGTCCAGTGGAAGTACAACACAAGTCAAAGTTCTCGGAGTACCTGCACCAGACCGTGACTCAGTGACAAAAGAAGCCCGGTACCTCTCACGTGATTGGTATTAAATTAATAGCAATGTGACCGGTGGAGTCACAATTGCTTGACCACGAGCAAAGTATTTCGCCCCGCCAAAAAACAAGTTTTGCCTTGCAAGTCCAAAATCTAAAAATAGAACAAAATTTTGAAAATTTGGCGATAGTCTCCCCGTCCCGAAGGTACTTGGGTAGAAAAAAAAGGGAGCTGGTAAATAGGCTTACATGGAATGAAAACAAAGGGTAGGGGTGTTGGAGGGTAACATGGAAGAAAAGCAAAGGGTGGGGGTGTTGGAGGGTATGAAATGGAGAGTCGGCGAGAGGTGTTGGAGGGATGGGGGGGACAAAGAAAAAAAAAGGTGACGGCGCTGCCACGGGGTATCTGGGAGTAAAGTCAGAATGGATGTGTAATGCGAGGTGACGGGAAGAAGTGCAAAAAAAGGCGGTGAGGGGAAGAGGAAGAGGAAGGAAGGGGATAGGGAAGGAGAAGGAGAAGGGCGGAAAAGGGGGAGTGAGTGTACGGGTGGAAAAACAAAAGGGGCGGACGAGGAAGAAGAGGGAAGAGGGAAGGCGATGAGGAAACATACGATGAAAGTTGCGGGGAGTCTTGAAGGATACTGGAGGTCGGCGGCGGGTGTCGAACGTGTTGCTGAGCGTCGATAGTCGATGGAGAGGCCAGGAAAGAGAAAGGAGCGCCAGAAAGACGGGAGAAAAGTGGGGATGGTGGTGGTACGAAAGAAATAGGCGTCGTCACGGTCCTCAGCCTTATATACCTGCTTCGGAATCAATTCGCACGGACTGAGAAGGTTCGCAATCGATCGCAGGATCGAGCCAATTAATCCCAGACTGGACTTATGCCGAGCCAATGGGTTCCTTGCAGTGACGTCGTCCTTTTGCATCAGCACTGAGCACTTGTTTTGGCGAAAGACGGGCCATTTGGACTTGTATTGATATTTTAAATTGGACAAAAGGCTTCAAATTGCAGAGCGTGCGTACCAGGCAAAAAGGCGCGTCAAGATGCGTTAAAGTACGTGTCTTCAGCAGAGGTCTCGAACGCAAAAGGGATCCGGAGGAAAGTCCCGATTTGGCGAGAAGAGAAGATGGGTGGTTCGATTTGCTCGGAGTTTGAAATTTGAGTCGGAAGCCAAACCCCGATGGCCGAGCGTGCAGCGCGAAGCGCTGCATGCGAGGCAAAAACTTGAATTTGGAGTTTGCCGGGGAGTCAAGAGCCCAGAATCGAAGCAAGTCCCGTTTGGACTAGACTGACAGGTCGGCGCGATCGTCCGGCGACTTGGACGGAAAACTGTCTTTGCTTTGTGACTTCCCAACACGCAACACGCAGAGGGATCCATATTGAGTAGATGCTCGCGCATGTTGAGGACCACGTCTGAAATCTCCCCCCGATGGCTGAGCGCGCAGCGCGAAGGCGCGCTCAGCGAGACCAAGTGGAGCCACTCCCGCGGCAGATCGAGACCAGTCCCGTTTGAGAATTATCTGACAGGTAAAAGAAGCTGACCGAAAGCGGTTGATTTTGAGCGAGGTTTTTCCCTCTCTCCTTGCAGTGAAATGAGAGAAGGCAATAATTAGCAGGCGCAAGCAAATGCAGGGAGACTTTACAACAACAGAGCTGAAAACACGCAGAAAGAAATTTGAGTAGAAGTCACGTCGAAGTCACTGCCAGATTAGGAACCGAAGAAGGCACGACGCGTCAGATCGAGTTCGGACTCAACGTCCGAGCGCGTCCGAAATCTCCCCCCGATGGCTGAGCGCGCAGCGCGAAGCGCGCCGTGCTCAGCGAGACCATGGAGGGGATTCAAAACTAGCTGCTAAAAAGGTTGAGCGCGCAGCGCGTCTGGAGTCCCCCCTCGATGGCCGAGCGAGCAGCGCGAAGCGCTGGTTCGCTCGGCGGCATTGAGGAAACCAAAAAGAAGCAAGTGTTTGATGACGTGAATTGACGTTCAAACGTTCGCCGAGAAAAGTTCCCTTGAACCTGTTTTACTCCAGACACAGACCGGGAAAAACGAAAGGCCAGTCGAATGGATCGGAAGGTCAAGAAAGATGCGAAGAGTAATGCCAGAGAGTCTCTAGAAAACGAGCAAAATGACTCAGAGGTTTCGATTCAAATGATGTGTCAGACCAAGTCGGGACCCAACTTCCTAGCGCGCAGCGCGTCGGGAATCTCCCCCCGATGGCGGAGCACGCAGCGCGAAGCGCTGTGTGCTCAGCTGGACAAAAAAATAACGAAGGTTAGCAGGCAGGCACAGAGAAGTATAAGAGAAGTAACGGGGCCATTTTAAACGCCAGAAGTTGGAGGCGCAGCGCATCAGTCTACCCACGATGTCTGGGCGCGTAGCGCGAAGGGCTGTGTGCTCAGGAGTTGGAACTTGCGCCAGAGGGTTGGAACCGAGTTTGTATTCAGTCGATGCATCAGATCGAGTCAGCACTCGGTGTCCGAGCGCGCAGCGCGAGCCGTCTCCCCCCGATGTCTGAGCGCAAAGCGCAGCGTGCTCTTTGCATGGCATCAATGAACCTTTCTCTTGCTCTGCACGGTGTCGAGGATGGACACATAGAAGTAGGATTTTATTGAGGATGACAAAAATGACAGCGGCAAAGGTCGTAGAGAAGAGCAAGTCTGCAGCGCCAAGCAAGAAGATTTTGTATTGAATGGTGTCATCTTGAACCTCGCGGTGTCTGGGTGCGCAGCACTTGCCACATTCTGAGGTCAAAGTTTGGGGGAGGGTATCGTTTACAGCGGAGTGTCCCCGCGAGGAGAGAAGATTGGCGTAGATTTCACCGCAGACAGCCAAGGGCGAACAAAGTAGCCCCGCCCCAAACCCGAGTCCCCACGATGCGCGCGAAGATCCGCACATTGGATGTCGCCGAGTCGAGTGTTGTTGGCCGGCAGTATTTGTCCAGCTCATCAGAGATGAGGGTTGAGAGTTTGCGCTGCCCATTGGCGGCCAGTGCTGTTGCAGCAAGAATGTTCGAGTCGACGAAGGTTCGATGTGTGTTGCGAGCGGGACTGAAGTACCGAATGTCAACTCAGTGTTTAGCACAAGACGAGCAGTTTGGGATTGATGGGCTGGCGTCTCAGACGACGAGGAGGGCAAGAGGAAGGTGCCAGCGTGGTGGTGGTCCAGACTCTCCAAGGCCGACGTCCGAAGATCGCCGACGCCGGCAAACCGCCAAACCGCCTAGAAAGGCAGGTGCGCTTGATGCGTGCTGCCACGCCATTTTCTACTGCATCCAACTATTGCTGGTTGCATTGACCTCACTGACCCTCTTTGGGGTCGATCCAGCTCGCTGCCGGTACTCTCGTACTTGCACAAGCGCCTCGGACTTGAATGTACTGTCGTTGGTTCCTCTGCTTTATTCAGATGGATACTCACAGCCTACTATGCAAGTTCTATGGCACCTTCTCCTCGGCATTCTGATCCCTCAACTGTTCGAGTGCCCGGGCCTCTTGTAGTTCCTTCGTGAGTCGTATAGTACCTCGTCGGTTCGTCGGATGTGCAAGTTCGACGAGGTATGTGAGGACTCTTCCTTCGTTGGTTCCTTGTTTGTCCCCGCTCGTCCTCTCTCGGCTCGTCCAATTTCACGAAGATTCGTCTCGATTTCGCATTTCGAGCTCTCGCATAGCTATCGATTGGAACTTGCTGCAACTGAGGCTCGTTACTCCCCTCCGGCTATCCTTTTTGCATAGTATGGCTTTCATTTTTCGGTTCACATCCAAATCTCAATCTTGTTTGATTCCCCCCAGAATATGCATTCCCTTCCGTGTTCTGTCAAATATGATTTCTTCAACATGCTCAGGACGAGATCGTTGGCCTCGATTCCCCAGTATACCTGCCATAGTATGTCTTCACCACCGCAATATATGCGTATTTTCATCGAGCTATCTCCGTCCTTCAAAGATTGTTCGTACTTTCAATCCCCCTACATTCAAGACTCGTCCTGCCACCGCCTATCAGTCGCAAAACCAGCGGCTCAATTCACAGTTGATTCTACAGTGCACGTTCTTCTTGGCTTCGTTTTGACTTGGATGGCTTTCCCTTGCGGCCGATACGCCCTCAATTGCGACCCATTCAAAGGCGAGTTCCTCTTTTGGAGCTCCAACTTAACGTGCGTTCACTCTAACTTGCTCGGTGAATCCGACTGCAGCAAATTCCAGGTTCAGTTTTGGGTTGAGTTTTGAGCTGTGCGCTTGGCCTGTCATAAGTCTTATGTCTACCAGCCATTCCCTAGCTCATATACGACGCCTCGGATCAGAGCTGCTGTTCACGCTTCCTTCCTTCCTTACATTTCCAACTCGTATGTCCTCAGGTTCAAAATTTCAAAATCCCGGGTTGCTTGGTCACCTTTTGGTTCAATTTCTTACCTATTGCAGCGACGCAAGTGTTATGCTTTGGTTGGACTGCAAGTGCGTGCTTGATAATTTATCTTCATCGCATCCATATTGACCTGGATTCTCAGCTGACAGACTCTCAAAAGTAGGGTGAGTTGCTGGTTCAATTTCTCGAGGTATTTCTTGGCCTTGTCTTCATTTCCAACCCTCTAGAGTATTTCTTCAGTTGAGAGGTTCTTGGTTGCACCGCCTGCAGAACTGGATTCGTTTGGAAGTATGTTGCTCTGTCGACTTTCGAGACGCTCTGTTAATCGCCACGATCCTTTGCGGACTCTCACTCCATCAACACCTCCGCCCGCGGCATTAGTACCTTTGCTTGACTCGAGTGTCAATCTTCGACACAACAGCAACTTGGGTGCATGCACACTAATTTAGTCATCTCCAGCTTTGCTGTTCATTCCAGGTCTAAACCTGAACCACCGCTCGCCTCACCTCGTGTTCGCGCATCTCTGCCTGAAACCTCAATATATGCGCGCTTTTTTGGCTAGATATGCTTCATTGACTAGTTATCACTCATAGGACAGTCAATTTTGACACATCCTAGGCTCATCCTGACCTTCATTGCTGTGATCGCCCAATTGATCAACTTGAACCGTACCTTCGGGCATCTCGGCCTCGTCAGTTCGGCCAAACAACCTGGATATATGCGCGTTTATATAAGTATGTCATCTTTTAAACACATCCCACACCTTCATTGAATGAACTCGAATTCTTCCGGGTTCAAGACACCACTGCATCTAATATACCAGGCCTCGGCATACGACGCCACGTGCATTCTCTTATGAACCGGGTTTCTTCTGGTTCGAACTGTAACGAATTTCATTCAAGTTGTGCAATCATTATCTATGTACGTTGCCCAGATCTCTCTCTGCACAGTTACTTTGAATTTCAGCTGAATTGGAATTCAACCCCTGGAGGGCGGCCAATTCTCCTCGCATCCCGGTCGTGCTCGGCGACATCACGCATTCAGTCCGCGACAACAACTGTTTATTCACAAGTCACGTTGCATTCCCCGAAGTCTAAAAATGCAACAGCCAATGTTAACGTCCCCGCGTTAATTATTCAACGCCGTATGTGCATCATTTTGATCACCCTGAACAAATTAACGCCTCGGCCGTTGCAATAAACACAATGTATGCGTCTTTTTTTTTATCGTGTATTGTCCCCTGCACCGTTCCAATACTCACTCTCCCTCAGGCATATCCTTGGCGCCGCCGCCGCACTCTTTCTTAACTTTTAACTGCGAGCTCGGGGATCTCGGGCTTTGATTTTGGGCGGAGCAACAGGGAGCAACGAGCAAGTCTTTGGCTTTCGGCTGTTCCTTTTACAAAGACAAGGGATGCTCGATTGTTGTGTGGCTCAGCTTGTCATCGCAGTTGGTTCACGTTCTGATATCTCTGCGTGTCTTGCTATTACTGTTTCCAGATCCTCGCTCGTATTTTCAAGCTACGCGTTGCATCGATTGTTCGAGCTCAAAAAATTTTAGCATACACGTCTGGCAGATATCTCTTCAACTCGAGGCCATGAACACCAAATATATCTGCCAGTCCTTTCGAATCCTGAACAAAATCAACCAAATTTCTGCCTTCTCCGGAATTGCGTGCGTTCAAGCTCCGAGGCTCAGAGTCAGCGGTCCAGCCTCAATCCAACCATTTGTCGACGCACATTGTTTATAACCTCGTCTTGATCCCTCGCTCCGTACTCACCCCCAACAGCCGACAACCTGGCAAACCTGCCGGCGCGGCCATCACAAGGAGGTGCGGATTTACTCCCGAAGCCCCCAATCGGTGCTTATTTTGCAAGGCAGGACATCCAGCTAAGTGCGTCTCTTTAGTTTCCGTCTTTAATTTCCGTATGGCACAGTGCAGCTGGCCGCTGTTACTTAATCAAAGTTCGACGTCGGCGTCGGTCCGTGTGTGCCATTTCTTTTAAATTTATCGCGATACTGGACTCTCCTCAGATTTTTTGCTGCCATTCAGATACCTACCTTGTTTCGCCTAGCCCGCAACTCGCTGCTTTGTTTCCTCAACAAGTTGAACAACGACTACGGCATTCGCCGACATCATCAAGCCGGTGCGGCATCGCCTTCCCACGCGGCCATCTTCAACGTGAACCACCACCATGAAAACTGGTCATTTACGGTAGTGGCCACTCTACCATTTCTTTCTCTTTGCTTAAATGTTAAACTACCTTCCTTAGGGCAAACTGATCTAATTCTATCCAACCATCCTGGATCCACCAGATTGTGTCGTGCTACGCTCGTGAACCCATAATCTTATCCGATGGCCGAGTCCTTTTCATTATTGCGCCCGGTTCAACGCGTCTACGCTTGGCTCTCAGTTCGTCTTCGCTCGGTTTTCTCGATTTCCCATTGAGGTCTCGCGACTGGTTTCTTAAATGGCGCGTCTTGGGCTTCTCGGCGATTGACGTGAATCGTTGATTTCTGTTATCTAGTCAAGAGTTTTCACTCGGACTGGACCTTTGCAACGCAGTTTCGACTCTGCTGCTTACTCTGAGCACTCCACTTGCGGCTACCACCGAGTTGACGACAATTCTCTGCCTGGTTCACTCAGACAAGAGGCACTTCATTTTAATCCTCATCCAGCATGAATCACACATCACGCCCTTGTGAGTTCCAATTGCTTTCTTCCAGATGTCTCTGACTAAGCGGACGGATCTCTTTTCGATTTCACTGGAGTACCAGTGGCCTTGCGGCAATCTTTCAGTTCAATCAATACAGTCAAAGGTCAGAATGTAAAGGTTCGTTCACGATCTCGAGGACTCGTGCTAACCATTTTCCTCGTTCCGGAAGTGCAAGGCCCCAAGGCTCCTCTCAGGCCCTCATCTTCACAAATCGTCGGCAACTTGCACCCGTGTTGAATTTGGACCGACCGCGCCAGATCCAAGTTCAGTTCACCTTCATTTCCAGTTCGGATGCACTTTTTCTGGTTCTGTACGTATACCGAGTCCTTGTCTTATCTCATTCCAACCCGCTGACTCCTCATTTCATTTTCCAGAGATTCACCATTTAGATGTACCGCGCAACACCTCGGATGTTCAACCTCCAGGTATAGCCCGGATTTCTCTATTTTGTAGGTTCTGTCAGGCTTTCCAAAGGCATCCTCTATACACTCCGAATTTTAGCACGCCATCCAAATTTCTTTCCACAAGGCTTATCACCCTCGCACCATGGTTTCCAGCATCTCCCAGATCAATTCAACTCTACCGCATTCGTGTTCAACTTCTCCCACATTCGTGGGTGGGGGCCGGCAGTTTCAACCTAGATCAAGTTATCGGAGCTGTCCCTCAACCAACCAGATCTCCTGCGACGCATTGCAGTACCGAACAAAGTACAGCTACAGGTAGCCTCAATTCCATGGATATCCAATACCGTGGAACTCATCAAGTTCAAATTATTCTACCGTCGCGCCTGTATGGTTTCATCATCAATCCTGTCTCCACTTCGAGCCCTTGCCTCGAGCGTGGCTCCTAAATCCGTCGACCGAGCAACCGGATAGCGATTGCCCTTGCTGAAGATTTAGGAGTCCAATCTATTGTTCAACCGAGTCGAGCGTTCCGTTTTACTTCCCTTTACCAGATACCCGTCCCCGCACTGAGCTTCCGAGACCAACTCTTGTGAAGCCCGAATTGCATTCAACCCCGCTCTCGCACACCCATGCATACGGCCAATGAGATCCCAATTCAATCTTCCATCCAATCGACTCATTTACACTCGCCAAATTCAATCTGTACATTCTCAAATTCTCCTCTGGTTTCAACCTCGTCGTCGCAAATATCATCAAAGCCCTGATCCGCAGCAGCAATCCACTCGGACCGTCAACCTCAACTCCCGGTATTTTCTTGCGGAGCGAGTCTGGTGTCCGGGCCCTAGTATCTTTCGCGGAGCGTGCGGCGAGCATACCAAAAACACCACCCAGATACCAGGTGTTTTTTTCGCGCAGCGAGGCTGGCTGAACCCGACTGCTTTACGCGCAGCAAGTGTGGGCTCTAACCCCAGTATTTTCCGCGGAGTGGGTCTGGTCTGGTGTCTTGTCTCTGGTCTGGCGGCAACCTAAAGAAGAAAAAGGTAAAAATGCACTAAGTCGCGATCAAAAGTGGACTTGTTTTTTTCCCCCTCTCTCTCTAGCTGCTCGTCGGAAGCCTGAAAGGTAAAGATGCACTAAGTCGCGATCAAAAACGGACTTGTGAATTTTTGCGTTTCCTCCGTTGCAGTTGCCGGGCTCAATCGAGTTTTACAACCACGATCGATTTTGGTTCAATGCTTTCTGTTTGTCTGCGCAAAGGTCTATCTGGTTCCTCACCACCATCGCTGCATTCAATACACACCCCCAGATCCCAATTGCGATGGACTGGAATCCCTTCAAAACTTGAATTGTGAGGCGGAATTCTAATTGCACCGTCTAACATACGGTATTAATATTGATGGCTGACTTTGTAGAGACGCGCCTCGAATATCTGTCACAACGTATTTGTGTTCCCTCCTATCTGCGCTTCCAATCGCACCCATTTTGAGGTAAAATCGCATCCCTCTCGCTTTTCAACACACCCACTTGATACTCTTACGTCCAAAATCCCGCTGGCTTTGAATCCTGAAACTGAACACAAGCCGAATTTATACTCTTTTGTTCTAGCCCCCGGTCTGGATCTCGCGTCTTTTGAAGCTGCCTCAGCCGCTGGTATCCCTTTCAACTTACTTGTATCTTTCAACCACCGTAGCGTGGCTACCCGCTCTTTATTCTGTTCAGCTCGCGCTATTTTCTCCCTGACCTCGGAGTTCTCCTGTTCCATCAGGCTGACTCGGCACTGCACCTGTTTCCCACGACGCCTCTTCCTCAACCACCACCTCCGTCCTCGTACGCCGGTAAGTGGGCTCGATATCGCTCCTTCAGGTGCATTATTCTGTCTGATTTGACTTCTGAAACTTCTCTCAACCTCTTCTGAGCCGATTCCTCCGAGGGCGTTCGCTGAGTCGCTCGCACTCATATGCAAGGGCAGATGGATGTAGTGCTTTCAACGGGTAGGTGCGCTTGATTCGTGGCATAAATTCGTCGCTAATCTCTTTGCGCGGAAGTTATATTATTATTTCAGTCCTCCTTCACGGTCTTTCAGGCAGTTTCAGTCAGTCCAATTCTGACCCGCAATTTCCCGCCAACGCCGTTCACGCTGGCATTCACCTCGAACCTCCTTTTGTTCCCAAGCTCGTCAGCTTACGCGCCGCAGACTTGATTCCTGGAGCGCAACCTCGGCAACCAATTCGAGGCATCAGCAGTTTGGATACAACGTCCACTTTGTACATACCAACGAGTCCCCGTTCAATCTAATCCACTACGGTTTGCTATCTATCCATTTATTACGTCCCTGCGCGGCTCAAATCCTCTCATTCATTATGCCCTAACACTCTCTGGGTCAGCCTCTTTCCACCGATACTTTTCACTCGGCTAACGACTAGCATTGCACAAAGTGCTCACATGGCGCGCTGCGTTCTCGATGGTCTGCTAATTTCTTTTTCTGCAGATCAGTCTGCCGAACTTCAATTGATCTTACTCCCGGTTTTTTTACTACAAATCTGAGTCCGTCTCACCCTTTCCAATCCTAGCATGGCCACTCATCGTCGCCACTCGTCTTTCCAAAGACACAAGTCCCGGTATCTATACTAACTCGATTCCCTTGTAGGTTGGCTTTGTCCGATGTGCCATAAACGAAGTCCAAATCATCACAGGCTCTGTATACATATTTTTTCTTCTGCAACATGAGATTCGTTACTTATAGCTCGTCTTGGCTACACTACTGATCACCTATTCTTTCTCAGCGTACTTGTTCAGAGCGGTTATCGGCTGTAAATCGATTGATGTTCAATTCTTGTTTGATCAGCGTCGACCTCAAGCAACGTTGAGTCAAGTATAGCCTGGAAATGCACGATTGGCCATGTAATGTAAGTCGAAGTGCTGCATCTTTACGGCTCAGATTGTTTTTCTCCTCCTTCCAACTGCAGGCTGGCCCGACTGTGGATGTCACCGTACCGTTCCTCCACCGTCTTCACCATTCAACTATTCATACCCGCCGATCATCAGCCACAATTCACGCGGCAATTCATGAGGAAGCAGGCAGCAAGCACGGTGCGTTCGAGTTTCAGTCACCCAGTGTTTTCTCAAGCAGCAAAGGGTCTGGCGCGGAATTGAACTCCAGGTGCTTTTCGCGCAGCGAGTCTGGGATCCGATGCCGAATTGAACGCCCAGTGTCTTTCGCGAAGCGAGGCCCGGGCATACCAATACCCAGTATCTTCTCGCGGAGCGAGGCCAGCCAATTCAACACCAAGTGTTTTTCGCGCAGCGAGTTTGGCGGACCCCTAGTATTTTCCGCGGAGCGGGTCGTCAAGTCTTGTCTCTGTCGCGCCAACCGAAAGAAAAATGGGTTAAACTGCACTAAGTCGCGATCAAAAGTGGACTTGTGATTTTTTCTCTCTCGCTTCTCGTCTCATTTGCTTGAAAGCCCGCAAGGCAAAAAATGCACTAAGTCCGCGTCGGCAACGGACTTGTGTGATTTTCCTCCTCACTGCTGTCTAGGACTTGGCATTTGCTTTTTTTTTTGTCCGTGCTGGGAAAGGTTTTCAATCAACCACTCAATTTTGAATTCAATTCGACGCACTGATGTCCGTGTCCTAGGTATCCGTCAGCTCGCTGGAGGTACCTGGACTACAGGCGGAACTTGGATCTGAATACCGGTTGAATTCTTCTAAATCCGCTACGATCTTCAGGCTGGATTAAAACTCATGCCTTGCAGCAGGACCGCCCCTCACTCCTTGCATTTATTTCTCGTACGAACTGCTGCAAGTAAGAGCTTCTTGAATCTGATACCTTCATCGTCGCGGTGCTCTCGAATCTCAACCCATATCCATTATTGATTGTGTTGGGGGGACTTGCTGCTGAATAGGATTACTTGTGAATGAAGGTGAACATGAAAACGAACGTGAAAATGAACGGGATTATTAGCTTGTTTGCTGGCCGGCACGTAGTTCCGAGTTGGATTCTCGGGCGAAGGCGAGTGGGCGTCGCCATTGCATTAATGATGGATTGAGCCGCAGGGTGCAGGGTGCAGGGTCCAGCTCGATGCGCACGGTTGTGATAAAAGTAACAAACCCCGGCGGCTCGACTCGGAGGATCGAGTACTTACGCGAGCATTGTCCATCCGGACCGAGCCTGAGACACCTTCGAATAACTGCTCCGCTCAGGCCGACTCTGTGTTGATTCAGCCAGTTCCTCGCGCTCGATGGCTTCGGATGAACCTTCTCGGATTGTCATATGCATGTCCTCCACGCTGACTGTCATGGCCTCCACGCTGATACATGTAAACTGGTAAGCAGAACGCGGTACGCCCATTCATCGTACGTCCATGGGTTACATTATTCACATACGTTTATAGATTATAGATTTGCGCGAAAGCCGTGTTTGATTTCTGCATGCAGTACACGGTGTATTGAACGCACCTCCGGATTCGACACGTGGAGAATCCTCAAGGTATCTCGTTCACGGGTCTTAGTTGCCGTATCCCATGATCACCTCTGTCTTTTGCTGTTGAAGAGTCTGAGCGTCTCGCATTGCGCACAACTTGCCCATCTCGCAGCCCCGATTCGCATTCGATCTATGGCGTCAACTCTCAGGTGCATTCTCACATACATGCACACTACAAATTCCGTCCGGTCTCTCGCCTCCCCGCGCGTGTCGTCCAATCCAGCTGCGGCGATGCGGTGAGGTTGAGGGTATGTAGGCAGAAGGACAACGAGCTTGCATTTGAGGGAAGGGCAGCTGTTGGCAATGCAGAGCACGTTTAAATTTTGTGGATTTGCGGAAAGGGTAGCGTCGTGGGGATGGATTTGACTTGGCCGCGTCAATATTGGTCTTGAATATATTTGAATCTGCGCCGAGGAATGGAGCAATAAGAGAGTGATCCTGAAGGAGGCGATGGGTGTGGATGCGGAGGCAGCGGTGTGATGAGAGGACGAGGACGAGGACGTTGACTGGTTGTCGTCATTGCTCAGCTGGGGCACGACGTCGAGGGCGCCGCACGTCAAGAACCAAGAGGACGCAGCCGCGGCCGCGGTGGATGGAGAGATTGAGGGAGCCTCAAACGTGCGTGTATCGACTTCAAGGCGGATGGACACGCGACGAGGGCGGCGAGGACATCCCCGCCCGCCTTGCCAAGCGACCGCCGCTCATTTCCATTTTTGTGTCTGAGTGCGGGAATTACGCGTTTGGGTGATTGGTTGTTGTGGTCGGTGTACTCGGCTCTCTCATCATCGTCTCACAATCCTCGACGCCCCACAACTCACACTCCATTGCCACACTCATCGTCAACGCAAGCTCCTCCTTCCATCATGCTCGTCGACGAAACGAACTGAGGCTTGCGCTTAAAGGGCTTTGCTTTGCTTACTCAGGCGACGGACCACATTCGAGGCCGTTCTTTTCTTTTGAGGGAAGGACAACAGCCAAATAGCGGATACGATTCGGATTACAGATCTTAGACTTGACTTTGACTTTCGACTTGACTTTTACCACAACCACTACGAGACAAGAATGGCGACGAGCATACCCCTCCCCCCGCCCGAAGCGTCTGCGCACGACAAGCAGCCGGGCATGACGCGCCAGGATCTCCTCGATCGCGCAAGGGCCGAGGACGATTCTACCACTCCTACGAACGGCAAGCCCACTCTCAAAGCCGTACCTCCCCCTCCTCCCCCACCGTCTTCATCGACAACGGCAATGACCGCCTCCGCACCGAGCTCCCCCATCTCGGCCACACCCCCCGCCCTGCCCCCCACCGCCGTCAAGCGCGCTGCGTCCACCGCTTCTGTCGCCCCCGCTTCTTCGTCTTCTGCTCAGGCAAAGGGCGCATCGAAGTCCGCACCCAACACGCCGAAGCCCCCCTCCCGCGCGGCGTCCGTCATCTCCGAGGCGCCGTCCACCAAGGAGGGGGGAAGCCACAAGTTCACGCTGAAAGACCTCCTGGCCTCGGGCCCGAAGCTCTCGCGCCGCAGCTCGGGGCGCAGCGCGAGTTCAAGGCATAGTGCGGATAGCGTGAGCGATGCGTCGGCGTCTGTGCACTCCGGCAAAGAACGAGAGCGGGATGGGGGGTGGGCGCATATCGCGCTCGGCTTATCCTCCAAGGACAAGTCCACGAAAGAGAAGAAAGGGAAAAACGGGGGAGGCGGGAGCGTGAAGAGCACGGGCGGGGACAGCGCGGCGTCGCTGAGCAAGAAGTACGGCGTGTGCCAGAAGGTCGCGATTGGAAAGGGGGCGACGAGCGTGGTGAGGCTGGCGCACAAGTGGGATCGGAGCGAGGGGGATAAGATGTATGCTGTTAAGGTGGGTCTCTCTCTCTCTCTTTTCTTTTGGAGGAAAAAAGGGGGCGGAGAGGCTGTCTTTTTTTGGGGGGGCGGGCTTGCCTTTTTTTTTGGGCAGTCTGCCTTCGGCCTTCCTCTGCTTTTGGAGACGCCTTCCTTGTCGCTCTTTCTTTTTTCGAGGGGTGTTTACCCCGACGCCGAATACCAACGCTAACACACCCTCGCACCCCCAGGAATTCCGCAAACGCCGCCGCACAGAGACGGAGAAGGAGTACGTCAAGAAGCTCACGGCAGAGTTTTGTATTAGGTGGGTCGTGTCTCCTTCCTCTCTCTTTTTTCTACACGCTTTTTTTTGGCGGCGGTACTTGGTGGATGACGTCACCCGCGCGCCTCCCGCCCTTTCCCTTCACCTCCCTTATTCCCTTCCACCTCTTTCGTCTTATTCTTATTCTTATTGTCATTCTTTCATTCCTCTCTTCCACTCGCTCGTTCGACTCGTTCGCTAACATACTCGTTCACACAGCTCGACCCTCCACCACGTCAACATCGTCGAGACGGTCGACCTCGTGCAGGACGAGCAGGGCAGGTGGTGTGAGGTTATGGAGGTGTGTGTTTCTTTTTCTTGTTTGGATTTTTTGGGTTTTTTTTTCGGGCGGGGAAGTTTTGGAGGGGGAGGAGCGACGCTTGCGCGCGATTTGTTTGGATGGGGGGGAACGAGCGGTACGGAGGCGTGCGGACGGGCGGATCCCAGACCCAGCGTCGAGTTACGCTTACCCGTTGCGGCCTTGTGGCGTCGTGGTGTGGCGCACCCACTCCCTTCCATCTCCCTCCCGGGGCCCCGTTCCCTTTCCTATTCTCATTCTAGCCTTCATGTTTCCCGTCTCTCTCTCTCTCTTTCCGGGTCCCGGACTTTGCGTGGAGCTGGGAGCTGGGAGTTCGAGGTTATTTCCGCCGTCGCGTCGTCTCGAGCTGGCCGCGCGTGGTGCACGGACTCCCGTTCTTTTCTTCCTTTCGGGAGACGGCCTTCCTTTCTCGACGACCCTGAACGGACCTTGTCTGGGTTGGACGTGTGGACCTCGCCCTGCACGGATCTCGGGTGCAATCGATGCTCTGAGAGCGAGGGACGCGAGATCGATACCCCGCGACGAGGAGCGAGCTAAGCGGGATTGATGCTCCGCTTTTCGGCTTGGGGGATCGATGGACAGGATGGGTCGTGCGGGGATGAGGGAGCCGCTGGGAGATGATTCTCATACAGGGATGAGCGAAGAGCCGACATCGATGCTCGAGACGCGGGGATGAGAAACGCCGGGTCAGGTGAGCGTGGGTCGGTGTCGGGGCGGTCAGCGTCGGGCAGTTCCTTGTTGTGCTGTTCAGCGGCTTGGCGTCCTCTTCGCGCTGGGCTGCACACCACGGCTCGTTCGCGTCGTGGTGCTGTCGGTGTCGTGCTCGTGCTCGTGCTCGGTGGACGGATGAGAGCGGTCTACCTCCGCTCCCCGCTCTTCGCGTCAGCAACTCGGTCCCGACAGGACGCCGCTCTGCTACCGCACGTCGCGCCAGCAAGACTGCTGTCGTTCGTGCGGCGGCCCTGATGAGCGTCGCTATCTCTGTTGGTGCATTGGCGTTAGCTTCGTGCTGGGCTGCACAGCGGCGGCAGGCGTGCAGCACGGGTGTTGTTCTCGGTGTCTGTGTCTTCTGCGCGTCCGTCCCAACTCCCCCGACGGCCTCAGACGCCGCGGTTCCTGCTCGACCCATTGTACCATGTGCCGAGTTGCGCTCCGCGGCGGGCTCAGCGTGCGCAGCGTCGCCGATCCTCTCTATGGTCGCAGCTTTATTATATTACTTTTGCTGTTTTTTCCTGCTCTTCGTACCCTCCCTCTTCCTCCCCTTTCCTTACCCTCCTCTCATCTCATATGCTTATGTGCTCACCCCGTTCGCACAGTTCTGCCCCGGCGGCGACCTCTACGCGGCGATCAAGAAGGGCGGCATGTCGCCGAGCGAGGTCGAGTGCTGTTTTCGGCAGATTTTGGAGGGGGTTGGGTGAGTGTGGTTTCTTTCTTCTCTTTTGGGGGTGCGGGGGAGATTTTTGGGGCGCGGGGGCGGAACTGAGCGATGCCAGGGGGCCAGAGTGCATGCATCTCTTCCATGATGCCGCTGGTCCCTCGTCGTCTGCGACAAGGGACGTGCATCACACCGTCACTTGGTCGTCCTCTATCGCTATCCCCTCCTCGTCCTCCATCCCCTCCATCCATCCCCTCCACTCGCCTCCCCTCCCTCTCCTCTCCTCTCCTCTCGACCCTCTTCGAAACCAGTACTGACCCCTCCCTTCTGTTCTCTTCACCTTCCCTGCGCCTCTCCTCCAGGTACCTCCACAGCCAGGGCGTGGCGCACCGGGACATCAAGCCGGAAAATCTGTTCTTTGATACTGGGGGGCATTTGAAGGTGCGTTATCTCTTTCTTTTCCGTGTTTTTGTTCGAGTCGGCGGCGGAGAAGTGCCCGGAGAAGTGCGCTTCCGTGCACCGTCGACGGCGTTCCGCCCCCGCGGCGATGTTGGCCGTACCTCTCGCCCGGCCGTGCTGGTCGCGCCGGCACATCTTATCGCTGCTGTACGCGGTAGTCGTTGTTGTCGCGGCGCGTCGATCGGACGCACTTGTGTTTGCAGCGGGCTCCGCGTACCAGTCGCGCGAGATACGTCGAAGCATTGGCCCTCGTCGTTCCCGTGTGCCCACCGCCTCGAGCTTCAGGTGCAGCGTTGCCGGCACCCAAACCTGGAGGAGAATACGCAGAAGTAGCAGCGCATTTCCTTTGTGGTCATGCGCTAGCTAGCGCAGACCATGGAAGGAGGCGCACCCCGTGTGATGGCGGTCGGGCCTGCGCGCTGAACTGGGGCAAGCGCTTTTTTCGCCGACGGCTGCTGTGCCATGCTTGACACGGATGACGTCTCCCAATGGCGGGTTGCGCTGCATATGTCTTCGTGTCTTGCTGTCTACCTCCCCCCTTCGCTTTTCTCTATGGTCCACCTTTCCCTTACTTTCGCACTCTCTGCTTCCTCTGCCTTCCTTCCTTTCCTTTTCCTTTTCCTCTTCCCTCCCTTTTGTGTCCCTCTCCTCTTCTCGATCTATGAGCTGACACTCCTTCACCCAGATCGGCGACTACGGCGCCTCGACCGTCTACCGACTCCCATGGGAAGCGACGATCCACATGTCGACGGGCCTTTGCGGGAGCGAGCCGTACATCGCACCAGAACAGTTTTTGGGGAAACGTGAGTTTCTCCTCTTCTCCTCCGTGACATGCGAGGCTAACGCCTCCCAGCCTACGACGCCCGCCTCGTCGACATCTGGGCATGCGGGATCGTGTACTACTGCCTGCACTTCCAAGAGCTCCCCTGGCGCGCCGCCCAGCAATCCGACCAGCTCTACTCTGCCTACGCAGCCGCCGCCGCCGCCACGCCCCCACCCCCACTCACCGCCGCCCCGCCTCCCGCCGCCACCAATGGGCACGGTTCGGCCGCACCCAGCGCTGCGACGACACCAGCAGCGACGGCTTCCGGCGCCGCACCTCCAATCGTGGTGGACCGCGACCGGCACGGGACCAACTCGACGTTCACGTTCCCGCCGACGATCAGCAACCTGTCGCCGCGCGGGTGCCGGCCGCGGATTCGCAAGATGCTCGAGCCGGATCCGAAGCTGCGCGCGCCGATCGAGGAGGTGCTGGGGTGTGCGTGGGTGCAGGGGGTGGAGGTGTGTTGGGAGGTGGGGGAGCGCGCGAAGCATGTGCATGTTAATGCGAGGGCTATATCGAGGTGCGTGCCATACGGTCGTGTACACTTTATGTATTCTTTACGTGTGCAATATATTGTTTTCCCTTTGAATTTGACCTACATTGTATCGTGGATTCAACGGAGTGTTTGCTTCTGAGTTCATTGAGTGTTCGCCCTCGATCCCCATGCAACCCATGGATCCTTGGGTCAGATTTCTGAGCAAGTGATGGCAACTTCCTAAACGGGCCACTCATCCTAGCGTCCCAATTGGGAAGCTGTCGCGCATTCTCAGGCTCCGACTCAGAGTCTGGGCCGCATTGGCCCTTGAGAAAGTTGAAAATACCCTGAAATGAATTTATCGGCCGTATCTGACACGGAGCTGGACTCGTGCGGTTGAACCGAAGCAACTCGGCACTCTGTGTTGAATAAATATGAAAAATTACACGGCTCTCTTAGGGTCTCATTGTATTTCTGCAATTGCACTGGGACAAAATTGGATGCTTCAAAACGTTTTTGTGTCCTCAGATTGACTACTTCGGCAGCATAAGTAGAAGTTCTCGGAGACTGCTCTCTTAAGACCAGACCGTGACTCAGTGACAGAAGAAACCCGGTACCTCTCACGTGACTGGTATTAAATTAATAGCAATGTGACGGGTGTAGTCACAACTGCTTGACCACGAGCAAAGTATTTTGCCCTGCGAAAAAACAAATTTGGTCTTGCAAGTCCAAAATCTAAAAATAGAACAATTTTTTTTAAATTTGGCGATAGTCTCCCCGTCCCGAAGGTACTTGGGTAGAAAAAAAAGGGAGCTGGTATCTAGGAGTGCATGGAAGGAAAACAAAGGGTAGGGGTGTTGGAGGGTAACATGGAAGAAAAAGAAAGGGTGGGGGTGTTAGAGGGTATGAAATGAAGAGTCGGCGAGAGGTGTTGAGGAATGGGTAGGAAGAAAGAAAAAAAAATGTCGAAGGCGCTGCCACGGGGTATCTGGGAGTAAAGTCAGAATGGATGTGGAGATGAATGGGAAGCACACGAAGGTAGTGAGGGCTGGGAAGAGTGGGGAATTGGAAAGCGGTAAAGAAGATGTAGAGTGTACAGGAAAGAAATATCCAGGTGGAAGGCGAGGAAAGAATGGATTGAGGAAGGACGAGGGAAGGAGGAGCAAAAGAGCAAAAGAAGGCAAAAGACGAGGACGAAAGACATACAGGAAGGGGTCGCGATGAGTGTTGAGGGTCGATGGCGAGTGTTGTGGCGCGTCGATGGTCGATGGTGGGGCCAGAGAAGAAACGGGAGCGCCAGAGGGAGATCAAAAGGCGAGAGGGAATGTGGGGATGGTGGTGGTACGAAAGAAGAAGGCGGAGACGCGGTCCTCAGCCTTATATATGTGCTTCGGCATCAATCCCCACGGCTCAAAAGGGCTTCCAATCGATCGCGGGTTCGCTAATTAAACCCAAACTGGACTAGGCAGTGACGTCGTGCCTTGTAGAGCAACGGTTTTCGCGAAAGACGGGGCAATTGAACTTGTATGCATATTTTAAATTGGACAAAAGGCTTACTCAAGTCCATCGTCGTCGCCAAAACTTCGAGGCAAGATAATTTGGTTTTCAGTGGTGGCTCTGTAGAGAGACATGAGGGTGAATAGTTCGAAGCGATCGGCTGGTAGATAGTGGGGTTGAAAACAGTTTTGTGTCTAGCGGAGAACGTGAGCAAGGAATACTCAGTATGACCAGCAGTTAGGCCATTTTTTGACTGGCTGCGCGCGTAGGAGTTACAAAATTATGCAGCAGATTTCGCGGAGACGGAGTTTACCACCCAATCTCGGCAGCGGGTCGAAAATTTCCACCCGAGCTCTGAGCGCGAAGCGCTGCGCGCTCAAAGACATTAAATCAAGTTAGTACTCGATCGTCTTCGCGCGCCTGCGCCGTTCCAGGGCAATATTGTTTCTTCCGCTGGCTCAGTATGCCTCCAGCGCGACGCTCGGGAGACCGAAATCAAAGCCCGATTCACAAGACTCGCGCAACTTGACGGATTTCTTCCAATCTGGGCAGTGGGCAAGACAGAGCAGAACACAGACAGATTTCATTCAGCTAGGGGAAGCATACACATCGAACAAGGCGCAGGGGGAAAAAGGCCAAGTCCCGGAGAAACCAGCACCTTAAGAAGGACGTCGTTGAACCATTCGGATTGTTTGAAATTCTGTGTTTTGTTGTTCGCCGAATGACTCAAGTTGTGTGTGGCAAGATCGTCTAGTAATGGCCAGAGAAGGCTGCCAGAGAGGAACACCCGTAAAGCGCAAAGCAGAGATTTAATTTGCTTGAAGGATTCGGGGTTCCGAGCCTTGACGTTCGAGTACATTCCAGGGCAGAAGAGAGTTCCGTGAAGGATGGAAGTTTTGAGCGTGGGGGGACAAGTTTGCGGACAAGTTTGCCAGCCGCCAGTGGCGCTGCATTCAAGACCGACGGCCGACCATCACCGACGATCGCCTCTCATCCCCTTTTGTTATTGTTCGCACACTCTCTCTCCCGCTCCTTTCATCTCGACTCGACTCGACGCGTTCACTGCCTTTCTGTTTGTTCACTCTTCCGTTTTCAAGCACTCGCAAGCTCTTCTCTGACTTGCAAAGCTCGAACTTGATCTTTCTGCCGTACTCGCGCGTCTAGCCAACTTTCAGTCAGGTCCTTCCGAATCACCGCTGACGATTCAACATATCCCCACTTGCCGACCAACCTCAAGGCCCTTCCCTGATTCCTTCCCTCCGCGGTACCGCTTCTTGCTTGTTTTCCTTTGATTTTTTATTGAGACACCAATATGTTATCCGTCCTCTTACCGGTCCATTGGACATCCTTTTGACTTCAACTCCTGTACTCCTTCATTTCGACTTCCTTCATTCCTTAAAACTCTGGATGGCATACTTACATGTACATGTATACTCCAATCATCACCGAGATCCAGACGGCGCGAGACACTTTGCCTCCTCTCCACCGCCTGCCAACACGCGCATCTTTTTGGAAGTCGTTCCTCTCACTGATTTACAGCCACCCTTGCTATCCTGACACTCATTCTTCGACTTTGATCACCACAGCGGCGTATTTTATCAGCAACCATCGTTCCGGCGAGCAACTCACCTACCCAAGTTAGACTATGCAGCTCCAGCGAGACCACAATTGCGCCCCAGCTACTTGTCTCTTGTACATATCCGACTCGGATCCCAGATACCTGAAATCTTGGTCGCTCAGCCAGTTCATCACCCTGCTTATTCAACATCCTCGGGGTCTTGGTTCACCTCAATTCATTCGCAAGTTTCATCGCCCCTTACGCCCTCACGACTTATGTACGTACGCCCTTCTTCATTCCCGCTCGTCTCATTCCTTCGAACCAACCTCGCTGCTGTTGATCATCCTTACAGTTCCTCCCACTTTTTCAAATGCTTGCTGGTATTAATCTTCGTGCTCCAATGAAACTCGCACTCTGGCTTTAATTTCCCAGCCTTCAGTTGCTCTTAATTCATGCACAAGCTGCTTCTCTTGGTCCTCACCTCGTCAGGTTTCAGCCGTTCGACCACTCGTGGGCATCGTGTTGTTACGACACCAGTCAGTCGTCGCTTGCCACCGCCATTTGACTTACTTGCGGATATTTTGCTTTTAGTAGCTCCAGCCTCATTGTACCTGTTTAGTCCATGCGACGTTCATGCTTACACCAGTGTGGGTGGTTTACTTGTGCATACTATTTCATTTCACTGATTCGCTAATTTTGCGTTCTTAATAGGCCGCATCATACTGTCTCGAAGTGAGAATTCAACCTCTGTTGGTGTCCCATATGTCCTCTATCTTGTTCGCTTAGTGGCGTTCGAAATATCAAATGCTTGGCTGAACCAAAAGGCGACTTCCAGGCACGTCTTTGTTTTTTTCTCATTCCAGATGCTGCGGAACCGGAATTGTCTAAATAACGTTGAATCTGAAACTATTATGTTATTCAACTCCTGTGTGTACTGGGTCCGAGCAAGTTCAACATCGCATCTCGTCGACCTGCGGTACCATCACATTGGATGCACTGATCCAACCTATGTTCGGGAGGGTCAACCTCCGAATTGTGATGGAACAACTACGGTATTGAGTTGTGTTATTTTCTCCGCCGTTTCCGACGTTACTCACCCATTCAGAATCGTCCCAGGCGTTCAACCTCGACATCACGGGCAGTTTCAACCGATATTTACATGTCCGGCGCCATTACGACGCATCCGACTCGACGCATCTAGCGCACTCGATCAGCCTTCGATCCCAAATCATCTCAATAAAGCAAGTATGAACTCTGCATCCTACTCCGGTCCGCCAAATCCACATCCAAGCGAGAAGTACGCTTTCCCCTGGATGATATTCCTTCATCGGTGGTTTCTGGCCTTCAACCATTTGACCGAGCCCGTTCAAGCTTCATATGACAAGATGCTCCTGACCCGCGTCCTTGTTTCAACGTTGGTATCGGGCATCGGGCATCTCGGCCTTGCGAGCTCTCACAAACGACCTCAATATATGCACCATTTTTGCGAGGTATGCCATCCATCGCACCATTATCTACCTCTACTGACCAATCTCAAGCTCACGATTCAGCATTGACGCGTACGGCGATCAAATACATCGCCCGTGACTTTCCATAAATCATTGCTCAAGCCTTTTCTTCCACGAAATTGTCTAAAACTATAGCTTATGCTGCAAGCAATCTGTGATCCTCACACCCCAATTCGAAGTTGATGCTAACCTCGCACTTTCAGGATTGTCCAGGGTGGCCTGGGCCTTCAACTCGGATATTCCGTAGTGGTAACTTGAAGTATATCTCGTTTCACTCAACCCACACATTCGCTGTCCATCGACGCGAACAGAAAGGCATCCAAATTCTGCAATCTGACCCTCAATACAACTGTTTAATCTCTATACGACCGCTCCTCGCCCGTCTCTGGTGTATGTCTTCCCCACCATTTTCAGCATTGCCCAGATTCCGATGGGGCTGCATCGGCAACAATGTCGCTTTGACTGTGGACCATGATTCTCCTATGTATGCCTTCCCTTTGCCGTGCCGCTTTGGTTTATAACCTACACAGAACCTTCCGCCTTCGACGCCAAGATTTATGTAAGTTCGCTTTCCTGTCAAACAAAAGACATCCACTTTTTGTCCACTGTTAACTCCAGGAATCCGCCGAGTTTCTAATGCAACACAAGCGAGAGCCCTATCGAAGTATTCTGACTCGTCCCAGGTGCGGATTCTGAGTTTTGCAATCGTCATTATACCCACTATCACCCTTCGAATGAGCTTTGATCTTCTCAATCCTCTTTGGTGTAGCCGCCTGCCCTACGGTTTCCAACTGGATTCCCAGATGCCAGTTCCGCCGCATCCGGTCTAGTAAATCGCGGTTTGACCTTCACGTTTTGAGGCCACAGAGCCTTCAAGTTCGACCTGAATCATTCGCATGCCGTTTCAATGTAAGGTGAGTTAACCCAATCCTTTCAAGCCCTTGTTGCAAATTAATCCGCCAGATTATTCTTCGGGGCGGCAATGTAAGATATCCACTCCATTCTCGGCTTGAACCAGCTTTACATTTGAAGGCATAGATCCCTCCAACACCTCTTATACCGCCCGTTGCCAATCTCGAAACCCTCAACGCATGCGTGTTCCCTTTTAGATTCCACTCATTTTGAGGTAGAATCTCACCCCTCTCGCTCTTCATCGACGGTTTGCAATGTCGCACCGTCTAAATCCAACATCACGATCACCGCAAGTTGACCCGAGACCGAATTCCTTCAACCACGTTCAAGTTTGATCCTGAGCGCCTCTTCTCCCACAACCACCACCTCCGCGTCCGTCCGCAGCTAAATGGCCTCTATGTTGCTCATTGAGTTGCATTTATTTGTTTTGTCAATTTCTCTAGCTTCTCTCACCGTTAACGTCTTTCAAGCCGAGTCCTCTCGCCGTTCAAGACTCGCAAAATGTCGTAGCATGCTTCATTTTTATCGCATAGATTCATCGCTAATGCCTGCACGCAGCCTTTCTACTATGGTCTTTCTAATTACATCGATCCTTCAAGCTTTTCTGGTCAACTCAGTCCAATTCCGCTCAATTCTGACCCGCAACTTCCTTCTATCGCTGTCATTCGCGTCAAACCAACATTAGTTTAGTTTCAGGATCACCAGTTCACGCCGCAAACTTGGCTCGTTATCTCCTTCAATGCTTTCAAGGGAAGCTAACGGTATGCTCCAGTTCGGCAGCTACGAGGTAGCGGTAAGTTGCACAGTTCAATTCAACCGCAAGCGCCGAGTTCATGCCAGCGATCCGATCGGTCCAGCTCACTTTTGTTTGTTCCGTACGTCTCTCCGCGGATCCCTTATTCCCGTTGATTCAGCCTCAGCACTCTCCGTTAAGTCTCTTCCTACACAACCCGATATATTTGACTCGCTGACCGCTTTGACTGGACCACCACAAGTTCAACCGACTCAGAACCTGTGCAGCGCGCTCAGCAGCATTGTACGAAGGTGCTCACATGGCGCGCGGCGCTCTCGATGGTCTGCTAATTCCTTTGTCTGCAGATCGGTCTGCCGAACTTCAATCGATCTTACTCCCGGTGTTTTACCCCAAGATCGCGTCCGTCTACCTTTTGTTGTAGCCCTAACATTGTCAATCGTTGCCTGCCGCTGGTCATTCCAAAACAGGAAGTCCCGGTAGTTGTACTGACTTGATCTCCTTGCAGGTCAGCTTTGCCCGATGCGCTATAAAGTATCCGCATTCCTTGCGGCATTTCAAGCCCATTGGCAAGCCCGTGGATCTCGTCACTTATTTTTCGTCTAGACAACCCAACTGATCACTTATTCTTTCAGGTCAACCATCGACTGTAAATCCGTACCTTCAGGGTCGAACGTGGAGTCAAGTATAGTCTCACAATTCACGACGCCTCACAACGGAACATTTCCCAATCAGCACTGTCTTCTCTCCTGAGGAGGGCCTCTTGTTGTTATGCTACCGACCATGGATGTAAGTCGTAGTGCTGCATCGTCGCTCTCTGTCCCACGATTCGATTTATTTCCCTCCTCCTCTCAACTACAGGTTGACCCGAGTGCGAATTCTCCTCGAATTTTGAACAGCTCCTGTAGCTCACGCGGCCACTCAACCAGAAGGAAGCAGGCAGCAAGCACGGTGCGTTCAAATTCCAATCACCCAGCGTTTTCTCAAGCAGCAAAGGGTCTGGCGCGGAATTGAAAGCGGAGTGTGTTTCGCGCAGCGAGTCTGGGGGGGCCGGCGCCGAAATCAATCCCCAGTATTTTTCGCGCAGCGAGTCTGGGTTCCAGCGCCCAGTTGAACACCAGGTATTTTTCGCGGAGCGAGGGTCTGGCGCACCAATACCCAGTATTTTCTCGCGGAGCGATGTCTTGGGTCTGGTGTATATATGTCTGGTGTCTGTCTGGTATCTGGTATCTGATTTCTCGTCACTGGCACTGGCTCAACCGAAAGAAAAGAAAAGCTAAAATGCACTAAGTCGCGATCAAAAGTGGACTTGTGTTTTCTCTCTCTCTCCCTCTCTTCTCGTCTCGTCTGCTTGAAAGCCTGAAAAGTAAAAAATGCACTAAGTCCGCACCGGCAACGGACTTGTTTTTTTTCCCCCTCACTGCTCGACTAGCCTTGTCTAGGGCTTGGGTATCTATTCTCTCTTGCTTTTTTGGCCGGTGCAGGGGAAGGTTTTCAACCACTTGCTCAATTCTCAATTCTGGTTCGACGCAGTGATGTCCGTGTCCTAATTGTCCGTCCGCTCCTGGCTGTCGAGGTGCCTGGACCGCAGGAAGGAAGGAACCTGGATTTGGATGTCCCACATAACGGTACGTCTGAATTCTCCCGCTACCAGGTTGGATTTGAACTCGTGCCTTGTATAACCAGGCTTCAGGACCGCCCCTCACTCCTCGGATTTATTTCCGTACGAAGAGCTAAGAGATGGGACTCGGAGAGCTTCCTGAATCTGATACCTTCATCGTCGCGGTGCTCTCAATTCTCAACATCCCGGCCGGGTCCGATTCCAATTTCCGAACCTTCGTAAGTCTTGACCCCAGCTTGTGTCGGTTGTGTTGGGGGGACTTGCTGCCGCATAGGGTTACTTATAAATGAAGGTGAGCATGAACATGAACGGGATTATTGGCTTGCTAAACGGCGCGTAGTTCCGAGTTGGATTGTCGGGTGAAGGTGAGGGTCAAGTTCCTGACCGTCGACATTGGCATTGATTATGAGAGTGCAGGGTCCAGCTCGATGCGCAGGGTTATGATGCAAATCCTGGCGGCTCGAGGGACTCGTCCTCGGAGCATTTACCTCGAGTATGCGAGCATTCTGCGTCCGGACTGCAACTGAGACACCTTCGAATAATTGCTTCGTTCAGGCCGACTCTGTGTTGATTCAGCCAGTTCCTCGCGCTCGATGTCTTCGGATTATCATGACCTCCACGCTGATACATGTAAACTGGTAAGCAGAACGCGGTACGCCCATTCATCGTACGTCCATGGGTTGCATTATTCACATACGTTTATAGTTTATAGATTTGCGCGAAAGCCGTGTTTGATTTCTGCATGCATGCATCGACAACGCACCTCGTGAATCCCCAAGGTATCTCATCTCGTTCACGGGTCTTCCATAGTTGCCGTATCTCACCTCTGGCTTGTTCTTTTGGAGAGGCTGGGCGTCTCGCATGCGTACAAATTGCCCATCTCGCAGCCCCGATCCGAGTCCCAGTCTCCCAGACTCGCATTTGATCTATAGCGTCAACTCTCAGGTGCATTCATCATTATACTACTCACATACATGCACACTACGAATTCCGTCCGGTCTCTCGCCTCCGTCCAATCCAGCTGCGGCGATGCGGGGAGGTTGAGGGTCGGCAGAAGGACAACGAGCTTGCGTTTGAGGGAAGGGAAGGGTAGGGTGCCTGTTGGCAATGGCAGAGATTTGCGGATTTGCGGAAAGGGTAGCGTCGTCGTCGTGGAGATGGATTTGATTCGGCCGCGTCAATATTAGTCTTGAATATTTGAATCTGCGCCGATGAAGGGAGTAATAAGAGAGTGAGGGAGGCGATGGGCGTCGATGCAAAGGCAGCGGACGAAGACGCTGGCTGCTGAGCCGGGGCACGATCCGCACGTCGAGAATTAAGAGGACGCGGCCGCGGCCGGGGTGAACGGTAAGATTGAGGGAGCCTCAAACGTGGGTGTTATTTCAAAGGGACAAGGAAGCGTCGACTTCGAGGCGGATAGACGCGCGATGAGGGCGGCAAGGACGGAAGAGGCTGTGATAGCGGTCTTGTGTATAGTCGAATCTGCCTTGTCAATCGATGGATTTGTGAGTGCAGAGGGTGGACGTGGAGGCAGCGGAGGACTGGGCCGGTGTCGTCATTGGCGAGGGGCGCGATGTCGGGCCGCCGCGGGTCGAGAATCTCAAGGGCGCGGAGGGACTAGGAATGGCTTGTAGAGTCCCCGCCCAGCCCCGCCCGCCTTGCCAAGCGACCGCCGGCGCCAATTTCCATTTTTGTGTATGAGTGCGGGAATTACGCGTTTGGGTGATTGTTGTTGTGGTCGGTGTACTCGGCTCTCTCATCATCGTCTCACAATCCTCGCCGCCCCACACTCACACTCCATTGTCACACTCATCGTCAACGCAAGCCCCTCCTTCTCATCATGCTCGTCGACGAAACGAACTGAGGCTTGCGCTTAAAGGGCTTTGCTTTGCTTACTCAGGCGACGGACCACATTCGAGGCCGTTCTTTGGAAGGACAACAGCCAAATAGCGTATACGATTTGGATTACAGATCTTAGACTTTTACCACCACCAACTACTACGAGAGGACACAAGATGGCGACGAGCATACCCCTCCCCCCGCCCGAAGCGTCCGCGCACGACAAGCAGCCGGGCATGACGCGCCAGGATCTTCTCGATCGCGCAAGGGCGTCGGACGATTCTACCACACCCACCAACGGCAAGCCCACTCTCAAAGCCGTACCTCCCCCTCCTCCACCACCGTCTTCATCGACAGCCGCAATGGCGGCCTCCGCACCGAGCTCCCCCATCTCGGCCACACCCCCCTCACTCCCGCCCACCGCCGTCAAGCGCGCTGCGTCCACCGCCTCGGTCGCCCCCGCTTCTTCCTCCGCGCAGGCAAAGGGCGCATCGAAGTCCGCACCGAACACACCGAAGCCGCCCTCGCGCGCGGCGTCCGTCATCTCCGAGGCGCCGTCCACCAAGGAGGGGGGCAGCCACAAGTTCACGCTGAAAGACCTCCTGGCCTCGGGCCCGAAGTTGTCGAGACGGAGCTCGGGGCGCAGCGCGAGCTCGCGGCATAGCGCGGATAGCGTGAGCGATGCGTCGGCGTCCGTGCACTCCGGTAAGGAGCGGGACGGCGGGTGGGCGCACATCGCTTTGGGCTTATCCTCAAAGGACAAGTCCCACGGCGGCAGTGCTAAAGAGAAGAAGGAGAAGGGAGGAAGGAGTGGGGGGAGCGTGAAGAGCACGGGCGGGGACAGCGCGGCGTCGCTGAGCAAGAAGTACGGCGTGTGTCAGAAGGTCGCGATCGGAAAGGGGGCGACGAGCGTGGTGAGGCTGGCGCACAAGTGGGATCGGAGCGAGGGGGATAAGATGTATGCTGTTAAGGTGGGTCTCTCTCTCTCTTTTCTTTTGGTGGGAAAAAGGGGGCGGAGGGGCTTTCTTTCGTTCTTTTTCGTCTGCCTTCCTCTTTGTTCGGGGGCACTTCCTGTCTTCCTCTTTTTTTTGGAGGGGCTTTTCCGGGCTTTTTTTGAGCGGCGGGTGCCCGCCTCGACGCCGAACCAACGCTAACATACCCTTCACCCAGGAATTCCGCAAACGCCGCCGCACAGAGACGGAGAAGGAGTACGTCAAGAAGCTCACGGCAGAGTTTTGTATTAGGTGGGTTGTCCTCCTTTTTGTTACGGTTTTTCATACGTTCTTGTCCTTTTATTCTGCCTTGTGCGTTTGTGGGCGGCGCTCTAGTTTTTTTTGGCGGTGGGAGGTGGGGGCTGGATGACGTCACTCCCGCCTCCCGCCTCCCGCCCTTTCCTATCCCCTTCTCATTTTTGCCCAATTCTTTTTATTCGCTACGCCCTCTTTCTCCCTCTCTATATTGCCAAAATGCTCACTTCATTCGCCCACAGCTCGACCCTCCACCACGTCAACATCGTCGAGACCGTCGACCTCGTGCAGGACGAGCAGGGGAGGTGGTGTGAGGTTATGGAGGTGTGTGTTGTTCTTTTCATTTTTGGGCGGGGGTTTTTTTGGATTTTTTTTTCGGGCGGGGAAGTTTTGGGCCGGGTTTCTGGAGGAGGAGGAGCGACGCTTGCGCCTTTTTTCGAGGGCGTGGGGCGGGAGGAGCGGGAGGAGCGGCGGAGCGACGCTTGTGCGCACTTTTTTGTTTGGGTGGGGGAACGCGGAGCGCGGGCCCAGGCGTGCGCGGAGATGTGCGGAGGCGTTCGGATCTCGCGCGCGCGGAGTCCCAGCTGGCGCGTCGGGTTTACACTTGCCGCTTGCGCCTGTGGCGCGTCGCGTCGTGGCGCACCGTTTCATTTCCCCCATCCTGGCCTTCCCATTCCTGTTCTCATTCTGGCCTTTGTGTTCCGGGGGAGTGCGCGTGGAGCTAGGAGCTAGAGCTGGAGGTTATTTCCGCCGCCGCGTCGTGTCACCATTCTCGCCTCGAATGGTGCACGGACTCCCGTTCTCGTCTTTCATACGGGGGAGCCGGTCTCCCTTCTCGTCGACCCTGCACGGACCTTGTCTGTGTTGGGGTAGACCTTGTACCTCGTCCAGTCCCCGTCCGGCCCTGCACGGATCTCGGGTGCAATCGATGCTCTGAGAGCGAGGGACGCGAGATCGATACCCCGCGACGAGGAGCGAGCTAAGCGGGATCGATGCTCCGCTTTTCGTCTGGGGGGATCGATGGACAGGATGGGTCGTGCGGGGATGAGGGAGTTGCTGGGAGATGATTCTCATACGGGGATGAGCGAAGAGCCGGCATCCATTGCGTGACGGGTATCTGTGGTCCGTGCACGTACGCGGATGAAGGACACGGGGTGCGGGATCTATGGGGCTGGGCGCGTACGGGGATGGCGGATGCGGACGTGGCCGAGGCGATGGGACGGCGCGTTCTTGATGCGCTCCGAGTGTGGTCGGCCAGTGGAGCGCCATGGGCGTCGGTGCGACCTCCCCGCTTCCGTGGACCGTGTTCTCAGCGCGGCTTGGCATCCTCACTCTCTCGGCCCTTCATGCTGGGCTGTCCACCGCGGCTCGTTCGCGTCGTGGCGCACTGTCGGTGTCGGTGAAGGATGAGGGCGCTCTACCTCCGCTCCCCGCTATCTGCGTCAGCAAGTCGGCTGCCGCCCTCCCTCCCGCTCCCTCCCTTTCTTTTCTCCCTTCCTCCGTCCTCCCTTCCTTCTTCTCCCCACACTCCTCTTCTCCCCTCCCTCCGTCCTCCCTCCCCTCCTTTCTCTCGTTAACCTCCTCTTCCATATAACTTCCTCCATTCTTATGTGCTCACCCCGTTCGCACAGTTCTGCCCCGGCGGCGACCTCTACGCGGCGATCAAGAAGGGCGGCATGTCGCCGAGCGAGGTCGAGTGCTGTTTCAAGCAGATATTGGAGGGGGTTGGGTGAGTGTTTTGTCTTTGGTGTTTCTGTGTTTGGGAGCGATTTGGGGCGGCGGGATGGGCAGGGCGGGTTTTGGGGCTCCGTTCCTTCGCTCGCTCTGGACTACTGAGCACAGAGTGAAAGGATGGCGCTGCTTGTTCGCAACTCCAAGTCGCAGCTCGCTCGTCTTTCCCCCCTTCCTCTTCTTACTTCTCAACCTTGAAACTAGTACTGACTCCTCCCTTTTGTTCTCTTCACCTTCGCTTCGCCGCACCTCTAGGTACCTCCACAGCCAGGGCGTGGCGCACCGGGACATCAAGCCGGAGAATCTGTTCTTTGATACGGGGGGTCATTTGAAGGTGTGTTCTCTCTCTCTCTTTTGCGTCGTTTTTGTTCGAGTCGGCGGCGGAGAAGTGCCCGGAGAAGTGCGCTTCCGTGCACCGTCGACGGCGTTCCGCCCCCGCGGCGATGTTGGCCGTACCTCTCGCCCGGCCGTGCTGGTCGCGCCGGCACATCTTATCGCTGCTGTACGCGGTAGTCGTTGTTGTCGCGGCGCGTCGATCGGACGCACTTGTGTTTGCAGCGGGCTCCGCGTACCAGTCGCGCGAGATACGTCGAAGCATTGGCCCTCGTCGTTCCCGTGTGCCCACCGCCTCGAGCTTCAGGTGCAGCGTTGCCGGCACCCAAACCTGGAGGAGAATACGCAGAAGTAGCAGCGCATTTCCTTTGTGGTCATGCGCTAGCTAGCGCAGACCATGGAAGGAGGCGCACCCCGTGTGATGGCGGTCGGGCCTGCGCGCTGAACTGGGGCAAGCGCTTTTTTCGCCGACGGCTGCTGTGCCATGCTTGACACGGATGACGTCTCCCAATGGCGGGTTGCGCTGCATATGTCTTCGTGTCTTGCTGTCTACCTCCCCCCTTCGCTTTTCTCTATGGTCCACCTTTCCCTTACTTTCGCACTCTCTGCTTCCTCTGCCTTCCTTCCTTTCCTTTTCCTTTTCCTCTTCCCTCCCTTTTGTGTCCCTCTCCTCTTCTCGATCTATGAGCTGACACTCCTTCACCCAGATCGGCGACTACGGCGCCTCGACCGTCTACCGACTCCCATGGGAAGCGACGATCCACATGTCGACGGGCCTTTGCGGGAGCGAGCCGTACATCGCACCAGAACAGTTTTTGGGGAAACGTGAGTTTCTCCTCTTCTCCTCCGTGACATGCGAGGCTAACGCCTCCCAGCCTACGACGCCCGCCTCGTCGACATCTGGGCATGCGGGATCGTGTACTACTGCCTGCACTTCCAAGAGCTCCCCTGGCGCGCCGCCCAGCAATCCGACCAGCTCTACTCTGCCTACGCAGCCGCCGCCGCCGCCACGCCCCCACCCCCACTCACCGCCGCCCCGCCTCCCGCCGCCACCAATGGGCACGGTTCGGCCGCACCCAGCGCTGCGACGACACCAGCAGCGACGGCTTCCGGCGCCGCACCTCCAATCGTGGTGGACCGCGACCGGCACGGGACCAACTCGACGTTCACGTTCCCGCCGACGATCAGCAACCTGTCGCCGCGCGGGTGCCGGCCGCTGATTCGCAAGATGCTCGAGCCGGATCCGAAGCTGCGCGCGCCGATCGAGGAGGTGCTGGGGTGTGCGTGGGTGCAGGGGGTGGAGGTGTGTTGGGAGGTGGGGGAGCGCGCGAAGCATGTGCATGTTAATGCGAGGGCTATATCGAGGTGCGTGCCATACGGTCGTGTACACTTTATGTATTCTTTACGTGTGCAATATATTGTTTTCCCTTTGAATTTGACCTACATTGTATCGTGGATTCAACGGAGTGTTTGCTTCTGAGTTCATTGAGTGTTCGCCCTCGATCCCCATGCAACCCATGGATCCTTGGGTCAGATTTCTGAGCAAGTGATGGCAACTTCCTAAACGGGCCACTCATCCTAGCGTCCCAATTGGGAAGCTGTCGCGCATTCTCAGGCTCCGACTCAGAGTCTGGGCCGCATTGGCCCTTGAGAAAGTTGAAAATACCCTGAAATGAATTTATCGGCCGTATCTGACACGGAGCTGGACTCGTGCGGTTGAACCGAAGCAACTCGGCACTCTGTGTTGAATAAATATGAAAAATTACACGGCTCTCTTAGGGTCTCATTGTATTTCTGCAATTGCACTGGGACAAAATTGGATGCTTCAAAACGTTTTTGTGTCCTCAGATTGACTACTTCGGCAGCATAAGTAGAAGTTCTCGGAGACTGCTCTCTTAAGACCAGACCGTGACTCAGTGACAGAAGAAACCCGGTACCTCTCACGTGACTGGTATTAAATTAATAGCAATGTGACGGGTGTAGTCACAACTGCTTGACCACGAGCAAAGTATTTTGCCCTGCGAAAAAACAAATTTGGTCTTGCAAGTCCAAAATCTAAAAATAGAACAATTTTTTTAAAATTTGGCGATAGTCTCCCCGTCCCGAAGGTACTTGGGTAGAAAAAAAAGGGAGCTGGTATCTAGGAGTGCATGGAAGGAAAACAAAGGGTAGGGGTGTTGGAGGGTAACATGGAAGAAAAAGAAAGGGTGGGGGTGTTAGAGGGTATGAAATGAAGAGTCGGCGAGAGGTGTTGAGGAATGGGTAGGAAGAAAGAAAAAAAAATGTCGAAGGCGCTGCCACGGGGTATCTGGGAGTAAAGTCAGAATGGATGTGGAGATGAATGGGAAGCACACGAAGGTAGTGAGGGCTGGGAAGAGTGGGGAATTGGAAAGCGGTAAAGAAGATGTAGAGTGTACAGGAAAGAAATATCCAGGTGGAAGGCGAGGAAAGAATGGATTGAGGAAGGACGAGGGAAGGAGGAGCAAAAGAGCAAAAGAAGGCAAAAGACGAGGACGAAAGACATACAGGAAGGGGTCGCGATGAGTGTTGAGGGTCGATGGCGAGTGTTGTGGCGCGTCGATGGTCGATGGTGGGGCCAGAGAAGAAACGGGAGCGCCAGAGGGAGATCAAAAGGCGAGAGGGAATGTGGGGATGGTGGTGGTACGAAAGAAGAAGGCGGAGACGCGGTCCTCAGCCTTATATATGTGCTTCGGCATCAATCCCCACGGCTCAAAAGGGCTTCCAATCGATCGCGGGTTCGCTAATTAAACCCAAACTGGACTAGGCAGTGACGTCGTGCCTTGTAGAGCAACGGTTTTCGCGAAAGACGGGGCAATTGAACTTGTATGCATATTTTAAATTGGACAAAAGGCTTAAAATCGAATTCCGAGTGCACAACAGGCAAAACGACGCGTAAAGACACGTTGAAGTATGCGTTTTCAGCAGAGGGCTTGAGCGCAGACGGGGTCTGGAGCAAAGTCCCCTTTGGGCGAGAATCCCGATGAGTGGTTCGATTTCCTCGGAGTTTGAAAATTCGATTCAATTCGGAAGTCTCCCCTCGATGGCCGAGCGTGCAGCGCGAAGCGCTGCATGCGAGGCAAAAAACTTGGGCTACGAATATTGCGCACGACGTCTGGAGCCTCCCCCCGATGGCCGAGCGTGCAGCGCGAAGCGCTGCATGCGAGGCAAAAACTTGGTATTCAATATCATGGCGCAGCACGTCTGGAGCCTCCCCCCGAGGCAGAACACCAGTATTTCAAAGTCCGCGCTGACATCGAAGTGTTTGAACTCATTCGAAGGTCCATAATCGAAGTCATCCCGTTTGCAATAGACTGACAGGTCGGCGCGGTCGTCCGATAAGATACTGGGACATGTTTTCCAAGTGCGCAGCGGGTCTGAGTTCTCCCCTCGATGTCCGAGCGTGCAGCGCGAAGCGCTGCATGCGAGGAAAAAAACTTGGGCTTAAGCAGAGGTCTATAAAACAAGCAGATGAAAAAGAAGCAAGGTCAGACCAAAGAGGAAACCGAAGAAGGTCGAGTTGATCGGCAATTCACCGAATTGGACTACGTTTTGCCGTGGAGCGCGGAAAGATTTTGTTGAAAACAAGACAAGGTTGAAAATAATGTTGTCTGAGCACGCAGTGCGTCTGAGTTCTCCCCTCGATGTCCGAGCGTGCAGCGCGAAGCGCTGCATGCGAGGGGAAAAACTTGAATTCAAAGGTTCGAGGGGCGAGTCAAGAGAATCGAAGCAAGGCCCTTTTTGGACAAGGCTGACAAGGCTGACAGGTCGGGCGCGATCGTCCGGTGACCTTGACGGAAAACTGTGTCTGCTTGTTCGTTTTGCAACATTGGAGAGAGTCATGTAAGTATATTGACAAAGGCTCAAGCAGAGACCGCTCAGAGTCCATAGAGCAAGCAAGCATAAGAAGGAAAAAAACTCACAAATCCGACTGAACACAATTCGCCGAGAAGCAGCTCAACATGTTTGCTGAAAGAAAGACAACGTTCAGATTTTATATTGCGGATGATGAGACACGATGCCCCAGCACGCACCGTACGTCGAAAATCTCCCCCCGATGGCTGAGCGCGCAGCGCGAAGCGCTGCGTGCTCAGCAAGTCCAAGTCAAGAAGCTACTGGGATGGATCCCAAGGATCGAACAAGTCAGTGTTGCGAAATAAGGACAAGCCTTACCTAGATAAAGCCCAGGAATTGATGCGAGCAATGTTCGGATAGACACATAGAGCAGGAATTAAAGTGGGCAATCTTAGGACGCCAAAAATCAAAGCAAGTCCGAGCGCGAGTGTATTGGAAATCTCCCCCCGATGGCTGAGCGCGCAGCGCAAAGCGCTGTGTGCTCAGCGAGTCCGAGTTTAGACTACTAGAATGGAAGGTTGGAACAAGTCTGCGCTGCGAAATAACATCGACCCAACTGATGAAATTACCAAGAGATTACTCAAGTCAACACAGATAGGCGAGGAATGAAAAGGTGCCGCCCACCAGCACACTGAGACGGCCTGGGTTCACAACATGACGCCGTAAACTGACACTGGCCAACTCGAAGGGATTTTAGCAGTTTGAAATGAAGTCTAAGATGATATGTACTTACATCAATTGAATAGTACAGGCTCTAGCGGGAGAGACCAGTCGGTGTGCATCTCAAAGGAAACAAATCAGTGAATCCAAAGTCGAGGATTATGTCCTGGTGAATGAATGAATGAAAGCCCGAGCGCACAGTGCGTCGGACTCTCCCCCCGATGTCTGAGCACGCAGCGCGAAGCGCTGTGTTCTCAGTGAATCAAAGCAAGGAATGGGATGGAAAATCAATGCAGTAATGTTAGGTCCACCCAGTTGAGATCGAATTGATTGAAAGGGCTTGATTTCAACTAGGGACTTGAAGGGTGGAGCACAAAATCTCCCCTCGATGTCTGTGTGCTCAACGAAACCAGAAATTAAGTTGATGAATGTTAGGACGCACACCTCGGGAGTAGAAATACAAGCAAGTCTTGAGTGAAAATTATCTGACTCAAGTCCATCGTCGTCGCCAAAACTTCGAGGCAAGATAATTTGGTTTTCAGTGGTGGCTCTGTAGAGAGACATGAGGGTGAATAGTTCGAAGCGATCGGCTGGTAGATAGTGGGGTTGAAAACAGTTTTGTGTCTAGCGGAGAACGTGAGCAAGGAATACTCAGTATGACCAGCAGTTAGGCCATTTTTTGACTGGCTGCGCGCGTAGGAGTTACAAAATTATGCAGCAGATTTCGCGGAGACGGAGTTTACCACCCAATCTCGGCAGCGGGTCGAAAATTTCCACCCGAGCTCTGAGCGCGAAGCGCTGCGCGCTCAAAGACATTAAATCAAGTTAGTACTCGATCGTCTTCGCGCGCCTGCGCCGTTCCAGGGCAATATTGTTTCTTCCGCTGGCTCAGTATGCCTCCAGCGCGACGCTCGGGAGACCGAAATCAAAGCCCGATTCACAAGACTCGCGCAACTTGACGGATTTCTTCCAATCTGGGCAGTGGGCAAGACAGAGCAGAACACAGACAGATTTCATTCAGCTAGGGGAAGCATACACATCGAACAAGGCGCAGGGGGAAAAAGGCCAAGTCCCGGAGAAACCAGCACCTTAAGAAGGACGTCGTTGAACCATTCGGATTGTTTGAAATTCTGTGTTTTGTTGTTCGCCGAATGACTCAAGTTGTGTGTGGCAAGATCGTCTAGTAATGGCCAGAGAAGGCTGCCAGAGAGGAACACCCGTAAAGCGCAAAGCAGAGATTTAATTTGCTTGAAGGATTCGGGGTTCCGAGCCTTGACGTTCGAGTACATTCCAGGGCAGAAGAGAGTTCCGTGAAGGATGGAAGTTTTGAGCGTGGGGGGACAAGTTTGCGGACAAGTTTGCCAGCCGCCAGTGGCGCTGCATTCAAGACCGACGGCCGACCATCACCGACGATCGCCTCTCATCCCCTTTTGTTATTGTTCGCACACTCTCTCTCCCGCTCCTTTCATCTCGACTCGACTCGACGCGTTCACTGCCTTTCTGTTTGTTCACTCTTCCGTTTTCAAGCACTCGCAAGCTCTTCTCTGACTTGCAAAGCTCGAACTTGATCTTTCTGCCGTACTCGCGCGTCTAGCCAACTTTCAGTCAAGTCCTTCCGAATCACCGCTGACGATTCAACATATCCCCACTTGCCGACCAACCTCAAGGCCCTTCCCTGATTCCTTCCCTCCGCGGTACCGCTTCTTGCTTGTTTTCCTTTGATTTTTTATTGAGACACCAATATGTTATCCGTCCTCTTACCGGTCCATTGGACATCCTTTTGACTTCAACTCCTGTACTCCTTCATTTCGACTTCCTTCATTCCTTAAAACTCTGGATGGCATACTTACATGTACATGTATACTCCAATCATCACCGAGATCCAGACGGCGCGAGACACTTTGCCTCCTCTCCACCGCCTGCCAACACGCGCATCTTTTTGGAAGTCGTTCCTCTCACTGATTTACAGCCACCCTTGCTATCCTGACACTCATTCTTCGACTTTGATCACCACAGCGGCGTATTTTATCAGCAACCATCGTTCCGGCGAGCAACTCACCTACCCAAGTTAGACTATGCAGCTCCAGCGAGACCACAATTCCGCCCCAGCTACTTGTCTCTTGTACATATCCGACTCGGATCCCAGATACCTGAAATCTTGGTCGCTCAGCCAGTTCATCACCCTGCTTATTCAACATCCTCGGGGTCTTGGTTCACCTCAATTCATTCGCAAGTTTCATCGCCCCTTACGCCCTCACGACTTATGTACGTACGCCCTTCTTCATTCCCGCTCGTCTCATTCCTTCGAACCAACCTCGCTGCTGTTGATCATCCTTACAGTTCCTCCCACTTTTTCAAATGCTTGCTGGTATTAATCTTCGTGCTCCAATGAAACTCGCACTCTGGCTTTAATTTCCCAGCCTTCAGTTGCTCTTAATTCATGCACAAGCTGCTTCTCTTGGTCCTCACCTCGTCAGGTTTCAGCCGTTCGACCACTCGTGGGCATCGTGTTGTTACGACACCAGTCAGTCGTCGCTTGCCACCGCCATTTGACTTACTTGCGGATATTTTGCTTTTAGTAGCTCCAGCCTCATTGTACCTGTTTAGTCCATGCGACGTTCATGCTTACACCAGTGTGGGTGGTTTACTTGTGCATACTATTTCATTTCACTGATTCGCTAATTTTGCGTTCTTAATAGGCCGCATCATACTGTCTCGAAGTGAGAATTCAACCTCTGTTGGTGTCCCATATGTCCTCTATCTTGTTCGCTTAGTGGCGTTCGAAATATCAAATGCTTGGCTGAACCAAAAGGCGACTTCCAGGCACGTCTTTGTTTTTTTCTCATTCCAGATGCTGCGGAACCGGAATTGTCTAAATAACGTTGAATCTGAAACTATTATGTTATTCAACTCCTGTGTGTACTGGGTCCGAGCAAGTTCAACATCGCATCTCGTCGACCTGCGGTACCATCACATTGGATGCACTGATCCAACCTATGTTCGGGAGGGTCAACCTCCGAATTGTGATGGAACAACTACGGTATTGAGTTGTGTTATTTTCTCCGCCGTTTCCGACGTTACTCACCCATTCAGAATCGTCCCAGGCGTTCAACCTCGACATCACGGGCAGTTTCAACCGATATTTACATGTCCGGCGCCATTACGACGCATCCGACTCGACGCATCTAGCGCACTCGATCAGCCTTCGATCCCAAATCATCTCAATAAAGCAAGTATGAACTCTGCATCCTACTCCGGTCCGCCAAATCCACATCCAAGCGAGAAGTACGCTTTCCCCTGGATGATATTCCTTCATCGGTGGTTTCTGGCCTTCAACCATTTGACCGAGCCCGTTCAAGCTTCATATGACAAGATGCTCCTGACCCGCGTCCTTGTTTCAACGTTGGTATCGGGCATCGGGCATCTCGGCCTTGCGAGCTCTCACAAACGACCTCAATATATGCACCATTTTTGCGAGGTATGCCATCCATCGCACCATTATCTACCTCTACTGACCAATCTCAAGCTCACGATTCAGCATTGACGCGTACGGCGATCAAATACATCGCCCGTGACTTTCCATAAATCATTGCTCAAGCCTTTTCTTCCACGAAATTGTCTAAAACTATAGCTTATGCTGCAAGCAATCTGTGATCCTCACACCCCAATTCGAAGTTGATGCTAACCTCGCACTTTCAGGATTGTCCAGGGTGGCCTGGGCCTTCAACTCGGATATTCCGTAGTGGTAACTTGAAGTATATCTCGTTTCACTCAACCCACACATTCGCCGTCCATCGACGCGAACAGAAAGGCATCCAAATTCTGCAATCTGACCCTCAATACAACTGTTTAATCTCTATACGACCGCTCCTCGCCCGTCTCTGGTGTATGTCTTCCCCACCATTTTCAGCATTGCCCAGATTCCGATGGGGCTGCATCGGCAACAATGTCGCTTTGACTGTGGACCATGATTCTCCTATGTATGCCTTCCCTTTGCCGTGCCGCTTTGGTTTATAACCTACACAGAACCTTCCGCCTTCGACGCCAAGATTTATGTAAGTTCGCTTTCCTGTCAAACAAAAGACATCCACTTTTTGTCCACTGTTAACTCCAGGAATCCGCCGAGTTTCTAATGCAACACAAGCGAGAGCCCTATCGAAGTATTCTGACTCGTCCCAGGTGCGGATTCTGAGTTTTGCAATCGTCATTATACCCACTATCACCCTTCGAATGAGCTTTGATCTTCTCAATCCTCTTTGGTGTAGCCGCCTGCCCTACGGTTTCCAACTGGATTCCCAGATGCCAGTTCCGCCGCATCCGGTCTAGTAAATCGCGGTTTGACCTTCACGTTTTGAGGCCACAGAGCCTTCAAGTTCGACCTGAATCATTCGCATGCCGTTTCAATGTAAGGTGAGTTAACCCAATCCTTTCAAGCCCTTGTTGCAAATTAATCCGCCAGATTATTCTTCGGGGCGGCAATGTAAGATATCCACTCCATTCTCGGCTTGAACCAGCTTTACATTTGAAGGCATAGATCCCTCCAACACCTCTTATACCGCCCGTTGCCAATCTCGAAACCCTCAACGCATGCGTGTTCCCTTTTAGATTCCACTCATTTTGAGGTAGAATCTCACCCCTCTCGCTCTTCATCGACGGTTTGCAATGTCGCACCGTCTAAATCCAACATCACGATCACCGCAAGTTGACCCGAGACCGAATTCCTTCAACCACGTTCAAGTTTGATCCTGAGCGCCTCTTCTCCCACAACCACCACCTCCGCGTCCGTCCGCAGCTAAATGGCCTCTATGTTGCTCATTGAGTTGCATTTATTTGTTTTGTCAATTTCTCTAGCTTCTCTCACCGTTAACGTCTTTCAAGCCGAGTCCTCTCGCCGTTCAAGACTCGCAAAATGTCGTAGCATGCTTCATTTTTATCGCATAGATTCATCGCTAATGCCTGCACGCAGCCTTTCTACTATGGTCTTTCTAATTACATCGATCCTTCAAGCTTTTCTGGTCAACTCAGTCCAATTCCGCTCAATTCTGACCCGCAACTTCCTTCTATCGCTGTCATTCGCGTCAAACCAACATTAGTTTAGTTTCAGGATCACCAGTTCACGCCGCAAACTTGGCTCGTTATCTCCTTCAATGCTTTCAAGGGAAGCTAACGGTATGCTCCAGTTCGGCAGCTACGAGGTAGCGGTAAGTTGCACAGTTCAATTCAACCGCAAGCGCCGAGTTCATGCCAGCGATCCGATCGGTCCAGCTCACTTTTGTTTGTTCCGTACGTCTCTCCGCGGATCCCTTATTCCCGTTGATTCAGCCTCAGCACTCTCCGTTAAGTCTCTTCCTACACAACCCGATATATTTGACTCGCTGACCGCTTTGACTGGACCACCACAAGTTCAACCGACTCAGAACCTGTGCAGCGCGCTCAGCAGCATTGTACGAAGGTGCTCACATGGCGCGCGGCGCTCTCGATGGTCTGCTAATTCCTTTGTCTGCAGATCGGTCTGCCGAACTTCAATCGATCTTACTCCCGGTGTTTTACCCCAAGATCGCGTCCGTCTACCTTTTGTTGTAGCCCTAACATTGTCAATCGTTGCCTGCCGCTGGTCATTCCAAAACAGGAAGTCCCGGTAGTTGTACTGACTTGATCTCCTTGCAGGTCAGCTTTGCCCGATGCGCTATAAAGTATCCGCATTCCTTGCGGCATTTCAAGCCCATTGGCAAGCCCGTGGATCTCGTCACTTATTTTTCGTCTAGACAACCCAACTGATCACTTATTCTTTCAGGTCAACCATCGACTGTAAATCCGTACCTTCAGGGTCGAACGTGGAGTCAAGTATAGTCTCACAATTCACGACGCCTCACAACGGAACATTTCCCAATCAGCACTGTCTTCTCTCCTGAGGAGGGCCTCTTGTTGTTATGCTACCGACCATGGATGTAAGTCGTAGTGCTGCATCGTCGCTCTCTGTCCCACGATTCGATTTATTTCCCTCCTCCTCTCAACTACAGGTTGACCCGAGTGCGAATTCTCCTCGAATTTTGAACAGCTCCTGTAGCTCACGCGGCCACTCAACCAGAAGGAAGCAGGCAGCAAGCACGGTGCGTTCAAATTCCAATCACCCAGCGTTTTCTCAAGCAGCAAAGGGTCTGGCGCGGAATTGAAAGCGGAGTGTGTTTCGCGCAGCGAGTCTGGGGGGGCCGGCGCCGAAATCAATCCCCAGTATTTTTCGCGCAGCGAGTCTGGGTTCCAGCGCCCAGTTGAACACCAGGTATTTTTCGCGGAGCGAGGGTCTGGCGCACCAATACCCAGTATTTTCTCGCGGAGCGATGTCTTGGGTCTGGTGTATATATGTCTGGTGTCTGTCTGGTATCTGGTATCTGATTTCTCGTCACTGGCACTGGCTCAACCGAAAGAAAAGAAAAGCTAAAATGCACTAAGTCGCGATCAAAAGTGGACTTGTGTTTTCTCTCTCTCTCCCTCTCTTCTCGTCTCGTCTGCTTGAAAGCCTGAAAAGTAAAAAATGCACTAAGTCCGCACCGGCAACGGACTTGTTTTTTTTCCCCCTCACTGCTCGACTAGCCTTGTCTAGGGCTTGGGTATCTATTCTCTCTTGCTTTTTTGGCCGGTGCAGGGGAAGGTTTTCAACCACTTGCTCAATTCTCAATTCTGGTTCGACGCAGTGATGTCCGTGTCCTAATTGTCCGTCCGCTCCTGGCTGTCGAGGTGCCTGGACCGCAGGAAGGAAGGAACCTGGATTTGGATGTCCCACATAACGGTACGTCTGAATTCTCCCGCTACCAGGTTGGATTTGAACTCGTGCCTTGTATAACCAGGCTTCAGGACCGCCCCTCACTCCTCGGATTTATTTCCGTACGAAGAGCTAAGAGATGGGACTCGGAGAGCTTCCTGAATCTGATACCTTCATCGTCGCGGTGCTCTCAATTCTCAACATCCCGGCCGGGTCCGATTCCAATTTCCGAACCTTCGTAAGTCTTGACCCCAGCTTGTGTCGGTTGTGTTGGGGGGACTTGCTGCCGCATAGGGTTACTTATAAATGAAGGTGAGCATGAACATGAACGGGATTATTGGCTTGCTAAACGGCGCGTAGTTCCGAGTTGGATTGTCGGGTGAAGGTGAGGGTCAAGTTCCTGACCGTCGACATTGGCATTGATTATGAGAGTGCAGGGTCCAGCTCGATGCGCAGGGTTATGATGCAAATCCTGGCGGCTCGAGGGACTCGTCCTCGGAGCATTTACCTCGAGTATGCGAGCATTCTGCGTCCGGACTGCAACTGAGACACCTTCGAATAATTGCTTCGTTCAGGCCGACTCTGTGTTGATTCAGCCAGTTCCTCGCGCTCGATGTCTTCGGATTATCATGACCTCCACGCTGATACATGTAAACTGGTAAGCAGAACGCGGTACGCCCATTCATCGTACGTCCATGGGTTGCATTATTCACATACGTTTATAGTTTATAGATTTGCGCGAAAGCCGTGTTTGATTTCTGCATGCATGCATCGACAACGCACCTCGTGAATCCCCAAGGTATCTCATCTCGTTCACGGGTCTTCCATAGTTGCCGTATCTCACCTCTGGCTTGTTCTTTTGGAGAGGCTGGGCGTCTCGCATGCGTACAAATTGCCCATCTCGCAGCCCCGATCCGAGTCCCAGTCTCCCAGACTCGCATTTGATCTATAGCGTCAACTCTCAGGTGCATTCATCATTATACTACTCACATACATGCACACTACGAATTCCGTCCGGTCTCTCGCCTCCGTCCAATCCAGCTGCGGCGATGCGGGGAGGTTGAGGGTCGGCAGAAGGACAACGAGCTTGCGTTTGAGGGAAGGGAAGGGTAGGGTGCCTGTTGGCAATGGCAGAGATTTGCGGATTTGCGGAAAGGGTAGCGTCGTCGTCGTGGAGATGGATTTGATTCGGCCGCGTCAATATTAGTCTTGAATATTTGAATCTGCGCCGATGAAGGGAGTAATAAGAGAGTGAGGGAGGCGATGGGCGTCGATGCAAAGGCAGCGGACGAAGACGCTGGCTGCTGAGCCGGGGCACGATCCGCACGTCGAGAATTAAGAGGACGCGGCCGCGGCCGGGGTGAACGGTAAGATTGAGGGAGCCTCAAACGTGGGTGTTATTTCAAAGGGACAAGGAAGCGTCGACTTCGAGGCGGATAGACGCGCGATGAGGGCGGCAAGGACGGAAGAGGCTGTGATAGCGGTCTTGTGTATAGTCGAATCTGCCTTGTCAATCGATGGATTTGTGAGTGCAGAGGGTGGACGTGGAGGCAGCGGAGGACTGGGCCGGTGTCGTCATTGGCGAGGGGCGCGATGTCGGGCCGCCGCGGGTCGAGAATCTCAAGGGCGCGGAGGGACTAGGAATGGCTTGTAGAGTCCCCGCCCAGCCCCGCCCGCCTTGCCAAGCGACCGCCGGCGCCAATTTCCATTTTTGTGTATGAGTGCGGGAATTACGCGTTTGGGTGATTGTTGTTGTGGTCGGTGTACTCGGCTCTCTCATCATCGTCTCACAATCCTCGCCGCCCCACACTCACACTCCATTGTCACACTCATCGTCAACGCAAGCCCCTCCTTCTCATCATGCTCGTCGACGAAACGAACTGAGGCTTGCGCTTAAAGGGCTTTGCTTTGCTTACTCAGGCGACGGACCACATTCGAGGCCGTTCTTTGGAAGGACAACAGCCAAATAGCGTATACGATTTGGATTACAGATCTTAGACTTTTACCACCACCAACTACTACGAGAGGACACAAGATGGCGACGAGCATACCCCTCCCCCCGCCCGAAGCGTCCGCGCACGACAAGCAGCCGGGCATGACGCGCCAGGATCTTCTCGATCGCGCAAGGGCGTCGGACGATTCTACCACACCCACCAACGGCAAGCCCACTCTCAAAGCCGTACCTCCCCCTCCTCCACCACCGTCTTCATCGACAGCCGCAATGGCGGCCTCCGCACCGAGCTCCCCCATCTCGGCCACACCCCCCTCACTCCCGCCCACCGCCGTCAAGCGCGCTGCGTCCACCGCCTCGGTCGCCCCCGCTTCTTCCTCCGCGCAGGCAAAGGGCGCATCGAAGTCCGCACCGAACACACCGAAGCCGCCCTCGCGCGCGGCGTCCGTCATCTCCGAGGCGCCGTCCACCAAGGAGGGGGGCAGCCACAAGTTCACGCTGAAAGACCTCCTGGCCTCGGGCCCGAAGTTGTCGAGACGGAGCTCGGGGCGCAGCGCGAGCTCGCGGCATAGCGCGGATAGCGTGAGCGATGCGTCGGCGTCCGTGCACTCCGGTAAGGAGCGGGACGGCGGGTGGGCGCACATCGCTTTGGGCTTATCCTCAAAGGACAAGTCCCACGGCGGCAGTGCTAAAGAGAAGAAGGAGAAGGGAGGAAGGAGTGGGGGGAGCGTGAAGAGCACGGGCGGGGACAGCGCGGCGTCGCTGAGCAAGAAGTACGGCGTGTGTCAGAAGGTCGCGATCGGAAAGGGGGCGACGAGCGTGGTGAGGCTGGCGCACAAGTGGGATCGGAGCGAGGGGGATAAGATGTATGCTGTTAAGGTGGGTCTCTCTCTCTCTTTTCTTTTGGTGGGAAAAAGGGGGCGGAGGGGCTTTCTTTCGTTCTTTTTCGTCTGCCTTCCTCTTTGTTCGGGGGCACTTCCTGTCTTCCTCTTTTTTTTGGAGGGGCTTTTCCGGGCTTTTTTTGAGCGGCGGGTGCCCGCCTCGACGCCGAACCAACGCTAACATACCCTTCACCCAGGAATTCCGCAAACGCCGCCGCACAGAGACGGAGAAGGAGTACGTCAAGAAGCTCACGGCAGAGTTTTGTATTAGGTGGGTTGTGTCTCTATTCACATTCCTTTTATTCTACGATCGTTTTATTTTATTTTACGAATCTATGCCGGGAGGAGGGGAGGGCGCGGGGGAGGAGTGAGGGAGGTGCGGAGGGAGGAGGGTGTAGGAGCAGGCGGCGGGGGAGAGGATGACGTCACCCGGGCGCCTCCCTTCCCGCTCGCCCGCCTGTTCTTCCCTTTATCGTATTTATTTCCTCCTTTATGCCTCCTTTTTCCTGTTCTCTCAAATTTTGCTCACTTCGTACGCTCGTTCGCTAACATACTCGTTCACACAGCTCGACCCTCCACCACGTCAACATCGTCGAGACGGTCGACCTCGTGCAGGACGAGCAGGGGCGGTGGTGTGAGGTTATGGAGGTGTGTTTCTTCGTTTCTTCGATTCTTTGTTTTTGGGCGTGCTTTGGAGGGATTTTGGATTTTTCCCTCTATTCTTTTGTTGCCCTTGGGGGTTTTGGGGGGAGCGCGTTTGGGGAGGAGGGGCGGAGCGACGCTTGCGCGCGCCTTTTTTATTCGGCTGTTGGGAACGCGCGCGGGGGGACGCAGAGCGCGGGCCCAGGCGGGCGCAGAGGCGTTCGGATCTCGCGCGCGCCAAGCCCCAGCGAACGGCACGTCGGGTTTACACTTGCCGCTTGCGATTGTGGCACCCTTTCATCTCCCCATCCCATTCCTGTTTTCATTCGATGGAGTTGGAGTTTGTTTCCCCCATCGCGTCGTGACGAGCTGGCCGCGCGTGGTGCACGGACTCCCGTTTTCGTTTTCGTTTCTCTCTCGGGGCCTCGTTCTTCCATTCAGGGGAGACGGTCTCCCTTCTCGTCGACCCTGCACGGACCTTGTCTGTAGCGTGGAACCTCGTCCAGTCCCCGTCCGGCCCTGCACGGATCGGGTCCTGTATCGCGCAATCGATACCCCGCGACGAGGAGCGAACTAAGCGGGATCGATGCTCCGCTTTTCGTCTGGGGGGATCGATGGACAGGATGGGTCGTGCGGGGATGAGGGAGCCGCTGGGAGATGATTCTCATACGGGGATGAGCGAAGAGCCGACATCGATGCTCGAGACGCGGGGATGAGAAACGCCGGGTCAGACGCGCGTGGGTCGGCTTCGGCGTTCGTCGCGTTGCGGCGGACGGACAGTGGTTTGGCCGTCCTCGCTCTCTTTTTCGCGCTGGGCTGTACAGCGGGTGGTTCGCGCTGGAGCATGGCTGCGTCGGTGTCTGCTCGTTGTACGGAGGGCGGTCTACCTCCGCTCCCCGCTCTTCGCGTCAGCAACTCGGTCCCGACAGGACGCCGCTCTGCTACCGCACGTCGCGCCAACGAGACTGCTGTCGTTCGCGCGGCGCGCCTGAGGAGCGTCGCTATGTCCGCCGGTGCATTGGCGTTAGCTTCGTGCTGGGCTGCACAGCGGCGGCAGGCGTGCAGCACGGGTGTTGTTCTCGGTGTCGGTATTCTCTGCGCGTCCGCTCGCAGCTCGCCCGACGGCCTCAGACGCCGCGGTTCCTGCTCGACCCATTGTACCATGTGCCGAGTTGCGCTCCGCGGCGGGCTCAGCGTGCGCAGCGTCACCGTGCGTTTCTGTGGTCGCAGCTTTATTACTTTTGCTATGTGTTTTCCCTTCTCTTCTTACCCTCCTCTCCCTCCCTCTCCCTCACCCTCCTCTCATCTCATATGCTTATGTGCTCACCCCGTTCGCACAGTTCTGCCCCGGCGGCGACCTCTACGCGGCGATCAAGAAGGGCGGCATGTCGCCGAGCGAGGTTGAGTGCTGTTTCAGGCAGATATTGGAGGGGGTTGGGTGAGTGTTTTGTCTTTGGTGTTTCTGTGTTTGGGAGGGATTTGGGGCGGCGGGATGGGCAGGGCGGGTTTTGGGGCTCCGTTCCTTCGCTCGCTCTGGACTACTGAGCACAGAGTGAAAGGATGGCGCTGCTTGTTCGCAACTCCAAGTCGCAGCTCGCTCGTCTTTCCCCCCTTCCTCTTCTTACTTCTCAACCTTGAAACTAGTACTGACTCCTCCCTTTTGTTCTCTTCACCTTCGCTTCGCCGCACCTCTAGGTACCTCCACAGCCAGGGCGTGGCGCACCGGGACATCAAGCCGGAGAATCTGTTCTTTGATACGGGGGGTCATTTGAAGGTGTGTTCTTTGTCGATTTTTTTTTTGTGCTGGCTTTTTGGAGGGTTGAGTGAGGCAGGGAGGGGTGGGAGCGAGTGCAATGGATGGCGCTGGGGCGTGACGGTGTCCCGCTGCGGCGGGTGCTTGTTGCCCGCGGTGAGGTGGTGCCAGGGGAAGCGCGCGTTGGCGCTCTCTCACATCCATGCACCGTCGTCGCCGTTCGGCCACGCTGCGGCGCCGCGGCTGGGCATACTCTCGCCCGGCTGGTGCTGCAGTGTTGTTCGCGCCCGTGGATGGTGCTCGCCATCTAACTACTGGTCGCACACCGTAGTCCTGGTTGTCCTGCGCCTTTCGCGGGCTCCGCGTACCTGTTAACGTGAGATGCATGTAAGAATCGGCCCTCGTCGTCTTCAGGTGCAGCGCTGCTGGCGAACGGGAGCCTGGGGTCCGCACCATGCTGCTGGACACGGAGGACGTAATCCTCCCCGCACCTCTCGGGTGGCGTACAACGTTGCTGGTCGCGCCCGCGATCTAACTGCTGGATGTGCGCCATGGTCGTTGCTATCGGCCCGCGTACCTGTCGCGCGAGATGCATCGAAGCACTGCACTGGTCATCCTTGCATGGGCCCACCACGTCGAAGTTCAGGTGCCGCGCAGTGTAGCGCTGCCGGCGAGTGAGAGCCGGGGGTCCGCACCAGGCTGTTCTCCTCTCCTTGCATTTTTGAGCTAGCTGGTGCAGACGATAGAGGGAGGGCGCAGCGGGGCATTGTGACGGTCGCCCCCGCGCGCTCTTTTGTCCGTGGCTGCTGCGTCATCCTGCTGCACACGGTGGGCCCATTGCGCGCCGCGTTGGTCTTACCTTACCCAGTGCCCTTGCTCTTCGCTCCCCTTCCTCGCCTCGCCTCGCCTCCCTTCCCCCTCCTTTCTCACCTTTCTCTTCTCTCCTCGATCTCCGAGCTGACACTGACACTCCTCTACTAGATCGGCGACTACGGCGCCTCGACCGTCTACCGCCTCCCGTGGGAAGCAACGATCCACATGTCGACGGGTCTATGCGGCAGCGAGCCGTATATTGCGCCGGAGCAGTTTCTGGGGAAACGTGAGTCTCTCGTCTTCTCATCCGCGACATGCGAGGCTAACACCTCCGCCCAGCCTACGACGCCCGCCTCGTCGACATCTGGGCGTGTGGGATCGTGTACTACTGCCTGCACTTCCAAGAACTCCCCTGGCGCGCCGCGCAGCAATCCGACCAGCTCTACTCTGCCTACGCAGCCGCCGCCGCCGCCACGCCCCCGCCCCCACTCACCGCCGCCCCGCCTCCCGCCGCCACCAACGGGCACGGCTCGGCGGCCCCCAGCGCTGCGACGACCCCCGCTGCGACAGCGAGCGGCGCGGCGCCCCCGATCGTGGTGGACCGCGACCGGCACGGGACCAACTCGACGTTCACGTTTCCGCCGACGATCAGCAACCTGTCGCCGCGCGGGTGCCGGCCGCTGATTCGCAAGATGCTCGAGCCGGATCCGAAGCTGCGCGCGCCGATCGAGGAGGTGCGGGGGTGTGCGTGGGTGCAGGGGGTGGAGGTGTGTTGGGAGGTGGGGGAGCGCGCGAAGCATGTGCATGTTAATGCGAGGGCGATGGCGAGTGTGGTGTTTGGGGATAAGGATAAGGAGAGGTGACGTTGAGCGGTGCGGTCGTCTCTGTGGTGTGCCGACGCCAGGGGAGCGGGAGGAGTGGGGGAAGTGGGGGGAGGAGAGGGAAGGAGGGATAGTGCTCTCATGCGTTCGCGTTCGCGTTTGTGTTTTCTTGTCTTGTCGACGCGCTGCTGCATAAACGTAATACCTACAATCCATACATACGTACATATCCATTCTATACATACTATACGCTACGATACGATACGGCTTTCCCGCTCTGTTTTTCTCTGCGCGCTCCCTGTTCTGTAGCTTCGTGTTTTTTCTCCCTGCTATGTATCGGTATGGGTATGTCATTCTACTACTTATGATGGAGTGCGAGGGTGGATAGACTGTTAATTGACTGCCAGTGCGGAAGGGGGAGAGCAAGAGACTCCGGGAGTCTAAAAAAGGCAATATTTTGCCCGAAAGAACTGGAAAGCGTGAAGAGGCTGTGCTCCGCCTTCTCTCTCTCTCTCTTGTTTTCCTCTTGTCTCGAATTTTCAGGTGGATCTCAAGATCTTGTGCTTCGTTGTCGGTCGTGGCCCTAGCTGCTTTGAGATGGGGAACAATGAATCACGGAATGGTCACATCCGCCTTGTTCGGGCGGGCTTGTACTCAACTTGTACTTGTGAAACCGTCAACGTCGGACCGTTTGCAGTCAGAACAATTGGACGACATGGGGAACAGGCAAGAGTAGAGTTCCCGGACTATGTCAGACCCCGAGATGCCCTCACGGACCCGCAAGACCCACCAGATTTCTTTACAACTCTATCTGGTCCCGTTGTTCATCTCGACGTCTGTTCACCGAGAAGATAGGATGAAAGCTTGATCACGAGAAAACACTGGTAATAATATCGGACGGGTTGCTCTGTGTACTGGATCCTCTTGTTCGCCGTCAGCTAGCAGGCCCGCTTGGACCTCGAGAGGTGCAAAAAAGGACCCGCGACCAGGCTGTGCAAATTCAAAACGAAACGCGGAGGTCTACTCGTCTGGCGCCGCCCACATTGAGCCAAATACGCCTCGATCTTTCAGATGGTCAGCATTTCTTGGGCGGACTGGTTGATGGCTGTGGGCGGACTGTCCCCGACGCCGCCGAGCAACTGAGTTTCACGCTCGCGGACCTTTGAGATCTGACCGGACTTGCCCGACGTTCCTGGCAAAACCACCGACGTCCCCGACCATGGGTGGATGGCGCTGCTAAATGGCCACACTAAGGGCGTATAAAAGGGCCCGGGGTCCACTGGTATCTCATTCACCTTTCTCCCCCCCCTTTAGTGCCCTCCAGCACTTTTTTATTCCCTTCTTATTTCTTAATGTCTTCCGCTCTGCTTGCTACTCTTGCGCTCGGTCTGCTTCCTGCCGCCCTGGGATCGACCTTTGATGTCGCCGTTGGACCCAATGGCAACTTCACGTACGACCCGCCGTTCATCATGGCCGAGGCCGGTGACACCGTCACCTTTACCTTGTAAGTTACTCCAGCCCACTGTGTCGCAGGATGCATGCTGATTCGCTTTGCCAGCAACCCCAAGAACCATACCGTGACGCAATCTTCGTTTGACGCACCCTGTGTCCCGCTCGTTGGTGGCGCCTCCTCTGGCTTGTAAGTGATCCTTCTTAGACCCGTGGTATTCGATCACTAATCACATCCATCCATTTTAGCCAATTCGTCTCCAATGTCAGCGGGCTCTTGCCGACCTGGTCTTTCACTGTCGCGAATGCCGACACGCCGTTCTGGTTCCACTGTGAGCAGACGGGCCACTGTGGCAAGGGTATGGTGTTCGCGATCAACCCGCCCGCGGACCCGGACCCACACTCGTTCTCCGCCTTCCAGGCGCTCGCGATCAAGCTGAACGGGAGCGACGCGGTGCCCACGTCGACGGATACGTACACGACACCGCCGGCTCAGAGCTGGGCAAGCGCCACGGCGACCATGACCAAGGGCGCTTCGACTTGGACCACGGTTTACACCAGCTACGATGGCACGCCCGGTGAGCCTCATATTCATTCATCTCTGTGTCGGTAGCTGACTGCACCTCCCAGCGCCCACATACGCGCCCGCTCCTGTTAACCACGTCATCAAGGTTGGCATCGACCAGCTCAACTACACGCCGTCGAACATCAGCGCCGCCATCGGCGACACCGTCACCTTGTACGCTCTCCGCAATGCTAGCTATGACCCAATACTAACACTGGGACAGCGAATTCCACCCCAAGAACCATACTGTGACGCAGTCAAGCTTCCTGGAGCCGTGCAAACCGCTCGCGGAGACGTCCCCCTCGGGCCAGGTCGGCTTCAAGTCTGGGTTGTATGTGTTGCCTCGCCTTTTTGCGGTCCAGTGAAAGCTGACTAATTTTCCACCAGCCAATTCGTCGCCGATAACGCGACCACCTTCCCCAACTTCACGATCACCATCAACGACGTGCGTCCTCTTCCTCCTCTCCCTTTCCCCGCCGATTCTAACTCGTCTGTGTTCTAGACGACTCCTATCTGGGGTTACTGTGGGCAGCAGGGTCCTCCCGTCCACTGCACCTCCGGCATGGTGTTCTCCATCAACGCCGTCGAGTCGGGTCCCAACAACTTCGCCGCGTTCAAAGAGCTCGCTATGCGCTCGGGCGACAACGGGACCGCGGCTGCTGCTGTGTCCGGATCGGGTTCGGGGACCAAGTCCGGTGCTGCACCGGGCGCATCTGGGAACACAGGCGCGGCGGTGGTCAGCGTACGCGCGAGCGGCTACACGGCGGCGCTGCTGCTCGGTGTGATCGGGGCGGCGATGCTGTGAAGCTGAGATGCTACCGTTCTATACCACTTAAATTTTCGCGCCTGCGGACTTTTTGGGCCGTGTAGCGTATCACTCCAAGTTTACAGCCGCTAGGTCGAAATTATATATTTTATTAATGGACTATGCCGTCCCGGCTATGGCTCAAATCTGAGGGAGCCATTCTGTCAATCTAGTAGGCAGCATTCCAGCTGCGAACATTAGCGGCAACGAATCTGGGGTAACCTCGTCGGGAATGGAATGAGGATGGTAGAAGTCCCGGACTGATCTCATTTTGTGCGAAGACGCTACCAACGGAAGAAAACAGCATCCTGGACCTATGGTCAGCATATGGTGAATTTTATGAGAAGATCTCTTGACAGACGTACCTCGCTTGATCACCACAGTCTGGGGGAATGATATACTATCCGTCCCGATGGGTCTGATAATTCCCGTTGGGTCTGATAATCTTTTTTCTCAGCCTCCTCTGGCTCGCTTTCCCTCCGGTTTTTTACGGAATACCATTGTATAGTAGTACTCTATGCCTGTGCAAAATTGCTAAGGGATTGAGGGAGAGGAACATATTGAAAATTAATTGCCGATCCATCAAGTCGACGATATTTGTGTAATGTTTGTGCAATGAACCTTTCTCTGTCTTGATCGCTCACCGTGAGGACCCACGAAAATTTGAGGCTTGTATTTCATACAGGATCCGTACTCCTGTCTCTTCAGATTTTTTTTCCAGCCATTCGTTGTGGTGTTCTGGGGAGTTTCAATCTCGGTGTGACCGTTGTGATGGGTCGTGACAAGAGGTGTCCCCTCTCCAGAACACCACAACAAATCCTCTGCAAAGAAATGTGAGGAGACAGAAGTGTTCATATAGTATGAAATATGTGCCTCAAATTTTCCTGGGCCTCACGGTGAATCATCAAGACAGAGAAAGGTTCGTTAAACAAAACTTACACAAATATCATCGAGTTGATCGATCGGCAATTAGTTTTGAATAGGTTCCTCTGCCTCAATCCCTTAGCCTTTTTGCACAGGTGTAGAGTACTACTATACAATCGTATTCCGTAAAAAACCGGAGGGAAAGCGAGCCAGAGGAGGCCGAGAAAAAATATTATCAGACCCAACGGGAATTATCAGACCCATCGGGACGGATAGTACCATCTGTCGACAATCCCCCACCTGCCATGATATATCCTAGGTCCTCAATTGTAGACCTCACAAATGGGGACCACGCCGCATGCAGTACACGCACTTCAAGTGTAATCAGTGATTGATTACAGGCGTCGTCGTCGTGCTGCGCGATGACCTATCCGCATTGGGACCACAGCCATCAAAGGGCTCTCGACGTCGTCTGCGACGATGAGCACCGAAAGCTCGCGTAAATTCTCGAGAAAAATTGAGATTGTAGCATCACTGAATAGAATACATATGATGAAAGAATATGCATTCAATACGGGCGCAGAGATCCGTAGAATGATGATTACTCGAAATAATACACTCGAGTACTGTAGCCTCACACCGCCGCGTAGCGGGCGCGTCACGCGGACGATGATCATCGCATCTGTACGGAAGAGGTTGAAGAGCGCGCAACACTCGACATAGCACGGTGTGAGCGTGCCGCGGGCAGCACTAGGCTGCTGCACCGCGGACAGACGACATCACTCGGGCTCCTTTGAATGGACCGGAGCGCGGGGGAGCGGCGCGGCGCAGTGCAAACGGTTGACTGTGGCAGCAATTTGCGCATCGCTGGGGTAGGCACGCACACGCTCCCGCTCCCACACGGCTTGCCACAACGGCAGGCGCTGTTGGTGTCCGGCACGCCGCCAGCCCCTGCTCACAATGAGACCCGGCGCCAGGGCACGCAATGCGGGATAGGAGAAACGGATGCCACTCGTAGCGGCACCCGTCGAGCAGGGGCGGCAGCGCAAGCGCAAAGCGAGATGTACGCGGGCAGTTGCTCCGGCGCTTCGGTGCAGGCGGCGTGTACGGCGTGCCAGCACTGTGTAGGAACGCGTCACGACGCCGGCCACACTACTGCAACAGCAGCGCGTTTACACCGCGCGTACGACATTGACTTGCGCTGATCGGCGTAGCAGCGCGGGCAAGGCGCACCGATGGCAAGCGGGGCGCACGGCAGGTAGAGAACAGTCTTTTAGTTATTAAGGACACACGTTATAGCCTCACGATGCACTCCCCCTCTTATCCATAACAATTCTCGTTGTCGCGACGCCGCCAAAATATGATTTTTGAAGCCCTCAGTTCGCGGGGGGGTCAAACGACGGTAGCGGAAGTAACCAAGAGGTATGTCTTGTAGCAGCGCGAGCCGCCCAACGTTTCCGCCGCGATAGGGTCGCCTCGAGCATCGAAGAGGTGGCCAGGCAAAAACGGCCCCGCAACGGGGAAAAAGTTGGGAAAAGGCGGTAGAAAGTGCCTGAGAGTAACAGCGTACATCCCAGCTCGAGACTTGGGGTCTATTCAGGGGCAAAACGGCGTTGGGGGAATGCGAGGCTGAACGCTGTCGTGGTGAGGAAGAGAAAGAGTCACTCGTCACGGCGTGACACATGCCGTTTTGGCGACAAAGTTCGTTTAGAGGCACCAGGGACCCAGGAAGATTTTGAACAATGCAGAACAATTTCTATTCATGAAACGAAGACTTCTATGCAAAAAAACCTGAGAAACGAGCGTAGCAAAATCTCAGCGACAGAACAAATCGCTAACAAGCGAGGTACGAGCTTCCCATTGTTAGAGCGTCTGGCTGCGAGAGACTAACAAATCGCGTCGATCAGACCAATAACGGTGCGGAAATTAGGTTCTGCCTACACAATCAAGGTCAGGGAGTCTGAATATTCTTGAAATTGTCAAATTTCATGAGCTGGAGGTTTGTGGTCACTGGTCGCAAAGGTGCACCGAAGTTATGGTTTAACAAGCGTCAACTCACGGTAACATTACCCTGGCATCGGAGCCAAGTTACTGTGCCATTTTGTAGGGGAGCAACCTCCGAAGCACCGTGACAAGGCCGTTGCCTTTTTTTCAAGCAACGGATACCACCGTGAGTGTGACGGTCTCCCACACCTCAGGAGTAACCGCCAACATGCTGTAAAGGGCCTCTTAGGCCCCCTTCGCTGTATTAGTAAAGGGGGCCTAAGAGGCCTCATCCGCCGCGCGGACGGCGCCACTATTACTCAAGGTTGGCCATTTTCGGGAGATGCTGATCGCAGCTATCACGGCGGGGGCATCCGCGCCTTGCCGCCCCTCACAATCGTCGCAATTCCAACGGGTCAGGACACTCAAGTTGCATCCTACTTTCGTCGCCTCCTACGCTATGAGCTCCCCTGAATCCTGATATCCATTGCAGCTCCATTTTCCCTCGGATCGCGTCAGGTTGGCTGCAAAAAGAACATACATCCGTCCTCCACGCGCTACACTTTGTGGCCGCTGGCGGTGCTAGTAGATGACACTCCCTCCGAGTCAAGGGCATGGCAAACAGAAGGAAAGGCACGCACCACGGTCGAGTGCGGGCTCTTGAATAGGACAACCTCCAGCTTGCAATCCCTTCAGTGAACCGCCGAGAACACTGCAAGAGTCTGTGGTGTGATTTGTGAAGCTGAAATGCAACACTGGGCTAATATGTAACCAACACTGGCATCCACCAAACCATCAGCCGCACCCGCCGCATCCGCCACTGCCTTCCACCCTCCGTCTCTTGGTCGCTACAACATGACATCTAGCTCTAGTAATGGCTGTCCTCCTGGAGCTCCGATATACACATTTCGCGCACACCAAGCGCCCACCAGCTATCATCTACCTGTTCTTCGTCCATACAGAGAAAACCAAGCGAGATGCGCAACAATTGCACTGTAAATTGGTGAACACACAACCTTTTCTCGTTCATTCAATTCACTAAACACTGGAGAAATTCTGACGCAGCCCAGTCGCAGCAATCAGTGCAGGTAGATGGGTTTAGTGAGACGGTCTCAGGTAGTTATCACTTACCAGTATGCTTACTTGACTTCGTAGTTCAATCAACTGTTGCAATATAAGCACGTCATGGAGGTGTCTTGTCGCATGGCGGATGCATCCGCCGCCCCGCACAGCTCAGCCCGTTTATGTGTTTATCCGGTTTGTGTGATGTATGCGATGTTCTTCCATACGTTATGCTCCGAAAATCATCTGAAAGTCAAGAAAAGCAAGCATTGTACAATGGTTCACAGCGGCGGAGGCATCCGCCCGCCTCAAAACATTGCATGTTCCCAAAATCCCAGATAGTACAGAGGTTGAATTGCGTGCCCCGTCCACCGAACATAATTCTCCAAACCGTCTGGATGCAAGGTATGGCATGTGAGATTTAGTTTCCCGAACTTGTACCACTTTGACGTCTCTAACGGCCGTATGCCCCGAAATCCAGTGTGTTTTTTGTTCCAAGAGAAGGCCCGGCTGTTCCAAGTCATCCCCATGGTGTACCATGACGGTTGAAGCGAGCGCGAAATACTTTGCTTGTCGAGGCATGAATATACCCCGAATAAAGACCAAAGTTCAACCGGGATCTTGTTCACGTTTTCAACCGTTTCGTGCACGAGTATTCAGGTGGCCGATAAAAACATGGATTAAATTCAGACCGATGCGGGGTGTGTTCAAACTGTTGGAAGGTGACAGTCACACGAGATTCGCAGCGAGCAAAGGTATGTTCAAGCTACCGAATACAAAGTACAAGAACACTATTTAAGGGATAATAAGAGCTGTAGAAGGGCTGTAAGGAAGGCTGTATGGCTGTAGAAAGGCTGTAAACGGGCTGTAGAGAAGTGCTGTACAACAATCAAAATGGAACAGGACGCGGTCACGGGCCATATTTCAACACTCCCACTGGCCCGTTGCGCGTCCTAGAGAATAAAATAATTAGGAAGACAAGGAACTGGCATATCAATTCAAAAAAAGCTCCCACTGGAGGCAAAAACCATTTGAGTTCAGAACGCAAAAGTTTCCGTGTACGCGGCGTTCGTGGTGTTGCGAGGAACAAACAGAACAAGCGGCCCAGGCTCAGGGCACTCGTTCTGGAAATGTCCGAGCTTCTGGCATTTGAAGCAAGTGATTCGTGATTTGTCGCGCCCGATTCGAACAGCAAGCGCAGAGGCAGTGGCAGACGTGCCAATTTCATCGGAATAATCTGCCTCCTGGCGGATTTCTTCGTTCAGCAGGCGTCCAGTAACAAACTCGAGATCATCCTTCTCCGGGTGAGAGTCGAGGGAGATGATGAGTGTGTCGTACGAAGGGGGGAGGGACATGAGGAGTGTCGCAATGATCTGCGCATCAGACGGCTTGTCCTGATAAAGGCGTCCGAGTTTCTCCGCGTGGCCACGGACAGCCGCAATATGCGCGCGCATAGTCGAGTGATCACCAGACTTACGCAATGCGTAGAACCTTTTCCATGCAACCACAACTCCACCCAGTCCCGAGCTCTGGTGGGTCTCCCTCAACCTCTCCCACATCCCTGCGGGGTCCTCCTCGAAGTCACGGACATGAGCAAACTGGGAGGGATCCAGTCTCCCAATAATTGTCGCCGTCGCGACATCTCGTTTCGTGATCCAGGCCTTCACGGCCTTGCTGTTGGCGCTACCCAACGGGCGGTTCTCGGTGCCGAGAGTGATGTCCAACACACCTCGGCGCCGCAACTCTGCCTTCGTCTCAAACTCCCAATCATCATACGCCACTTTATCCGACAGTCTCGTTCCACCTTTCGTGTTCAATTTCGTGTCGTCCATCGGTCAGTCCAGTTCCAGTTCGGTTCGGTGCGGTTACAGTCAGTCCAGGTTCGGTTTCGTTTCAGCGATGTCGGTCAGCTGCCGGGGGGCAATGGCGGCAAGTACAGGAGGTAGAGGCGATCGTGGGGATGGTCAGGCAGCGGGGCCGGGGCCCATAACCTGTTGGAAGGTGACAGTCACACGAGATTCGCAGCGAGCAAAGGTATGTTCAAGCTACCGAATACAAAGTACAAGAACACTATTTAAGGGATAATAAGAGCTGTAGAAGGGCTGTAAGGAAGGCTGTATGGCTGTAGAAAGGCTGTAAACGGGCTGTAGAGAAGTGCTGTACAACAATCAAAATGGAACAGGACGCGGTCACGGGCCATATTTCAACAGTTACTCCTGAGGTGGTCTCCCACGGAGGCAACCAAAAGTTTATGTATCTGGGTTTTAACACGGTTTAGCGGCAGCCCGTGGGGGAAGAGACGAGCAGGGACGAGCAAAACAGCGGCAGCTTCAGGAGAACAGTGAATTTCCGGCGAGAATTGGTCAAAATCTGGGTCCTGGATTTTTTTTTACTGGACGTCACGGTTTTTTCAGGCGACAGAGCTCATCGTTACCGTGACAAAGGCAACGCAACGGTGGCCCCGTTACCGTGACGGTTGCTCCCCTACAAAATGGCACAGTATGTTCATATTGCTTCTTTTTTCAACTTTCAATTCCGATGATTAGGAAACATCCAAAACCACTTTCTTTTGCATATTTTGACCATTCACGACCCTCCTAGAGTAACAGTGTTCTTGTTGGATTTTGAAGCGATGCACAGTTATATGTTCAGTGACCCTCTGCAAACGCGCAGGGGAGTCGAATGGATTACTACATCAGCAATTTGACAAAAATCTTGCGGCCTTGTGGGCCTTGTGAGCTTGTCGACAAGCTCGCAAGGTCAAAACCCGTCGAAACTCGAAAAAGTCCCCGCGTGAAACTGCATATAACGCTCGGATCAACCACTGAAAAAAAAACTTTTTGGAAAAAAATATGACCTTGCGAAAAAACCCTCTCAGTTTGTGACCTTGCGAGCTTGCGAAATTTTGGCGGGAGCTTGTGACCTTGTGATGCTTGTACAAGCATCACAAGCAATCTGTCAAAAGTCTGATGTACGGTATTTATACAAAACGGGGTGGTACTACGAGTCATACAAGGAGTCAGAATGGAGTCAGAACAGTAGAGTACTGACTCAACTTAACTCGAACGAAGTCATGAATAGGTCAGCTGAGTACATTGGCGGGCCGAGGAAATACCGGTGCGGTGAGTTTCGGTTGATTCTCCAATAGTTCTAACCAAACCCATTTTCTCCCATCAAATCCCAGTGATGGTCCATTCCGCCGCTGGTGGCCAAAATATCGGTGTGATGAACCTGGTTTTCAGACGGAGGACACACAAAAGACCCATGCAATGTGAGAAAAATACATAAGGCAGGCGCAATACCGATAGCGGACGCCAACGATCATGTTCGGCCCAATCAGGTGAAGAAGCCCAACCCATATTTCAGAAAGGGCTGCAGGGGTTAGGTCAAGTAAGGAAATGGGGGAAAATTTCCGAGTAAGACATCAACAGGATAAAGAGAGTTCTTTAGGCCCGATAGTGCTGGGGAATGTGGTTCGACGAAACCCGGAACGTCCGCGGCAGGTAGTGGCAAAATTCGCACTGCTGCTCGCGCAAGTGGTGCCACGCGTACGGCTACGCGGATACTGCACTCCCGGTACGCGAGGAATGTGTGCTGGCAGTACCAGACGGTATAAGGTGCCCTGGGAGCGGTAGTACTGTTCACAATGGCAAGCCTACAATGTCCGAATTGCGGGCTAAAAAAGCACTCGGCATGGTTTGAACGCACGGTATGGGACTGGGGATATAACCCAAGTCTCCTATGCCCCAGTATACCCCAGAGAAGCGAAGAAACGAGCGAGCAGAAGGAAAGAACAAAAGTGGCCGTAAACCAGGATTGCGACTGTACTAGAGCAGATGTTGGATTATTGACGAGTACAATCGTAAGGGAGTACCGTAGAAGGTGGACAGGCCAAGATTCAAGGCCGCAGGTATCCGGATACATTTTCTATTCCCAAAACTGGTGCCAATAGGCAGGTACGAACAGCGGCCAGGGCGGCGCGAGGAAGGGAGATTCGAGCAGGATTAGCGAGCGGAGACGAGCATGAAGTGTGGCGGTCGAGGTGCTGGCAATGGCAAGGCCGACAGCGGCCACGGGACGGCGGCGGGAAGCGGGAGGGCGCGGATGATGGGAGCAGGAAAGGGATGTGATGCTAACACAGATAAACATCACACAATCAAGCCAAACCGCTGCCGTGGACGGAGCTTCTGAAAAAGGCAAAGGCTCACGCTGATATATCAGCGCCATCTCTACAACTGTAGAGATTGATATATCATGGCAAGTGGGACATTGCCCAGTGCCCACCATATGATATATCTTTTTTTTTTTTTTTTTTTTCGGAGCGTTTGGGATAATGAGACTCAGTCTGCAGAAGCATTTCAAGGTCATCCGCTTGGGTTACTGGAAGTTAGCCAGTTTTTTGCCGGGGAAGTTGTCCAGGAGGAAATGCCGTTACGCACATTATTCAAAGTGTGGGACTCCGACCCGAAAGATTTAACCTATCCCATTTCTATCAACGATGGGTCGCATACCCACTAAAACCCCCTCATTTATCCAGTCATCCGGCAGAGAGTCTTCATCCATAAGTAGGCCACTCCATGTGTTCAACACAAGTTGTTTATTGAAAGCAAGTGGACCGAATCTAAATTTGTTGGATAGTAAGCGATCACGCTCCAAGGCGCCATTGACTGCTTTCAACCAAAGATTGTGGATCTCTTGATTTGTAGGCATTACACTCGGCTTCTCAATTACCCGTGTGTGTCGTAAGTTCCAAATTGAATGCCATGCCACCGACACCAAGATGGCAAACAGACGTGATTTTTCAGGGAGCGCTGCACCTTTGGCAGATTTGAATCTCACGAGGTTGCAACCTAGAATCAAACCCCAGCCTAGTTTAGGCCACTGGTTGTACTTTTTTGACCAGATTTGTTGTGTCAAGTTCCAGATTAACTCTTGGCCTGGTGCATTACATTCTATGGCAATGTGTTCCAAAGTCTCAGGCACATTGCAGAAGCGGCACTGGCCGCATATCTCAGCATCGTTTATGTGGGCCCAAAAGTCACCCACTCTGAAAGTATTGTGTATACATTTCCAGAACAATTCCCGCGTCAGTCGTTGCAACGTCGTTGACCGAATTGATTTCCAGATACATTCGTCCGTTGGGGTATAACCAGAGCATTCCTCGATGGAGCATCGGATTCGGTCTAGATTGATGAAGGTGGACCTTCGTTGTTTTCTTGGTTTCAATGCCCGTATGACCTGGGTAAAGTATCTCTGTGAGCCTTGACTCAAAAGTATGCCTGGACACTCGAACATCAAGTCGCTTTCTGTATCTGATGATATATCAAAACCCCGTATACGCCTGGCTTGATAGCGTACCTCGCTTGATAGAGCTAAGAGGCCGGGCTAGGTGCGCAAAGCTGCTCTGCCGAGTAGTCTTCCGAGAAATTTACGACACTACTTGTTCTACACATGCTGATGGCTTGATTTCGGGCTGGCACCTGTTTTCTGTCCAGGGCCGCCATTCTCTTACCATTCTCAGCTTTGTTATCGCCCTGATTCATGTTGGCCGGTGTTGTACTGGGATTATTGGACCATCTTCTGACCGCTCAAGGTCAGAAATCATCCACAAAAGCGTGTCTTCGATGACAGAAGTTTGAATATGTGAGTCGCGCGCCGGATTTGGTTGCCAAACTGTAAGTACATCAAAAGGAGCAAGAGGTGTGATTGAAATATAGGATCCAGGGATTACTTTCCGTAATTAATTGAAAGCCGGCAGAGATCCGGCGGTATGCTCCATGAAATTTCTGCGGGATGTGGAGGCAATGATGAGCGACCTTGAAAAAATCGAACCTGAACTGTGAGAATCCGACTGTCAAATCACGTCACGTCACGTCACGCCGGCGCATGCTCTTCCACTTTTCTTCCGCCTCTTTACCTTGTCTTTACCGGTCCTGTTGTCGCTCCGCGCAATGTCTCTATCACGTCTGGCCTATATACCACCCGAACTCAAGCTCTTGACTTGTGCGTTTCGTAGCTTCGGTTTCTTCGCGGCCTACTTATCAGTCGATTCGTCAGACTCCGAATTCCACCCACACGATTTGCTCTCGATAAGCCACGTCTCGCAATTCTGGAGATCTCTCGTACTTGGGGACAAGCGATGGACCGAATGGTTCAATGTTCGCGCGCGTTCGTTGTGGAAGCCTTTTCGTAGCTCTGACTCATTCGTCAGTTGCTCTCCACCGAGTCCGAAGAAACAGCTGAAGCATTTCTCTCCCGCCTCAAAGTCCTCGATTTGGTTTCTAAACGGTATGCATCTTGCTGTATCCCCTTAGTTGCCTTTAAACTCTACACACAGTGCTATCGTGACACTCTGCTTTTACAACAAATGCTCAGGATGCGCGGAACACACGACCGATATTTTCTTGCCTCTTCTCAAGGTTCGTCCCGCTGCGTATATGTTCGAGCCAGGTATTAAAACGTGTGCACGACAGCGTGTGTGTGTCAAGTGCCGTCGTGGTGAAGAATACGCAGTGATCGCCTTCTCGTCCGCGCTGGCGACCTACGCTCTGAAGGAATCCGATCTCGGTGACGTTCTTATTCTGTCTGCAACCAAAACCCTCGAATGGAAGGTTACTCATATGCTTTTCTTACAGCCACTGGGAAGCAACCGAACGCGGCATGGGGATCCTTTCCAAAGCAAAACTATTGAGTCAAACAGCTGTGAAAGAAATGTAACGACCTCCTAGTTTACGCTGACTTGAACTGAAAAGTGCACAGTGCGATCCAAAAATACGGCGGCGAAGCAAATTTGACGACCCACCTGGAAGCCAAGAGAGCCGCCGCTCGCACCGCCTACGACAAAAGGATCGCGGAATATACGGCAGCGATCGAGGAGCGCGAAAGGCTATTCGCCGCCGGGAACATCGCGGCGGCAGAAGCAGTGGGCATCGGCGAAAAAAATAAAAGAATCCCGAAATCTCGACCCGCACTCCCGCCCATTCTCAAGTCCTCCGAAACTTCCCCGTTTTACCAGCAGTTTGTTTTGTTCCAATCTGGGTTTCTATCTTTCGAGGCTGGCGACGTTTCCCTCCGCAAGCTGGTCCACTGCCGACTCTGCATCATGATGGAAAACCTGCGCGTAGATGAGGAGAAGTCTCTTTGGGACTATACCTCCGAGTGGAAGCATCCAGGCATGATGCCTGCCGAGAACCTAGCTCGCCATCGGCTAGAGGCGCATTATGATCGGGAAGACGCAGAATGTCTATCGAACTGCCAAGAGAACCGCGAGGGTCGATGCGCCATCTGTTTGAATGTGTCCGCCATCTTCATAGCCCGCGAATTTGGCTCGGAGTTCAGCGACGACGAGGATGAGGACGGATCTCCCGACTCTTGATTGTCAGGATACTTGGTCTGTGCAACGAAGAACATCTGGGCGGGAGCGCCTGGTATGTTGTTCCTTCATTCCATTCTCTCATATACGCTTATCGCGAATATCCCAGAGATTACTGAAGCACCGGAACGCAATTCAACCTCCAACGACCGCCCGATATCGCCATGTTTTTGATGTTTTGCCTTCCTTTATCTTGGCCTGAGAACCCACATTCTCCACCGCGTTCGGTACGCATTTTCCCCTCCTCGATGGTTGCACTGCTGACCCACGAACTCTGTAGCGAAACCGTAATCGGCGACGAGTGCAGCATGACCTGGGTTAGTTTCGTAAACTCTGCATTTCTGGTATGCTACTGTACGTATATACTTTGAATCATCGAGGCCACCGGACCTTCGCCTCGCATCTGCTGTGTACTCGAAGGAAGCACTGGACTGCGCTGGTCATGGTTTGCCAAACCGATGGATTTGTTTCCTGTCGCGGCTGTTTGCGATGTCTGGAGCTGTTCGATTCCATCCGCGGTTTTCCATTCATCCTTGCGACAACCTGAAGAACGACGGCCCCGATCTTCTGGCTCGTGGAAGCAGAAGCTACCGGCGTTAAGCTCACTTCTAGGAGCATAACACCCCATCTGCGTGGTCTGCTCACGCCACGAAAGTTTTCACGCCCCCCATACCCCCCACGATGCCCGCGCCAATGCTTTCAACCTCTCCCGTTTTCCCAGCACTGTATCTTTATCCGCTCAACGACTCGTTTTTCATCCCCAAGCAAGTCGCGCTCACTACTCCCGGGTGCCGAGTCCAGCTGGGACGAAAGACAAGCAATTCTTTGCCGCCGGACACAAAACAGGTCAACTTCGACTCGAGCGTTATCAGCAGGCGGCATGCAGAGGTATGGCAGGAGGACAACAAGGTGCGTACCCACTATAAATAATTTACCCAGCCGACGAAACTACATACAATGTAGATTTTCATCCGCGATACTGGGAGCGCAAATGGCACCTTCGTGAACGGGCGGCGACTCAGCCTGGAGGGCCATGATTCGTTTCCGTACGAGCTGAGGACGAATGATATTGTGGTACGCCGCGATTCCGTCTTAATCCGACCACTGCATGATATTTGGTTGCGCAGGAGTTGGGCACCGCATCTGGAAACAGCTTTTGGGCACATAGAGCCCCGGTCCGCGCCATAGATCACCGGTTACGACATAGCAACCGGTAGAGCCGCGGCCTCTCTGTAGAGCACCATAGAGACCCGAGCTCTACCGTCGCTTTCAAGCCTCTACGGTCGACGCCCGCCTCTCGTTGGCTCGATGTAGAGAACACCATTCACGTGTACGGTCGTTGGCGTTGGCACTGATCGTACGACTTGATAAAAAGCGTCAAGTCCGCTCCCACCCTCGCGTCTTTCCCTTTCTTCCCCCTCCCACTTTCATGTCTCTCCGAGTCTTCACAAGTTAGTCTCCCTTCTCCAAGTCCAGCCATGCCTTCAAGCCCATTCCTCAAGTCATCTTCAAACCTATCTTCAAGAGTGCTTCAACTCTCTGGGCTCGCGCTATCTGACTCTGGGCTCGCGCGGTGGACAAGAGAATCAAGCTCAAAACTGGCATCTTTTCCTGAGGCTTAGGCTGCTGTCCGAGGTGTATTCATTCCGCCAGTGTGTAGTGTAATTTTTTCTTGTTCCTCTTCCGCCGTTTACTTTTCGAGCCCGCCATCGATGCCCATGTACTTATCCTTGCTTGTAATGCACCGTTTTTCAATGCATCGTTTTTCCATCATAATACGATTCCCGCGTGATATCCTGGTTGATATGGTGCCAAATGAAGCACGGAATGATTCCGAATAGTGCCGTAATGGCGCTCTACGGTAGATCTCACATGCTCTACATCGCTCTATGTGGCTCTACCGCTCTACCGCTCTACGGATCTACAGATCTACAAGGATCTACAGTAGAGGGGGACATGCCTACCTCTCTACTGCTCTACGGGGCTCTCAGTAGTACGATGTAGGCAAGTACGGTTTTCCAGATGCGATATCAAGGGCTACTACGATACGATTGCGCACCACAGGATTGTGTGCCGGATTGTGTGCGTGTTCACGCAGGTGGAGGTCGCGATGGTGGCCATGACGGATTCAAGACGGCACCGTCGGGGATACAGCGTCACGGGTAGTGTCTACATCCCGAGGGAGTGAGAAATGGTTCTTTTACTGAGGCAGTCGAAATGTTACACAAAAGGGAGGAAGAATGTCTGAAGATTCAATGGCGAAAGGAATGGAACACTGACAGAATTTTTGCTAGAGAACTCGGAAATGGACTTGGGATTCATTTCAAACACGTAGATTTCGAGATAGGGGTTCATGTTCAGATTGCGTAACAGCCATTGGGTGACCGGAGTGTCTTCCGAGTCGCTTAGTTGATAATCCTCCTCTGCGGCATTCCGTGTTCTCCATTCAGCACTATCGCAAGCTATAAAGGCGGAAGAGCTTCAGCGCGGAAGTAGCTTCTTAAACCCTCCCCACCATGTCCACTTCACAGTCTCCCTTTCCCCCTGTCCGCCGGGTCGTCACCGGTCACACAACGGCAGGCAAGTCGATAGTGCTGGCCGACACGGTCCAGCCGCCCACGTTCTGGTCGCCCGAGAGCATCAGCCCTATATACGATTTGTGCCACACAAGCGAGTCCCCTGCGCTGATCGACAGCGAGATCAAGTCTGAGGACGGAAAGTGGGTCGACGAGATTGCGCAAAATCCGGAGCACGTCAGCAAAGAGGGCTCAGTGTTTCGCGTGTTTGATTTCAGTCCCGGGACAGTTTCGGCAAGTGCATTCCAGTCTCTCCGAAGAAACAATTATGTAAGCGAAGGCATTTTAGCCTGTGCACAGAACGGTTTCGTTGGATTACGGGATTGTTGTGAAGGGGTCCATCGTGCTAGAACTAGAGGACGGCGAGCGGGTTACGCTGAAAGAAGGGGACACTATCGTCCAACGCGGCACGATGCATGCGTGGAGAAATGAGTCCACTGAATGGGCGAGAATATATTTTGTCGTTCTCGGTGGGTCATCCACTCTCCAACGAGTTTCCATGGGATTGGCTAACTTGAGTAATAGGTGCAGAACCGATCGAAATTGAGGGCAAGAAGCTTGAACAGGAGTGGCGCAAGTAGACAATGATAGGTGAAACGATACCAAATATTACGACTGGGGAAAACCGACTAGGAAGACGCATTCCTTCCCCCGCATATCATAGGACGGTTATAGGTAACGACAGGTCGCAAGGAACCTTGAGGAAGATTTCAACAATTTTCTGAAAGGTTACGACGTACAAAACTTACCCTGCTAGGATTGAGATCCTGTTCGAAACCTCGGATGTCGATTTTACATCCCTCCGCAGCGAGCGTCCGGAGCATATTTGTACCACGTTCCGCTTGCACCGTGCGGGGGCACATAGACGACGAAAAGCCCTGTGGTCGACTGCGAACCAGCCACAACGATTCGAGTCGTATGGATCCGCTACGTCCGTACCATCTCGAGACCAGCATTTCAGTCATCTGGTCGATGATTGCATCGACCGAAAACTGAGGTTCTGTTGATTCGAGGGAGAGGATCTGCAGATTCGGGAGGAAAGACGGATCGTCGCAGATTCGGGTGAAGAGCTTGTCCCAGTCGGTATTTAGGTTCGTTATGGATACCTGGTTGACTGTCGGAACAGCCTGAAGGGTAAGCATTGCATATTCCTCCCAAGGCAATTCCACCGTCCCGCTGAGAGCTATCGAGCGGAGAGAGCATCCGGATCTGGACATGAACGGGACCAGGACCGATTCGCGTGGCCTAATCGGATCATCACTGAAATTATACAGCAGTGAAAGACACTCGAGGGAAGGGAGATTGAGGTAGCGCAGAATATTGCAATGGTCGTGGTCCAGCAAGTCGAACCGAAGTTGGGTCGCGGTGAGAGTTGAACCTTCTATTGAGAGAGGTGAACGTCTTGAGATGTGGAGTGAGGTGAGGAATCTCTGTGCACATGTCGATGTATAATTCTGAGCAAGTCAGATGGGTCAATTGCCCCCATGGCAGTTTGAGTCTCTCCGGCATCGAAACACAGGCATATGCGGACAGTGTTAGCTCCCGCAATCTGGGTGCTTCCGCGAACGAGAGGAGCGGCCTCCAATCGCCTATTCTGTTAGTATCCACGTATATGTTCAACACCCGGAGAAGAGGGATACGTCCGCGAATGTCGTTCGATAGGGGCACCCCCCTGAGAGGGTTCGGCGTTTGTATTCGACAGGTCAAGGTGTCCACGTGCGAGCAGTATGGCCCCAGCACGCCAAATACGTGATCGGGAGTGGGAGCTTCACTGATATACTGAACGGCAGTAGTCGTATCCACAGACAATGGGTAGCATCCCCCTGCCCGCCGAGCCCAGCATTCCATGATTTTTCCTCGATCGGAATTGAAATCACGATCACGCCAGTTTTTGCCGTCGGACAGCGGTACACGGAGACGGGTCCATAGAGGCCGCAGGTCAAGCGCGATGTGACGCCACGCCCTGCAGACGCTGGCTATAACCAGAGATTGCTTCACCCCCGGGGCCGCGCTGTCAACGCAGTGCTTGAAGATCTCGGCGATGATTTCTGGCGGGATGGTAAGGACCGGATAGAAGATGGATTGTAGGGCATTGGAGATGGTTTCGCGAGATATGGAGAGAGAGTCCAGTCGCGCGTAGAGCTCCTTCATTTCGGCGTCGATCTCAGCGAGACGGACACGTACCAGTGACTGCATGGAGTAGCCACTTGGGACAGAAAGCCGGGCAGAGGCGCTCGCGGGGCTGACAGACTCGGAAGCCATGACGGTGAAAAGGAGAGAGTCGGGATTCAGTGTGGCGAGAACCAAGCGAGAACAAGAAGAGAAAAGCAAGAAAAGCAAGAGAGAAAAGAGAATAAGAGCCACTGATGGTTGACTGATGGAGTCACCGACTCACCGGATCAATCCGCATTATTTCACCATCCCGAACACTGCCTGCCGCACACGACGACCCTGTTCGCCCACCAACACGGACATGATCTATGGTGTCGTTCGCCCTAGCGTCACCGAATACCCCGGGCCTTGGATGCTTGGACCTCCGTCAATTCATTGAATTTGAACGAGTTTCAAGCATCTTGGACCTCTGAGGCTCTGAGTTCTGGTATCGGACTTCCATCGTCCGGTCTGCTTGACTCTCTGTGCAACCATCTCCAATCCTAACGCACAAATCCAAACATCAACAGTGCAATCGTTCAATGCATTTCTCGAAGGATTTTCTCAATCTAAAGGGTCGGCGGACGCAAATGGTTTACACTCCATCCCACATCCCACTCTCTGTCATTCCCGGCGTTCTTTAATATGACCCCAGGAGGCCGTGATGTCGGTGAATGAACGCCTACAGGGGCCTACAGAGAAACACCGCTATAAAGCGGCCAAATCCTTCTCCCAGTGACACGTCGACAATGCATTTTTTGCTCTTACCACTAGTCCTTGGGGTCGCAACTGTCACTTACTATCTTCTCAAGGCCCTAAAGCGGCCACCTGGTCCTCCTGCGCTGCCTCTCATTGGAAACCTCCTGCAAATGCCGAAGAATTACGAGTGGAAGACTTACGCTCAGTGGTCAAAACAATACGGTCATCTACTCCTTTGAATTGCCGCGTCTCACGCTAACATCTTGCAGGGGATGTTGTATACCTTGAGATCCTCGGGCAACCTATAGTCGTATTGCATTCCCTCACAGCGGCGCATGATCTCTTGAACCAGAGGTCGGCCATTTATTCAAGCAGGCCTCGTCTGGTAAGCTAGCAGCAGTCTTCTCGCCGATATCCATCTGAGAACAAGCAGGTCATGGCAGGCGAGCTGTGAGTCAAGTCATCCCTTTCCGCAGCTTGTCGCTCATCGAATATGTCAGCGTCGGGTTCAACCAGATCATTCCATTAATGCCTTACACTCCTCGGTTCCTCACTCTCCGACGTCTCATTCGCAAGGAATTGGCCGTGAGCGGCCTGCAAAAATACTGGCCACTGTACGAGGACGAAAGTCGGATCTTGATAGACAAGATTCTGCTCGATCCGGACCATTTCTTGGAACACATTCGCCAGTATGTATTCTTATATTCTGTTTTGTTGATGGCCCTTCTCACCGCCGTAATTTTACGCAGCTATTCAGGTTCCATTATTCTTAGGAGTACATACGGATACCAAACGACACCTCGGGATGACCCTTTCCTCGTCGAGACTGAAAAACTCGTTGAAGTGTTCTCTCAGGCAGCTAAACCCGGGGCGTGGGCGGTGGATATCCTTCCGTGGCGTAACAAATGCTAGTTTCTTATGCGCCACCCATCGCTGATCTTCCTGTCGTAGTCCGTCATCTTCCATCCTGGTTTCCGGGGACCGGATTCAAGCGGTGGGCAGCGTTCTGGCACCAGAAAAATATGGAGTCCGGAACGGGCATTTTCCGCTGGGCCCTCGAAAATCAGGTGCGTCAGACGTGTACGGTTGGACTGAACTCATTGTAATCTCCATTCCTAGGATTCTCCCAATCTGATACGACCCAATTATCTGTCGACAATTCTGGCTGAATCACAGGAAGAACTCTCAGATGAACATGCCGACCTCCTGTTGTGGGCCACGGCGTCCTTGTTTGGCGGTATGTTTCGTTTCCACTATGACCGTCGCCTCTAATTCCCCTTCAGCCGGAGCTGATACGGTGCTTATCTACTAATGTGCTTCCTTCCTTTTTGCTGAACGCTGCAGTCCGTCGCGGCATTGTCTACGTTTTACTTGGCGATGGCGTTGTACCCAGATATTCAAGCAACGGCGCAAGCAGAATTAGATAAGGTCTTGACGGACGGGAGACTTCCGCAACTTTCCGACCGTGCCTCGTTGCCCTATCTCGAATGCCTTATGCGAGAGGTTCTGCGGTGGAAACCACTTGCGCCTATAGGTTTGTGTCTTTCCTCGTTGATAATTCGCTCTTAAACCTCGTTCAGGAATACCACACCTTTCAATCAAGGACGACATCTATAGGGACTACCATATTCCGTCTGGATCCATCGTGATGGTTAATGTCTGGTATGTAACTACTCTTCTATACCTCCAAATGGTACAAAAGCCCATGAATAAACCTAAGGTCTATCCTACGAGACCCCGTCGTATTCCCAAATCCCGAAGAATTTCAACCGACTCGTTTCTTGAAGGACGACAAAGCTGTTGAAGTGGCTAGTTCCATCTTTGGATTCGGAAGACGGTGTGTATTATCTGCGAAGGAGAATTCGAAGCTAAAACAAACTACTCTGATCTCTAGCGCTTGTCCAGGAGTTTACTTTGCGGAAGCCACGATGTTCATTGCCATCGCGATGACGCTGTACCATTGCAACATCTCCGATCCAGTTGACATACAAGGCAATAAAATCTCGAGGGATGTTGATCTCCGGCCAGGCACGATAAGGCAATGACTTGTATACCTATGCAAACATCGCGCTGACTGCTGAATAGTCACCCTGAGAAATTCCGCTGCCGTATCACTGCCCGAAGAACGGAAACGATGTAGCTTCGGAATACGCGGTTCTGCTGGTCCCTATAATCTCCTTGTACTTAGACCGCGACGGTCTGTCTATGAATCCTGTCGATAGACTATCGACACATAGCGAACTGACTGCTCAGGAAGGTCCGAAGAGAAACCACTGGTTGCGTAATAATTATAACTTCGCACCTCAAATAAGTGGGATGTGTCCTAGTTGTGTCCTAGTACTCTGAACGCAAGGGTTTGAACTTGGAAGAAGTTTGGCCGCAGTCTCAGTTTAACTTGAGATACTTATTCGGATTTTCTTCACGAATTTTGCGCCTCATTATCGTATATGCTTTGTAATGGATACGACACACGACCAGAAGTTGCAGAAAAATGCTCATTGTTGGTTTTGCGCCCGGAAGCGGAGTTTAAATTCCTGCATCATCCCGCCGGCCCGCTCATACATTCCCTCCTACCACCACGAATGTGGCTTGCGGCGGGCCAAGCACGCGGGGCATGCGCTCGGACGTACGGCTGCTAAATCGCCCATGGCTTCGATGGCCGTGGGATCCGTCGCGGCGCTGCAAGCGAAGTGCCCAAGACGCCGTTGCACTGGCACCCGCACGGAGTCACGGACGTAGCTATCAGCCTCTACAGGAAGCTCTCAGTTCCAGGCCAATCTCCCGGGCTTCCATACCACACGGCTGCTTGCCTTTCATGCAAGCGAAAGCTATCGGCGAACTCAAAACATGACGCTCAAATCAAAGACATCTACGACCGCTCGATTTTCTCTTCGAACATATTCAAAGGTGACTCGACGCTAAAGATCTAGTCCGATATCATCCCCGCACCATTCTTCTTTATTCCCCCCTGACATGACCCGTTTTTCTTACATGCGGTCCTGATCGCGGCGATTCGGCGAATGGACGCCTACATGACAATACAGCTATAAACTCCGCGTCAAAAATTTCACTTGCAAACGTCGACAACCATGCACTTTTTGCTCTTACCGCTCGTCCTCGGGGTTTCGACTATAACCTACTACCTGCTCAAGCCCCGAAGGCGGCCACCAGGTCCTTCTGGGCTGCCTCTCATCGGAAACCTACTTCAGATGCCCAAGGATAATGAATGGAAGACTTATGCTCAGTGGTCGAAGCAATACGGTTATTCATTCCTATCGAGCTTATCCTATCCGTCTCATGTCCACGCTTCGCAGGGGATGTTGTATATTTCGAGGTCCTTGGGCAGCCCATCGTCGTCCTGCATTCCCTCGCAGCGGCGCACGATCTGTTAAATCAGAGGTCGGCCATATATTCAAGTAGGCCTCGTCTGGTGAGTTCAGAACTAGCCATATTGGATGCCCAATGTGACAAGAAGCAGGTCATGGCAGGCGAAATGTGAGTTGAGACGTGCTCTTGCAACCGTTGCTAGCTCACTGAATCTCTCAGCGTCGGATTCAACCAGGGCATTCCATTGATGCCTTACACCCCTCGCTTCCTTACTCTTCGACGTCTGATTCACAAGGAATTGACCGTCAGCGGGCTCCAGAAATACTGGCCTTTGCACGAGCACGAAAGCCGCATCCTGACTGAGAAGATTGTACTTGACCCAGCCAATTTCTTGGAACATATTCGCCAGTAAGTCGCACTTCTGAATATCGATCGGCTCTCCTCATGAGGAAACGCCAGCTATTCTGGCTCTGTCATTCTTAGGAGCACATACGGATATCCGACTGCGCCTCGAAACGATCCGTTCCTCGTACCATCTGAAAAGGTCATCGCTGTATTTTCCCAAGCAGCCCAACCGGGGGCGTGGGCGGTAGATATCATTCCGTGGCGTAAAATGAACAAATCCTTATGCCTCCCGGTCGCTAACATCTTCATCCGCAGTCCGTAATCTCCCTTCATGGTTCCCGGGAGTGGGATTCAAACGGAAGGCAGCTGTCTGGTACCAGATGCATATGGATGTTGTGACGGCTCCTTTCCGCTGGGCCTTCGAGAACCAGGTAAATCATTCCTTTAAGTCGGAGCGAGATCATGACGGTACCCGTTCCAAGAACTCCCCACCTCTTATACAGCCCAACTACCTTTCGACCATTCTTGCTGAATCCCCGGACGAACTCTCGGATGAACACAGGGACCTTTTGTTGTGGGCCTCGGCTTCCTTATTTGGTGGTAAGATCGAGATCTGTCCCGGATTGAAATTGCGCTCACCGTTATTTCTGTTCCAGGCGGAGCGGATACGGTACTTTTATCATTTCTGACACATCGTCTTGCTTGATTCTGAACTCCGCAGTCCGTTGCAGTACTGTCGACATTTTTCTTGGCGATGGCGCTGTATCCAGACATCCAGGCGACAGCCCAAGCGGAACTAGATACAGTTTTGGCAGACGGTAGACTGCCACAACTTTCCGACCGACCCTCGTTGCCCTATGTCGAATGCGTTATGCGAGAGGTTTTACGGTGGAAACCGGTCGTACCAATAGGTTTGTTCCCTTCCTCGTCGATGACGATTTCTCAACCCTCATTCAAGGAATACCGCACCTCTTGATTAAGGATGATGTCTATAGAGATTGTGATATTCCTGCCAAATCTATCGTGATGGTTAACGTGTGGTGCATCACTGTCCTCTTCCAGTTTGTTCTAAGATATTCAATATCCCTACAGGTCAATTTTGCGGGACCCAGTTATATTCCCAAGTCCCGAAGAGTTTCAACCTGCTCGATTCATGAATGATGAGAAAGCTCTGGAAGTGGCTTCTTCTATTTTCGGATTCGGTCGACGGTGCGCTACATCCGCCCGGTTGAACCTCAGGCTGACACAAACTCTGCGTCTATCAGTGCTTGTCCAGGGGCTTACTTTGCAGAAGGTTCCATGTTCATCGCTATTGCGACCACGCTGTCCCAGTGCAAAGTATCGGATCCCATCGATATTCAAGGGGCTCGAATTTCGCGAGATATCGATCTTTGTCCGGGCGCGATACGGTAATCAATGTCCTCCATGCATTCACATCCAGCGCTGATCTCAAAGCAGTCATCCTGAGAAATTCCGATGCCGTATTACCGCCAGAAAGACAACCAATATGTCTTAAATGCATGCGTGTGGCGTCAGAGATTTAGGTGCATCCGGCTACCAAGAGGCGGTTTTTGTTGTCGACCCAACCGCTCCAGCTGGGAAACAGGCAACAATTTATTCATACTGTGAATGGGGTACTTGAATTTCAACTGTTCGATTCAACGTTGGCAATGGAATTTATCGTACTGAATACACGTACAAAGGGGGTCGGACAGCGAGACAAGGACTGATACTAAAGGAGTGCTATCGTCAGTGATACATCGTAATCATCTTAGAAATCGAACGGTATTTTTGTCTTTTATCCACAAGGGCCAAAGTCTAGCATATGTACCCTTCAGACGAGCATAAGGCGCTTTCGAGCCAGCAGTAACTTCAGTCGGCATTTCTTTTATTGGCTCTTGATCGGCGGGCTTCTCCCACCTTTTCTAATATCTGCTGGTACATCGCTCTGCATACATGTACAGGCAAAGATAAGCGAAGATAAAATCTAGGCAATCGTGCACGCGTGTACGCTGCGTTTTTCCCCCACTGATCCGGTTTTCTAAGGGCAATGCAGTGCCAGTGGAAGTTCAACCTGAAATGGACTTGCAGGACGTGATGCTTCAAGATTGTTACATCCAATTCACAGTTACAGTCAATACCTCTCGCTTAGTACATGCGCGTCATACCATAAACGTTCCCGTATGCTTCGGCAGCCCTCTGTTCCATCCCGCTCTCCTCTTTGATAAACATCCACCACCCTGTGACAGGTCGCATCGTGTCGTCCGCGCCCCTTACCGACAGCGCACGATCACCACTGGAAGATACAGCAGTGCCGATGACGCCCGCGACCATTGAGCAGTCGAACAACTCGTCATTGTCGTCCAGCTTGACGTCCACTTCGCCATACGCTGGTGGGACCGCGCCGCGGGGAACCTGATGGTAGGGTGTCCCGTCGAACATGAGCTCCCTACCGATGTCCGGATGCGCGTACACCGCCCAGAACTGCTCAGCAGTGAGCGAATCGGGCGCGACATCGGGCGGCGCGCGCGCCTGCGGAATAGGTCAGTGTTGCTGCTTCGAATGCTATGCTATTTAGACACACCGCATCCAGAGTGTTTCCCAACCATCGCCCCTCCTTGGTGAAGACAGTGAATGCGGTAATCCATCCACTATAATGGTCGCCGCGTCCGCTTCCACCGGGGGTATAGTGCGCGATGCGCTGCCAGAAATCAACGTTGGCAGCGCTCGTGGGGTCATCAAACGCGGCGACGAAGCGCGCGATCACAGGCCGCAAGAGGTGGTACCACGCCGTGGTTTCAAGCCCGTACTCCTTGAGCTTCTCAAGGCGGTTCAAAATATTGACCCAGTCAGAGCGCTCCCCCTCAAGCGTCACACGCGGGATGCCACAACCGAAAAGCACGATTTTATAGGTGAAGTAATTTTTGAGCGTCGCCATGAGGAGGACGGCGCCGACGGTGGTGTCATTGGGAGTGGTCGTGGTAAAGTTGGGCAGGGCCCATTCGCGGAGGGTCGGGTCAACAACATTCTTCTCGACAAGGCTTGTCATCTGGTGCGCCAGGTCGCCAAAATCAACAGTGTAGCGGGTTCCTGCAGCCATGATGATCAGCTCCCGCTGCCCATCGTGCGCGACAAAGTTGGCGCGCAGAAGCTCAGCACGGGCGCAGACAAAGAAGTTGAACTGGGACAGGATGGCGAGCCAGACGTCGTCGGGCCGAATTACGACGGCCCGGTGTTGGGTGTATGCCTCCAGTAAGGTCGCGACGAAACCATTCGGGTTTGGGATCAGATTCGGGGTCTTAGTTTGGAGGTTGCGTCCGCTAGACAAATGAATGATTCAGAGCTCCGTCGAGCGGCGTTGGATGGACACATACGATGCATCGGCGTTGAGGAGCGAGAACTGGAGGATTTCGCCCGCTTTCGTGTGCTGGTCTGTGCAAGCTTCGGCGAGCGTTTCCGCTGCGGTGTAGCCACCTCTGCCTTTGGGGAATGGATACGGTTGGGCGGGGTGCGTTGCTACTCGGAAGGATACAGGCATTGTCGACGGTCGTGGTCTCAGTCAAGTTTGCAAGATGGCTATCAGGTGCGGCGCACTATCGCATCACTGATCTTATCACTCGGCAGTCCTCTGACCAGCCTCGCAGCGCAAAAACTGTCAGTTTCACCGTAATCTGAATGGCGCATATGTATTTGCAGGTCTACGGATTAAGCCGGAGTCCATCCGAGGAACAATCCGGTAAGTGCTTCCCCAGGTTCCCCTAACTTGGATTCGAACAAGATTTTGCTGATTGCCAATTTGCCACGAAGGCTTCAAGTGGTCGGCAACACCGGTCTGGTCGCGGGGCCTTCTTCGCATTCACGCTGGAGGTTGTCGCCCAGACCTTCCTCCTTGGCCTGCAATATGCGCACGCGTTGAGTCGCTGACGACAGCAAGTCAGCAACGAAGCGGCCACAAAGTTTGGCACACTGCGCAGACTCGCTCATTAGGGTCGTTCACAGTTCCCTTTTTTCCAGCCCTTTTTGGTTCCCTTTTTCATTCCCTTTTTGCTGTTTCCACGAACTTGATAAATATGGGGTGTTGAAGGTTGGTTCAAGTTGTGATGAGTCCAAGACTCACACAGAGGGTCATGTAGGGCTCTAGTAGACTCCGGACACATACTGCACACCGATCGTTCGAAAAGAAAAGCAAAAAGGAGGCAAAAAGGGCAGGAAAAAGGGAATGTGGTCGGGGGGTTTCACAGTTCACTTTTTCCTGCCCCTTTTCCGCTCGGATATTTGGCCAATTCTACACCTAGGAACATGGTGTTTTCACTTTTATACCCTTTTTACATCACATAATTGAAAAGGGGAAAAAAATCCGAGAGAAAACCGAAGGAATACAAAAAAGGGAGAAAAAAGGGAACGAAAAAGGGCGGAAAAAAGTGAACTGTGAACGACCCTATTGACGCACGCCTGAGCGGCGGACTTCTGCAATTCTCCTGCAGGTGTTTTGGCCAAGCGAGGCGATTAAGCTTGCCGCATATTCTCGGCTTCCAAGCGGCGGTGATTGTATCCTGGGTCCCGCACTCGAAAAGTACCGGATAGTGGCAAAGAAATCAACAAGAACTTGAAATTCCGCGCCTGGCGACAGACGAGTACAATATCAGTTGGTGCTCGGCCAGGGCGCCCGCCACATGCAGAGCAAACCCTCGCTGTTTACTTGGTCTTGTAGGTATTTCAAGTTCTTCTTGGGCGTGGACCTTGTTTGTTTTCAGGTTGGAAAAAGCCTGAGAACGGCCCGTGCATGATTTACTATCTTGCTCCACTATTTGTGGAGAAGTTCTGTCACTTCTGTGAATAGGTGCGGCACCAGCCTTCATATCCTCGCGGTGTTCTACCGCATGCATGTGGCGCAAAGTTCTACGGATAGCTATTCTATCCAAAATCTATACCTCCGGCATTTCCCTACCGCGTGCATGTGGGTAATTCGTGACCCTTTTCGGCCACCTCTGAAAGGGAAGGTTCCGAATGGCGGTTGTCGACGTAGTCTCGTTTCCAGACGTCTTTTAGGGCAGTTTCCGCTCGCGGGCAGAAATCCAGCCGGGGATGTTCAGATGTTGAGGAGGTACTTTTGATGAGAAAACGGAGCGGCACTGCCCTTTACGCGGTGATGGCTGCTCTGGCTGCTCTGGTTTTTTTGATTGATGTGCCCCAAGTTATCCCCGTAAAGATCTCCGTACGCATGAGCCATCTTCTGTTCAGAGCTATCTGATGCCTAGCAAGGAGACTCTAGCGAAACTTCGACCACCAGAACTGTTGCTGCATCCACTCGAAATTCCGTTTGACCGTGACGACTGGCCTCGCCTGGCCCGCAATCATACTTTTTCTCATGCTTATGACTCACGACGGGACGGCCCGCCAGTTCAACTCCCGTCGAAACGACGGTCGGTCCAGTCGACGAGCGTGGTGCTGTTGGATTTGCTGTCATATATATATATTTAATCATTTCGTTTCTGTTCCAAACGAAACCGAAATTGAAAGAGAATATTTAGAGACAATGGGAAAACCCAACAAAATGGCTTGAAGCTTGGTTTGCATCCTCGCAATGATAAACAGGAAGACTTGCTACAGCTGCACCAACCGACCGAGTCCACAAAAATCGTTCATGATCGATATAAACATCTTCGGCGGAGATGCGTTGTCCGTTTTCTGTTCCTCCAGTTCTGTGGAACCACCGCGGCAATTAATTGGCGTGTCCACGGTATCTGGGCAGATACGTGAGTCGTGAAGCATTGCTGCAAACCGTGAACGGATAGCTTAGCGGGGATAGCTAGCCCAAAGCGCCATTGACAACAACGGGTCCTCAAGGGATGATCGTTGAAAGCTACGCCGACGGAAACCTCTGCAAATTCCAAAGTGATGAGCCCTTATCGTCGCATTATGGCAGTCGGAGAAAAAATTGCTTGTGGCAAGCGGAGAGTTCGCACTTCCAAAAAATCCAGGTGCATCAAGTTCAACCACGTTGTAAATTTTTGCGATACCGACGACGGTACACAAGAAGCGTCTGGTCGCAGAGAATATAGACAGTCTCCAACTGTGCCTCTACGCTCCCCAGTTGACGGGCGGGTATGAATGCAGCACTTGATACAGCATTGATCACGCATGCATGTTACCTGAAAGCGTTGGCGCCTTGGTCAGACCGTCAATTTGGAGCCAAACCACTGTTAATAGCACTGCACCTCCATTTTCGCATCGTGTTAGAGCCCCGATCTCAACGAAAGACTGTGTTCTCCAGGATATGATGATAAGATTGGTAGGGGTAGTACAATGCCAAGGGATATAAAAGTCTCTGCGTCTAAATGTGCCGAGAGGATAACAATGAGGATACAATCACCGATTCATACACGTCCGCCCATTTAAGAGCTCCCAAACCCGAGCTCTGATAGCTTATACCGGGGCGAAAAATGAAAAGCACTAAGGTAAGGAGCACGCACTTAAGCAAGAGAAATGATGGATGAGCAACGCAACGTACATGAACCCATTCTCGAACGCCTCCCAGGCCGCCAAAGCCTCTGGATGGGGTTCGAGTGTCGCCGTAATACGGTCGTGGAGATCGGCACACTCCCGCACCATCTCTACCAGAACCCGCTTCGGGTGCTTCTGTGTTGTTTTTGAACGCACGTTGACATAATTGGTGGTCTCGCCGGCTAGTTCTTCCTTGTAAAACCTGCGAAGCAAGGTGTAAGTAGGAATACGATACGCCGTAGCGAGGTAAGAAACGCACGAGAGAACGTCGTTTGCCAAACAGGAATATTCGTCGATGTCGGGGAGTACTTGGATGTACGCGGTGAGGTCGGGGTGCATCTTCTTCTGGAAGACGGCGCAGGCAGCCGCAGGGCCGAGTCCGCTCTTCTGTCGGAGGTACTTTGGCCAGCCGGCCGCAGTGGGGCGGACTTCCATCGTGCTGACCGACGGCGTGTTCTCTAGAACGGTGCCGGTCACAAATTCCATGGCCGCGCAGGCCATCGCGTTCGCGCAAACGGGATCCCAGTGATCGTATAGCCGTGCGAGGACCGCCTGGTAGTGTTCGAGCGCGGGGTCCTGTTGCGGGCGTCCCAATAGCAGGAGGCGTTGGTAATCTTCGTGGGATGCCTTGCCGGCACCGTCGTCGATATAGAAGAAGAACCTGGGTTGAAATTGGAACCCGCAGTAGGGACGCAAAAGAAGCGCACGCACCAGGCATAGAGAGCGAAGGCAAACTTCGCGTCAAACGAGAGATGTGAGTACCAATACTAAGATAGAAGCTCGATCAGTACGGCTGGAGTGGGCTCGGAGTAGACGCGATGCGTACCTGTATGAGAGTGACCGCCTTCTTCGAAATCGAGGCAAACAGTGCACCATTGCGTCCGTCGTCGACGCCCCATGACCTTACTTCTGCGATTACTGCTCTCTCCAGCGCGTCGGTGCAGCTCTTGACGATTTGGGGTTTGTTTGACGGGCAGTAGGCAACGACATCGAGAAAGGATTGTATGATAAGTTTGAGGTCAATCGCGTCGTCATTCTCCATAGTGTGCATGGGCTGGTGGAACAAAATGTCAAAGAGAGCAATAACAGGTCGACATTGAACGCACATGAGCTTGTTTAGACAACAAAGTGTAGGCGTGCTAGACATCTTGTAAGTCACTAGCTCGTAAAGATACAAAACTCCAGTTATGTTCACCTGGACGACGAGCAGCTGGACGGGTCAGAAGGGGTTAAGAGGAGAATGCTGGAAGAGCTCTCTGCGCCGCGAATGCGAAGGAGTGTACGAGTGGAAGCGACATGCGACGGCTCGGGTTTTTATGAGGATGCCCCCGACACATTGGATCAGACACGTCTGAATAAATCAGACGCAAATCATAGACGGCCTTGCAACCGATCCACGGTTCCCTCCATATGTGGAGCATTGTGCAAATGGAGACAATCGCTTAAAATTGTTCTATCCCCTTGCACACTGCACAAAGTTGAAGATCATGATCATGATCCGCTTGTCCGTATTACGGCTGCCTTACTGTGTACTTTACACATGTGCAAAAATCCTAAGGGATTGAGAGAGAGGAACCTATGTTGATGGATCGGCAAGGGCAACTGTACCGGATACCAAGCTGCAAGTAAGTCGGAGCTTCGACAGGACTTTTGAACTCGAAGCTCCAGTGGAATGAGCGGGAATACCACTTGTGGCGATACTGCCCACGGATTTCAGTCGAAACTGCATTCTCCCGTACAATCGGGTAAAGCTTGGGTTTCTGATGTGGTCGTCAAGGTCGCATGGAGAGAAGGTTTTGGCCAAGTCCAACCTCCAAACCCCATGATAATGAAGAAAGTGCCGTCGGACTGTCAGATCCTTCGAAAATTGAACTCGATTGCAATTGCACACCTAGGATTTGTTGAACATTTAGAAGCAGTTCTTATCAAGTATTTACCGGCGCTTCACGGCAAACACAAAATTGAAATCAATGGTCGATTCCCACATGGACGACAAAGCATCCGATACTGCGACCGGAGATTAGCAAAGCATGACCCAGACTAAGATGTTGGTGGTCCTGGTGTGTACGCTGCGCCCAACCTGCGCCTGTAAACTTGTGGAACCCAGGTCCCGGGCGGAAGCGGCGGCCATGAACATGCCCGCCGAGAAATTTAATTTTTCTCGGTAACCGCCCAGACGTTCCGAGGCCGATCCTTGCCACGCGGACGGAGCGGCCTGTAGAGTGCCGATCATTGAGCGCGGATGCTTTAGGAGATCAGACAACGTTACATTCGTACATCGCAACATACTTACTTACATATAACGCCAGCGGAGTCGGGAGCATAGGCGTCCGAGCATAGGCGTCCGGCGGACGCCTATGCTCCAGGGTGAGTCCAGTGTGAGATAGGGGTGCCGTCGTCGTTCACGCATGTGGCACCTGGCGGGTGTTGGCGAGAACGGACCTCGATCCTCCCACGACATGTGCGACGGCCGCCACAAGCTTGACGGATAATCTGACCTCCAAATCCGAGGGTTGGCAAAGATCGAAGTTGAGAACGAATCTAGGCCATGATGAAAGGAGAGAACACACTTCGCTTGGAGCCTGGAATCTAGAAGAGAGACTTCTATAAGAGGATCCTGAACGGGGTAACGCACCGGGTGTCTCGCCCGACGACCGAATGGAATCGGATGCCAGCGTGGTGTAAAATGTCGACAATCGGTGGACCTCGGAAGCGCGATCAAGGGGGGGTCGGTCCACTTGATTGCAAGTGCGGATTGTACTTAGGACGACTGCAGAGTGTTGACCTCCAAAATAACAGAAAAAATCAAATTACGTGACGGTAAGGCTCCTGAAGATGAAGACGCTTAGCAATGGTCATGAGGCCCAGGGCAAATGCCAGCCTAAAACCTTGAAACTATAAATCTTATGTTGGTTCAAATGCGACTTGAGCCTCAGAGAATCTCGTTCGCTAGCTGGCCGATTACTCGGTTGCAGGTCGCGCGCATGTGGTAAGAAAGAAGGGCCGAAGTATTGGATCCAGAGTGTAATCTGGTCGGGAAGGCCTCGCAGTTTTTAACGGCTGTCCGCTGAGTCGTCCATCGTGGCAAGAGGGAAAGTCCGAAAGCGGAAAGCGGAGTCTCAATCCTACCGGAACAGTCGGGCCGGCTTGATCTCGCTCAAATCAGAATCTTCCTTCTTGTGCTTGCTTGTCTTGCAGTACCAATGCAGTACAACTGGATTCTGAACGACGACCTACTGGACTCCATATTTGACGCAACTTGCTTGCGACTTATTTCACTTACATCTGGAACTCTGACTTGGACCGAGTTGGACTCGGATCATTCCTCCTCCCCGGATTCTGCCATCAACTGTACCAAACGTCGTCGCTCATTCTTTTACTGCCCCTAGACGAAATCCACTTTAGCTGACCATCCATTTCCACCTTCCCCGTTGCCAAACGCCGCCGCCCGCGTATATTTTATTTTGGGGGCCTATCTCTGTGTCCAACGCCTTCTCGACCACCAGACAGATTGGCGCCGGGAAGGCACCTCTTCTGGTTGCCCCAGCAAGAATCTTGCGGCATTCTACTTTATGACCCCCTCGAAATATGGGTTTGCTGCCCCATGGCGGCGGTAAAGGCCCAGAAATGGCGACGACGTGCGTCTTACGCGGACAGCCCAACTTGTCTCAGTCATCCCCGACATACCTTGCCGAGCTCCGCGGTGCCTTTGGTATTATCCAGCCATGGCCCCGCGCGTCCGACTTGTCCGATGTCTCCGTCTATAACGGCATTCCCGCTTCGCCGACTACACATCTCACCCCGTAGAGCTCTGGAGGATACATATATGATTAACGTTGCGGCACGCTGTTCAATGTCTCCGCTAAAAATTTTCTGCAAAACTCCCGACCGTGACAACCGTCGCTCAATACATTGCTCGGGAGCCCAACTGTTTACTCCGAAATATCCACAAGTCTTTGTCGGTGGTATCAGCAGGTACGGATGGACAAAGTCGCAAACTCGGGCGGCTTGGCCTTGAAGGGAGAGATGTTCCCGATCTGACGAAGCATTGATTCACGCTTCAAGCTACGTCAAGTCTCAAGATATCCGCCCTGACCGAAAACTGGGATCGTTCCCCGCACCACAATGGGCGATTTGATCTCGCCTGCCTGTCTACCTAATTGTGGCCTGCGAAGTGAAGGAACGTGGGTCGCGACCTCGCGAACGAACAACCTAGTTCGGCATATATGTGAAATCATGAAGCGCATATCAGAATCTACACACTGTCATAAATCTTGACCGACAGATCTTCCATCCAGACGGGAATCAGAGCGGTAGCCAATCTCTGCTTGTGGCAAGTCAAGTCATGCGTTGCGACGATCCCGGAGTTTGGGAGGCCCCAAAAGTCAATGGTGATCATGAACCGGGACAATTTTCTACGCTATTTAGGACATTCGAGCCTGATGCTCAACTGAACAGCACGGCGCACCGAGGCCGTCTACCCGAACCTGGGGCTGTCGTCTGTTTCCATGAGCTATTTATGGAGGTCTTTACTTCGGGACGAATGATCCTGAACGGTTGAACCAAGGAGGTTCGACAATACCGCAACTTTGAAATTCAATGGAGCAGCGTGGTTGGCATAATACTTATTGTGGTGTTACCGAAACTAGCCGAAATTTCGCAACGCTTCAAGTAGAAAGGAAGATGCAATGTGCCAGCATGTGCATTGCGAGCCTATCTACGCATAGTGCTCGTCTTCGTGGCCGGCAACTCACCCTGGGCCTTCTCTGTTTCCGAATTGGAATTCCGTGTTGGATGGAGGCCTGATAAGACCTGGAGCCCTCTAACCCACGCGGCTTCCGCGGTGCGCGTCGAGCAACGAACAGAGTTGCATTGAAAGGAGCTCCGAACGCCGGTAGGGGTACATACAAATTCAATCTTCGCGTTTTTTAAGGTTTCGAGAACAGATTCGAGTACTCGATCAGATCTATTGATTTCAACCAGGCAAAGGTTTTAAGTTGCTTTATATATGATATGCGTCAGCGTTATAGCTTCCTGGGTTCAATTCTCAATAGGGTTGCGGGACTATTGTAGCGCCTTGCAAGGCTTGCAAGCTACAGGATACCACAAATACCAGTAAATCAATTCGGCCCGAAGGTGTACATGATTTTGTCCCAAGTGTCGGTGAAGCCCATGAACTTTTGATTCAGGCAACAGCGGCGGGGATGAAGATGGGAGTTTTGTCCAGATTGAGCCCCCGCGGCAACGTATGTTGCATTGTACATATCGCGAAGGCATTAGATTCGATTGGAGTTGTGGGATTTTGTTTCGAACTTGGTACTCGCTGTCGATCGACCAAGGACAGGGTGGTGACACGCGCGCGCGGATGAAGAATGGAATACAGCCCAAAGGTTGACCAAGATGTACCAAAAGTGTCTATCTACAAGACTGGATAAATGCGCACAACCAGGTTCAAGAAATGCAAGTGCCGCTTCACACTCGCCCCAACCTTGCTCCCCATTTCCTCCCATCTTTATTTTTCATGCTTATCCCGTCTTTCATAAACCTCTCTGCCCAGCGTACCCAATGGCTCTTCTTGATTTCGCGTCTTCATAAGTAGATGAGCAGTCCATGAACGGTGCATTCTGCATTCAAGTTCACCACTTACTCGGTCTTAGGCCACTGGCAGCACTCGACATAAACTTCACGCAGGTTGGGGAATTGTTGTGCTTGGATTGCACCGAAGACCGTATCCCAGAGCTCAATGTTCTCCTTGCGACTGTTCGATACCAGTGGTGAATTGTCTAACAGCGATTCAACCTGCTCAAATCTACGCACATGTGATCAAGCTCGATGTTGATTTTTACGAGATGGTCGTGAAGGTTATTGTCCGCAACAAAATGGGATACGGCGGGAAGGTACGGCTGACTCTGTTCGAGTATTTTAGTGCTACATATAGCGGACAGAGAACCAAGATGCCCACCAGCCCTTCCCGGCAATGAGCAGACAGAAAGGCGAGATTGGGACAAAGCACAAAGACATTGGTTCTGAGGTTTTTCAGGGTCTCATGGTCGAGATCCAATTCGGACAGCGTGCTTCCACAAGATCTGAGAAATTCAGTGGCATCCTCGACATTTCGAGAGAGTGATAATCGTCGGAGAGACGGCAGTCTAATTGGCGGGGAGTCAAAGTCATCGAAAGTATTATGAAACAGAACCATACTTACGGCGTAGACGCAAGCACGGTCAAAAATGACTGATCGAGATACCAGATTCGGAGGTCAGTTAATTTCTGCAAGCCGCCGTGGTCTGCGCCGCGAGAGCGATGAACAAATTTCGTGCAGCATTTCCAGTCCAGAGAGGTGAGCTCCGTGAAACTGTGGAACACCGTAGAAGCAGTATCCGCGTTCTGGCTGGGATAAATCTCTTCGGAGAATTCACGAAGGGTGGATCCTAGAGAGTTGGCTATGACTTCGAAACATTCCCATGCTATACTCGGAGAATCGAGGACTAGGCCATCAAAAGCACGGTGATCGAAGGCATCCTTACAACGATGTCGGAATTGTTCGAGTCGTGTCGTCCGAGTAAGGATGGTCAGTAAATCACCCGTTGATTCCTTCGTGAATGTGGGTGTGCCGTGAATACTCCGGACCTTTACGCCAACGCTAGGATGTTTCAGCAGCACACGTAAAAGTCCCGACACCGCCATTGAGTCCTTTAGATGGACGGTCGAATAATAATATTGGAGCCCCAGTTTCTGCAGCAGTCGCATGAACAAAGCAATAATGCAAAATCAGTTGAGGAGGGAACGCACGTGGAATGTTTTGGAGACTAGCAGCAACGACAATCGGCGGGGGATATCTTTGCAGGATATATTGCCATTCAACTCGGGAACGGACATGGCGTAATACAATACGCGGCTCCAGACATGTTCCCGGACCGTCTCCGACGCTGACTGCATCGGGATAAAGGAAGGATTCACTGGCATAATCCGCGATGCTCCAGGAGAGTTGTGCTGCACAGAAGCTTGTGCGGGATGTTCACTTTATAACGCGCGCGAGCTACAACGAGAGAAGGCGAAAGTAAAGTCCATACCTGTGTACAGTGTATTTCACCAAGGCCAATAGAATCGGGTTTCGATGCAAATCTCTGAGGAAAAAGTCGTACAAAACCCGGGGCTCGACCGTGATCGGCTCTTTGATTTGAATAGCTCGCAACGATGTTCCTTCCAATGCTTCAGCAATCGATACAGCGCGGTCATGATCTTCAAAAGGGATTACGACTGTGTGCAGTTTGACCGATTGCTTGAGAGCATCCAAAACGTGCTGGTGGTTCCCAGGAGAACGTGTCGAAGTCGGTGGCAGATCAACAATCTCCTGAATACAGGTCAGAAATCTGACGAGGAATTATCTGAGCTCCTGGTGTACGTGCCAGTTTATCCCATTTTGAGAAACATTCTTTCAACGCACTCATCAAATTCCCGAGCATTTTGTTTTTGAAGCCCATAGAATCCTGCAGAATGACACGAATCGGATTGATAAAGGGAAGACCGGTGCATAGACCGGAGGTGTTATCCGCGGCAGAGATATCGAGGGAGAGAAAGAAATCGGTGACATTCGGCGAGGACTGCAAGATCGTGCGCATAGGAGTTCCATATGCACCCTCAACTCGCAACTTTTTGATCCATCGTCCCAGATCTCTGTCCTGGATGAGAGTTCGTTCCAATGCCTTCGCCTGTGCCTTCGAACGGAGCACAACGACATTGTATAGAAGGGGAGTCGCGACCCGAAGCCATGCCTTGCACACGAGTAGAACGGCTGAGCTGGACCCATTATACGTGGCAAACGGGGATATTTCAGAGTCGTTGTGCGCGAACATGTCGTCTGGAACCTTCAGGGCAGGTGAGAGGATTTCGGAGATGACCTCGTCCGGCAACGAAGGCGAAAACTTTGATTGCGGCATTGATTCAATGGCCCGAGCCTCGAGCAACGCATGAGGCCAGCTCACCTCCATCTGCTGTGCTTCAAAAACTTCAGAAAGTGTTCAGCGCGTCGTATGTGATGGTTATGAGCTGAGTAGCGAGTTGTGTTTGGCCCAACAACGACGTCAAGCAACGCCAAACGAGTTTGCTCTCACGCTCTCGCCACTCCCGAGAGTCCCTCATGCCAGTTATACTGTCTGATGGACCGCTTCAGCTTCATGCGATGCCTGGCAGTTAGGCTTCCCAGAGTCTAATGAGCCGCCGACCGCATCGTCTCGCCGGCAGTCTTCTCTTCGCAGCTGAGCGGCGCTATGGCTCCATGTTGAACCATTGAGTTTTCGTGTGTAGGGTTTTTTTTGGGAGTTTTCATCACTCAAACTAAACGGAAACGGGTTCTGAACAGTTTTGAACCATCGAACAAGGTGGAATACCACACTCCACACCTCAGCACACCGAGGAAGTCATATCCGAGCGTTGATTGTTGGCCTGGTAACTTGGCCATGATGCTGATAAGTATTCCTGTGTACTTGTCTCGAATACTTGTTGAGAGAAATCTCGCGACACAGAAATAACAAAACGGGGACACCGAATCATCTTGGAGATATGTTGAGGAAACTATCGAGCCTTCTAACAACTTCTGGCCGCTCTCCAAAATCAATCTTAGCTGCATTGGGATGGCCTTCCACTTCCTGCCCAGTGTCTTTTCTGAGATGGCACTTGTATAGATGCTGGGATGCGCACCCCGACCCATTCACCGCATCATTCAACACCACGGTGAGTGGGACCGACACAGTTGATTGAGGTATCGAAATAAATCCCACACTTCTTGCCATCCAACTATCAGGCCAATTGGACCAGCTGGGCTCTTCCGAGTGCTCAGTAAAGTTGTTTGAATGATGAATGAACATTTCCATCCTGGACGCGACGCGTTGTGTGGTCCTGCTTGTTTTGATCCCATCCCGGCAGCTCGGCAGCGACAGTCCGTTCTGCATCAACGTCGTGCTGCCGCAAGTTGCGTGACGTCGGAGAACGCTACAATGCGATGGCCAGCCCTCAAACCCTTCCTTTTGCCCTCCCCACACCGCCATGTCGCTCAAGGACGAACTGAAGCTATGGCAGATGACGCGGAATGCCTTTGACGCTGGCGACTATGTGTAAGCTCTTGACCTCTTTGACGTGCGTAGGCTGCATGCTCTTTGTATCGGGCACGGACCATCTACATACACAGCGCATGCCCCGGTTCGCGACAGTGTTGACGAATATGGCGCTCCTGCACGCCGCGATGGGCGACCACGAGAAGGCGTTACGAAAATTCACAGACGCGACTGCAAGGGATCCGTACTTGACCATTTCGTGTGTTGTCCCGCAGGTCGTAAATCCAATCCCTACTGACTTTTATGCTCAGATATTTCCAACACGGTGTCTCGCACTTCTTGCGCGGAAATCAAGAGATGTGCGTACCACCACCACCCGGCCTGTGAATCCCAACTGATACTTGTGCTCTGCTCCTAGAGATTACGAGCAGCTGGGGCTGTGTTTCCGTCTCTTCGCGTCGGAGGTGCTGTTTAATCTTGCGTTGTGCCGCATACGGCTGGGGCTCATGGAGAAGGGGATCGAGTACATGGAGAAGGCGAAGCTCCTTACGATGATGGAAGACCATGACCTTATCGCGGATGTGATACGTGATAAAGGCGAGGGGTTTACTGTGTTCAGTCTCGTGCGTGTCCATTTCTCATCCAGTGTGCTGTTATCATTCGCTCACGCACTCCCCAGGCCCCAGCCATCCTATTTTGGCCCTCCGAGACCAAGTTGAAAAGCATCGAGCGTAAGGATTTCATGGGCACAGCGGTGCCTCTGTACGGAGTGACTATTTGTCATGTCACTCACTCTTTGCACTGTGATGATACCGACAGACACTCATCGCCGCCACAGACCTCGACGACCTTACGACCGGCTTCTCCGGCCTTTAGTTGAAAACGAGCCGCCAGCAGAAGAACCTCAATCGGCAGAGCCAGGCGGTCGTCGCGCGGCGGCTGACACTCGTATCCATCCGTGAGTGTCGACTTTCTCCACCTACGTCTTTCTTCAAAATTCCTTGCATTCTACTTGACCCGCCGTCTCGCCGCCAACTTCTGAGGCTCACTCTCGATCCCCGCCACTTGTGGAAATTATTTCTTCGTCTTATGTTACCTGTCTCCCCTTCCTCAACCACCCACTGACGTTCATCTGCCCCCAGGTCCACCCACTCTCACAGATGAGCCTCTGCCGCCGCGGACCGCCCCCTGCCATACACCTTTTGATTGCTGGGTAATATGTATGCCAGGCATGAAAACGAGATTTCCGCCGCCCGACTGAATAGCTGTCGATTTCTCCGTAACTCGGGCGTGGTGGGAACGGTTTGAGCCCAAGCATGGACCTGTAAAGCTCTTCATAAATTTAGGTTTGAGCACTTGCAACAACCGATTGTGGGGGCCGGACATTTTTCGTAAGCCGACTGAAGTTCAAGCTACTTTCACTTTCGATGCGTGGTTATCCACGCCGATTTCCTTGACTTGAAGGTCGGTGCGGCTGCGCCTTTTACTTGCTTGCTGCCTGTGAAGCTGAGTTAATTTAAACATGGAAGTCACAGCCGTTCTTTCGCCGGGCGCTGCGCTTGACGTAAAACTATCATGGGCCGCTGTGGTCCCACCTCCTTGCTTTCCACCCTCATCGTGCCCTGCCCAAAGTCCGTTTCCATCCACTTAACGCTAGGAAGATTACTGATCATGTTCCTCCAGGGCCAACATCCAACCATGACCCAGTACAACGATGCGGACAAAGAGTCCATTAACTCGACTTCAGACTCGGACGCATCGGAGACACCAACGATGACCGAGGAGGAATGGCAACAGAAGCTCGCTGACCTGAAGAAAGAGTTCAAGAAATACGATCGCGCAAAAAAGCGTGGAGATGAGGCGAAAGTCAAGAGGCTGGAGGGGGGGATCTGGGCGGCAACGCGCGCGCTTGCTGAGGGCGCTAAAGATCCCAAAATACGCGCGGAGTGGGAAAAGAAGGCCGACAACTTTAAAACAGCCGCCGACGGTGAGAAAGAGAATGTGTTGATGGACATCGCAAAGGGACTCGGACTTATTGTTGCATCGCCATTCATCCTGGCCGGTGGTGTTCTGTACGGTGTCGGGCTCGTGACCAAAGGGCTGGGGGATCTACTCACAGGCGGGAAAGCCAGTGCGGCAATGAGATGACTGGTTGGATCGAAGGTACCGGGTCGTACGAATGTTGTACCTCGCGACCCACATTGTATAATATTTCAGAGATTGTCTAACTTCGAGTCAAGTCAACCTTCGATGTGGCTATTCACATCCACAAACAGATTTATCTGTTTTGTGCTCCTGATGTGCAAAAATGTCGCAATCGGCTTATATAATCTACGGGTCAAACTCCGGCCCGGCATCCGTTGCGGCGCGAGGAGTCAACCGAAGGTTAACGCCCAGTGAATATCCCGTATGTCCCAGTCTGCTTCGGTCCGCCCAAATCTGCTCAGATTCGCACCACCAAAAATTAGCAGACATAAGCAGATCGGCGCAGAAATTTGACCATATAGCAGATGGGGTTTTGAACACGATATGCGCACAGTTGCTCGTTTATGCGTATTTCTGCTATCCCTTCTGCTTTATTCTGCTGCATTGAAATCCCAATGAAATCCATATATTCCAATGTGTACATACGACATAATCGTAAAATGCCTAAGTCGAGCCCTACCAACTCACAACAGCTGGCGCCCAAGCCCGCCGCGCCCCTCCTTGTCCGCAGAGCGGCCAAACATCGTCATAGGTCCACGCGCAGTGCATTAGCGGCGGCGGCCCCTCCCCGCTGCCGATACGACGCACGACCGGCGGATGTACATTGTCTTCTCCGCGCTAGAACGTCGTGCGGCGCGTGATTGTCGACAGCGCTCGGGGGCGAGGAGGTGCGAGGCGGGGAGTTGAGGGCGTCGATTCAGGTGAGGAGAGACGAGATAATGCCGGGCGGTCGTGCACAGAGGGGGAGTAAGAATCACGAACAACATGGACGGGGAAGAACGTACCGTTGGAACATGGGGACGTCAGGCACGTCATGCACAACAAGGTCAGAGCGAGGCAGAGCGAGGCAGCGTGAGCTGCGGAGCATGGTGTGGTGACCTGGGGGCGTTCCGAATCAGTTGCAGAAGTGTACACGTCCGAGGACATAAAAAAACACGCACACCGCGCAGCGCGGCTCGGTACAGCTGAATCCGACGCATCCAAGCGTTCTGCGGAGAGCGAAATACATGTATGTACAACGAGGAGCGCGCCGGTATGTGGCCTTGACAAAAGAGGCTGAGCCACGAATTATGGAGTAAAAACGCACCGTCGCAACCATGCAACAGCCACCCGAGAATTGAACCTTTCCAGGGGACCAGATTGACCAGAGGGAACGAGTAGGAGCGCGTCCGGAGCGTGTCGCGGCATCCTGACCGATGCGGTCAGTATTGAAAAGGATACGCGATCATACGCACCAGGGGGAGCCACGAGCGTCATGGAATGTCTGAAAGCACGATGAGAGGCCTGTGAAGACGCGTAAGACAAGAAAGACGCGTAAAAGAGGGAAAAGAGACGCACATCGCTCACCGGATTCCTATGCGCGCGCGGAGTGACATCTACTCCAGGTAAGGAGACGTACGGTACGCCAAGAAGGATAACATGGAGAGGACACACAGGGTGCTTTCAAGGGGATCTTCCAGGAGAGAGCGCGGATGAGAGGTAGGTACGTGGCGGCGATGGTGGTGGTAGGAAGCAAGGAGCGTTTCAAACTCCGACGCGTTCCCACGGCCTTTGTTTACTTCCAAATTCCCACCATCTGGTAACGACAGCGCAAGGGGCGCAACGCTGAACGCGCCGGAGTCGGACTTGTGCTTTTAAAAAAAAATCAACCTGAAGTTCAGCGAAGAGCGCCAAGACAAAGTTTGGATCAAATTCGTGTCATCTTTGCGTTTAGCAGACCGCAACAGATTTTGCAGATCTGCAGTGCGCAGAAATCCAGCAGATGGGCCCAGATGGGCGCAGAACGGGACATACGGGATATTCACTGGGGTTAACGACGAGCGCCGGCGTTCAACAAATCTCAAACAGCTTCGAGTGTGATTGTGTTGTCGTTAAAAAGGTATTGAAGGTACTCCTCTACAAAACCAACTAAATTCCCGACCCTTGTACAAACATTGTGACTTGAACGGTTGAAACTTGAACCTCACTGCACACAGTTGAAGAGTGATTCAACATCGACGCAATAACCACGATAACCACTATATGTGGGCCTCAATACAACCAGCAAGGCTTCCAACAGGATCTGAGCTCAGTGGGCCAACAAGGGCCGGCAAACGGAGTTGGAGTCAAGGCAGGCTTGGACCCATCATCTTCCTCATGTTGCGCAAAAGCAAAGAGTGTCAGAATAGCTGGATGGCTCTGTACTAACTATCAAGGAACCCCACACTACCTATGAGACCTTAGACAGGTGACTCGGACACCACGCAGAAAGGCACACCGTTTGAAACTGGCATTCGAACAAATACTGTATCGGCATTTCTCGTAGAAATCCAGATAGATATTCCCACTGCTCGCTTGCCTGAAATGCTCCCAACTTCCAATCTGTTTGTGCCCCGCCGTTCACCGGGGATAATTCTATTTGGAAACCCGGTTTCCGGTGGAAACCCCTCCCGTTAAGGAAATTTCGTGGAAACCCGCGCAAAATGTTAATTGGAAACCCACTTACGGCAAATTTTGCGCATAGGGACTTTCAAGGCCGCAAATGATGCCGGGGAGCTGCATTTGACCTGCTATTGAGGTGAGCAGGCTTCGGCACATACCTACTAACCTTCCATATCCCTTCCAGGCCAGTTTTTGGTCCCCGAATAGCTTGACTGTTTATTTCCCTTTCAAGCCGAGTGCCGAGCAGTGCCAAAATCACATCATATGTGATGCCGGTGCGTGAGGTGGTATATTTGTTGCTCGAAAGGCTTGAACAGGCTCATATATACGATCTCCTGTGCAGCAGCTGGGGTATACTATCAGTTTAAGCACTGGAATCAAATATCTTGCGTTTACTCTAGACATGATGGGTATTGATGGGATCTGCACCCACGGCGGCTCGTGAGATATCAGGTATCGTCGGGGTGGACATGGGGCATGCCTTATGTGTCCAAGATCCACCGGACTGAATTTCTACGTGACGCAAACAAAGAAAGCAGACAGATTTCACCATACCGCCCCGGCCGATGCCTCGGCAGGTGCGGCAAGCACTTCGGCATTGGCAGGGTTTCTCGGCACTTATTCAGAATCAGGGTTTCCAAATAATGATGGCGGAAACCGGGTTTCCAAATAGAATTATCCGTTCACCGGCCTCCTACAATCATTTGGAGCTGGATTTGATACAGCCGGGTACAGTCTTTAACGGTGATGCGAAACGTGACGAGGAAGCGAAACACCGCCAAACAATCACCTTTGCGCCTGCCACTGGGCGCTTTCTGCCCGGCTGTGAAGCTGGTCCCCCATTTTCGATACCTGCGAGTCCGATGGGATACAAATCGGAGCCTCAAACATGCCGGAATCGCCGCAATAATGGGTCCAGAACGAAAACTGCCCTGATTTCTGTACACATCGCTGACGTGGCTGCTACTCTGAGGCAGAAAGGCTATCAATTGAGATCTACGTTACTCTACAGGTTCAGGCGATCAGGCTGCACGATTCTACGCTTCGGCCGCCCACTTGGATTCAGCGCTTCCGCTGGTTCCGCTGCTTTCCTCTTCCCTGCACCACCTGTCGGGGTATTCTCTTTTCCACCTTGCCTGTCCTCGATCCCCTCGTCCACAAACTCCGGGGGGTGGCCGTCAAATGCGTCCATAATCTCCTGCGGCAGCTCCTTTCCACTCTCGCTGTCGCTGCTCTTGTCTCCATCCATGCTTTCGTCCCCGTCCGAATCCGCCATATTGCCGAGGTCACCGAATGGGACGCGTCTTGCTCCACGCCCTCTACCACCTCCTCGACCTCCTCGACCTCCTCGGGCACCTCCCCTTCCCCTTCCCCGCCCCCGGCCCCTTCCACGATTTGCAGCTTGTCGGTCCTGCTCGTCCCGCGCCTCTCTAAGCTGATTCAAAACGGCCTGGTCAAAAAGCCGTGATTCACCCGGTGGCCGTCTGCGATCTCCCCTCTTGTTTCTGCCCTGCTCCGCATTCTGCAAGTCTCGTACCCTTGCTGAAAGGATGGCGTTCCGAGCATCCACCCTCTCCAACTCGTACCCAGCATCTTTCGCAATCTTCACTGCCCTCGAAGGAGTGTCGGGAGGCGACGTAGACAATGCTCTGATTTGACCGAGCAGCTCCCTCCGAATTCCAGCGCGAGGACGATGAGGGGTTGATGCGTGGCTCGACGGCGAAGCGGCTTGTGAAGCAGGCGATGCTGGGATGGATCGCAACTCCCCGCGATCTCTTTTGGCATAGTAGTCGCGCATGAAATCAAAGTATTTGTCGTTGAAGGGGAAAATTCCCGTCTGTTCGAATCCGCGAACAATGTTTGTGCGCGTGAACGCCTTCTCTCGCGCCTGAGGTAGAAGTCTGATTCCTTCGTTAATGCCTGCCCAATCAATGTCGAGGATAACACACCTCGCGAAATCCTGTTTAGTAATTCGAACACCATTCTTGACCTCCTCATCGACAGCCTGTCCGTAAGCGATTTGGTACGGCTTGAAGCAAGAAACGTCGAGGGGCTGCATAACCCCCGAGGTTTTTGGTGGAAGGCCGATGCATAAAATCCGCCTCTTTAAACACTCGGCAATGAACCGATAGCTAATGTGGCTCTCCTGATTATCGAAGACAAGGCCCCTCCAATCCCCGTTTGCCCTGTGGAGTTTGAGAAACAAAATGTGAGAATGAAGGAAGAACAAACTGTTCGCATGTTTCTGGGTCAAAGAGCTTCACCACCCAATTGTCCCCTAACTCGTTGTCGGTCCAGCCATTTGGTGAGGCCGCGAACCAGGCTCTTTGTAGCTTGGAATCCTTGGACCACGCGTAGGATGGTCGCTTCCCCTTCATTATGATGAAGGGTGAAATGGCGTGCCCCTTGGCACTGATACAGTCGATAACGGTGACAATTTCGCGATTTCCGTCTAGAAACACAATATTTGAACACAATGAACAAACACAGAGATGAGGGTACATTACCTTGCGGGACAGTTGGTCCGTTTGGGCGCCCGTTCTTACCGCGTCCCAGTTCAGAACGACGGAACACAACAACATGTGCTCGAGCGGAAATGCCCATCATGAAACCTTTCTCGTCCATATTGTACAGATTTTCGGGCTTGATGTTGTATGGAGGGGCGTATGCACGGGCGAGCTAATGGAAAATCAAACCAAGACCAGGATAGGAAGAAGTATCGCTCACATTGGCGTAGAAAGTCGCGATTCTGGCGGGGTCCCGTTCAGCCTTGCTCCGAGAAATATCCTTTCTCTGGCTCAATGCGGTTCGCAAATCGGGATGGCGCCTCGTGAAGCGGGTGAACCAGTTGACTCCGATACGGCCCGTGTTTGGGAGGCTTGAGCCAATAGGCCGTTCCACAATAATCGCCGAAGCGCGAGCAATGACCAGACGACGCGTCAAATGCAAGCCCCATCCGTCCAGTTCCCGGAGCCAGGCAACCAGCTCGTCCTCCTCTGCTTCGGAGAGAATTTGTGAGTCCTCGTGGGCTTTGTATCGATTCTTTCGTCCGTGAAGACGATGCCACACTGTGGCCGATGCTAGTCCAAATTTCTGGCCGGCGTGGTCATAGCTCCCTTTGCCTTGCTCCACAAATCTGACCGCGTTTGAGATGCGAGATTCGCGATCCTGCTCCGCCGCGGCCTTGCGTTGTTCCCTTGTGCCCAATGGCCTCGGCATGATGGTGAAATACGATGGGGGAATGTGTTCGGGGCCTGTAGCACGGTTTGTGTTTGGTTTGGAATGAAATGACACAATTGTTTGCGGGTGTTTCGCTTCCACGTGTTCTCACCAGATCGGTGATGCGGAAAGATCACGCTCGTTCTCCGTCAAAACAACACATATCAACATAGATTTTTTTGTGGCACCCTGGCGCGAGAGGACTACTATCATTCTACAAAAGAGTCCGCGTGATTTTATCTAAAAATGAAGCCAAAAATCCGAGATTTGTTTCGGCATTTCGCTTCACCGTTAAAGACTGTATGCAGCCGCGCTTACCTACTCAGATGAACTCGTAGATATATTGATTCGCACACTTGTCATTACTTGATTTACCCAGGCGCGACAGCGAAGATCTGCTGGGCAGAGAGTTCCAAAAGGAACGGGATTTGCTCCTCGGGATTTACGATCTATTGAATGTGGATTGGAGGAAACACTAGCTATCCAATTTGAGACGCAAAGCAGTAAGAGCAACTTGCGGTATCATGATGCTCGATTCAGAGACGTAAACGCAGAGTTGAACGCAGGTTGAACGCAGGTTGAACGCGAGACAAGAAGCAATTGATCATCAATCATTCGGTGGCTCCGCCGCCGGCCCGGCAATAACCTCTTTGTTCGCTCTTTACAGCCATCAACAACGATACAAAGAATGAGCCACTTCCTCTGTTGTCATTCAGCGTCCAACCTCTTCCAGCTGCGGTGGCAAGGCCTCGAATTACCTATTCCTAGCTCAACTGCCTTCAAAACAGCTGACCCATGAATCCCGCTCTCCGCACCGAGAAGGTATCCACTCTCCCTATCATAATTCGTGTACGTTCTCAATTCGAATGCACGGTTTCCTATCTCCCTGATCTTCTCTGACGCAGAAATCTGCAATCGCCGCTGCCAATGGCTCCGAACCGGATATGGCCAAAGTTGCACTTCGCACGGCCGCTCATACTCCTTCCGACTTGAGGGCTCCGGGAACTACAAACCTTGTCTCGGAGCTCTGCCGCCTCGTCCTTTGTTAGAACATTGCGCTACTATTGCGCTACCATGGCAACGATTCACAAAGCGAGTGTCGGACTCAGTGCGCTCGTGTTAGTTTTGGCGCCATTCATCGAAGATTCTATCAGTCGCAACTCATCCACTGGCCCATGTACTACTGAATCATACCTCCTCTCTGTGATGCTTGTGCATCATAACTAGCTCGAGTGATCGAGTCGCATAAGCCTGTGCGACCTCGCGGAAACGTGGTGCGCTGCTGGGTCATCCGCACGCTGGCGATATTACCGCCCTCCTTCACCGCTCTCGCGACTCGCCCTACCGTTAAATATCGGAGGACGCTCGCAATTGGCTCGCAACTGGACCAACCTTATTGTGGCGGCGAAAATGTTAAGCTATCACCGCGGGCAAACCCCATGGCAGGTAAACTTTACCTGCCGTAGTGGCAGGTACCATGGCAGGGCACGTCATGCAAGCCTCATGTTCCGATAAGATTAGCACCCATCAGAAATGAATCAATTGTGACACATCACGGGTCTCGGGCCGCAATCGAGCCACAATTCTCTCTTTGTTCTTTGCGCTTTGAACTTGGTCTTCACTGTTGTCACTGGTTCATTTCGAAGATTCACATCTGGGCTTTGAATTGGAGTCTTGTAGCTGCAGGGCCATGCAGAGGTCACTTGGTGGCCAAAAAAGCAACCTACATAGGACGAGACCGCTGGAGATCGTAAAGTTAGCTAAGTCCATTGTTGTGCCAAAGGAACAGGTACTCCCGTACTTATTCTCTCACATGTATTTCTTGCACTCGGTCATTTTGAAAAATGAGACCTATGATAACTCTGAATCCCAAATTAAATTGATACGATCAAATCTAATCTAGCCTCGTGGTTATGGCAGGTTCACAGAAACTGCCACAACACCTGCCCGGAACCTGCCACTACGGCAGGTACACATTACCTGCCACGGGTTTTGCCCGCGGTGTATCTTTCCCACATCAACCATTCTGGTGCGATGCACAAGTAAAAGCGCTGGCGGTACCGTACATGCCTCGCCGAATACAAGCTGAATATACAAGCTGAATATCCTTGGTATAAACCCAAGTATCCTTATTTTGGCGCCGACTCCTTTTAATGGCGAACACCATCGTCCACGGATCCTTTGCACCCGCCATATGAGCCCATTCGAACTGTCTCCGAGGCCCGAGCTATAGCTATAAAGCGATCATATCGCAAACGTGAGTCATTTTCTTTCCCGTCCTTCCTCCATGTAATGTACCTCCAGCATCCGAAGCCCCTCAATGTGTATCCTGCGGCGAAACCCCTTGGCAGAGGCTGCTGCAGCCTCAGCCTGCCCGCCTGCAGTCTCGTCGTTCAAGGACACGACTCGACCCAGCTGATTCTTGCAATTTTGCACCGCCCGGTACTCAAATGACTCCGAAATGAGGCGCCATGTACATGAAACCTATCTGAACACGAGGACGGCTGACTCTGTGGCTGGTTCTTCTAACATGAATGCTCTTGTTTTCTGGTTCCAGGCCGCGACTGGCGATGTTTTCTGGGTCATAAGGCATCGACAAAGAATAAATGTTCGTAAAATGGTGATACACTCGATCACATTTTTTATGTTCTAACGAGGGTACACTAATTTAACGAACGACATAAGGATAAAACAGGCGAACATTCAGATCGTATGCCAGTTGCTGCACCAAGTGGTGCGTTCACGCCGACGTGTTGTATGCTGCCTCAGGAGTAGACATATTGCTGTTCATATCCGTGGCCTGGGATAGCGCGTTGATTAGGGCTGGAGCCAGAAGAGGATCTGCGTACTGTTTTCCAATGAATGGGCAAATCGTCCGATTGAGATACACCACCAGCTGGTTCGACGACTCGGGACACATGAATACGCATGCCAATCGATTCCGGCGGCTCTGCAGATAACCTCGGTGCACGCATGTTCATATTGGCCATGAAGCTGTTTGTGTACCTGACCGAACAAATATTAATGTCTCGATCTCCAGCCAGGGAACCATCAAATTGAGGATACGCACAGTTTTCCCAGAATGTATCCACTGTGAGGTACATTGAGGGGGAAAAGAAGTAGTAGCCAGAGGTTGAACTTACAAGGCAAGATGATAGTTCGTGTCAGTGTACTCGACGAGCAGTGCCAAATCCACCGCGGCGGCGACAACGGTCACTGACCCCGTCTGAACACTACTCAGGATCAGTTTGTTTAACAAGCTGTCGGTCTGGGTGATCTTTGATTTCGATTTGACGGTTTGGAGCTGTGTAGCTGTTAGTCGCTGCGAGGGTGAATGAGGCGTCTTACAATCCAAACCATACAGCACGCAATCATTACATCTGTGGTGAAGGCCGCAGCCAGCCAGAACTGGTGGTCATCAAACACTATCTGACCGGACTGGAACTATGCGACTAACCGTGAAGTACGGATGTAAGCGAAGAAGTTCTTCTTGGTTGAGATTTCCCTCCATCTAGCAAACCAGATAGTTTAGCGAAGGAAATCCGACCAAAGAAATACGCACCATTGCAGATGCCACGATAACAGTGAGACCCTGAGCAAGACCCAGCTGCAGAGCAATAAGTTTTTGTGAACCAGCCATTCAGAAAACGTACCACTGCTATCAAAATGGCAATTACTCGAGTCACCGAGCTTCTACTCAAAATCCAGATTCGACTAAAGACACGGAACTTGATTCTTCGGGGCAGTACAGACGAAAAAGGAAAACATACACTGAATAGAATAGTTGAACCGGGGTGGAAACTACGAGTCGGTTAGGAACGATGATCAAATATCAGTTGAAGTACTTTACTGAAGCCACTTCCCATCGGAATCGAGATGGCTGTCACCGGGAAGCTCTGGAGAACAGAGGCATTCCCCCAGTGCTCAATCATAAACCACCAGGCCGAGTGTGTTGACAATGCAGTTTGGAGAAGATCGAAGATGAACAAAGTGTAAACTAGGCACGATCCCGTTAGTTCGTCAAGCCTGGAGCAGAAAATTGGATGTATATACCGAAGATCTTGATGTATAGCTTATCCCTGGGGAAATTGCAGGCGTATGTATCTGCCAAATGCAGTGAGGTTCTGAAGGTCAAGGGGGCTGACTGCATACGCACAAACTTGCATACAGAGGGAACCCAACAAGAGCCAGTTGATCGTATTTCCGAAAAACTGCATCCGCGTCAGAATCATACGCAGACAGATATGACGACTCACGTATGGCCCGAGTCTGAGGGAGAATAATCAAAACAGGTTCAATCAGGACTGAACTGAACCAATCTTACGCAGTTACAGAATTAGCGACGATAATCACCGGCTCAGTCTCGTTTGCATTGGCGGCACTGGACATATTGGAAAGTGGTGAGGCGAGGAGCGAGGATGTGGACAACACATTTATATGTCTTGATGTGGGTCCATGCAGGTCCACGATCCCAATTTAGTGCTCCTAACTGGGACACTCCCTCTCACATTCAGGGCTGAAGAAGGCGCCATCCTAAAAGAGTCTAGTGTGCAGCGGAGCGCCTGTATCGGCTGCTGTTCACCAATGATGCGGCAAGAAAAAAAAAGTGTCCTATCTTTTCTGGGTGCGGGGAGCCGAACCTCAGTACTAGTCTGCAGCGTACTTCACTGTGAGAAGTAAACGTCATGAATTTCAAGACGATATCTCGGAATTTCAACATTCACGATGATTCATCATGATACCCGCATTGAATTTCAAGATGCCTTTCACGATGCCCAAGTTGGCATATTTTGGCCAAGTTTTCCGTCACGAAATTCAACACGGTTCGTCGTGAACTTTTGTCGTGAAAAGTGTCGTAACGATGATGTCACTGCTCCACAAGGTGAACGGGCGGCGAGTGGGTCTGCCACTCTCTCTCCCTCTTACCACCACCATCTCCTTCCCTGTACTCTGTCCTTCATGATTTTCTCACCCCGTTTTCACCCCGTCCCCGCCGGCATCACTAACTATCACATCCTGCGCCGCATGCCATCATGGGAGCTCGCCTGGATGTTCAATCACTCTCGCGACGTGGCCTTGCCGTGATTCGCAACCCTTTGCCCTGACTTGGTACCGCACGCTACCAAGCCGTCGACATGCTCTTTATGGGGCCCCGTGTTTGGTGTGTTCAACTACAATCTGAACCTGGACTATTGCTCACCAAATTCCACTCTGTCCAGCATCGCCTGGGCAACTTCAACATATCTGTGGGGAGTCGGGACGAAGTCGGGACAATGATTGGTGCGCATAACCTTCCCCTTTTGAATCTAACATTCAACTAACATTTGTTCCCTTCCGCTCTCACTCATCCAGACACCACGCATGTGATCTGAGGAGAACTGTATGTCTTTCAGCTCTCCCCTTTGTCCGCTATTCACACACACCCAGCGCCTCATGATACCTTGTTGTCGGATGACGAGCCGCATGGTGTAAAAGCCCGACATAGGTGGGGTCCGAGAGTGTCGATGACGACAACGCGGACCCGGTGTAGGATTAGATTGAATGTCATTCATAGAAATTCATTATGTTTTTTGTTGAATCCCTTATGATATGTGTGGGTTCCGCCCCTGGAGCAGCAAGCCAGGTTTTACAGGACTGAATCATGGTCAAACATCCGGAAATACGTGATGAACCGTCGTGAATTGAACATCAGGAATGTACCTATAACCTGTTTGAATTTCATGACCCATGTTCACGATGATACATCAGGAATTCTTGATGAATCGTCATGGAATTCTAAACAAAATGTCCTGAATTTCGTCAGGAAAGCCATCAAGAATTTCACGACGGTTTGACCTCACAGTGCTTCCCAATGTTACTTCCCAATGTTTCTTCAAGTTCAAAATTTCGTCATTCTTCTGTAGGTAATCGAAAGGATCGGACACGGATAGACTGCAACAAACACCTTGAATGACCGGAACTTGACCGGAGCAAACTGGTTCAAATGGGATTCCGGCACTAGGTGTATCCCGTTTTCAACGCTCCTCAAATTCTGTAGCCCGAATGCCGAAATGTGCTGCAAGCGATGTAAGACCTGTAGCTGAACGCAACCGGGTCAAAATACCGATATCCTTGTTCCCACTTTTGACACAATCAACTTGCAATCAACGCGAAGTAAGTTCGGGTGCGGCAATTTCCGTGATTACCGAACACCTCTCTGGACCACATTGGCCGCCTTCTCCTCTTCCAATTGGGACAGTCGCTGCAGACTGATTGCAAAATGTTCACATAACTGGGAACCACACGATGAATCTGCCTCTCAAACTGCAGAGGTTTCCAGCGTATATTCTGGAACGAACTTCGGTCCATGCTCCACTTTGTGGGCAGCTGTGGGCCCACATCATGATTGAAACATGAACCGACTCGGCGAGTATTCAACTCCGTCCTAACCGCCCGCGGTATTCGACCTCCGCGCCCTCGCGGGGCTTGAGTCCCCTGGAATTAAGGGAAGGTAGCGAGCGCCATAGCGGCTTTCTCAACTTGGTTACCCGTCGGGCAGGCAAGTTGGTTCTCTAGGGCGGCATTTGTCTCTTAGACCCGCAAAGACACGGCGTTCGGGCAGGTGCCTCACTTTTTCTTTCAAGGACTTGACTGATAAATGTGGTGATCCGCATGGTCGGAAATCTACGAGGTCACGAGTAAGTAGGAAAGAATCGGATTTTCATTCTCAGTCAAGATGGGGCCCACAGAGATAACGTTCAGTGGAGCGTCGTTACACTCCAAAATCTGTTTCAACGCTGGAAGCTTCTTTGGCCTGAAAGGCCAGGTCGTTCCATTACCGCCAATCTAAACACGGGGGTTTTGTAAATCACTCTGCCGGCAACATCATACCTCATTTGTGAATGTCTTAGCGGATAACCGTCCAAGAGAGGATTAGGTATGACCTGCCCCAAACAGCCGTAAGTACTGTACAAGAAAGCTGCTCAAATTTGGATTCGATCGGGCTACTCGCGGCATGCCATGCTTGGCTGGAAAAAAAAATTGATCACAGTGGACACACAAACAAGCATGAAAACCAACGATACCGCATGCTTCCTCATTTCGTTTAGGTAGATATCAACGCACTGATTCTTCTGATCCATCTCGCGGACAAGGCTCGGAGAAATGTCGCCACGAGACAAAAGACCCAAATCAGGTCCAAATATTAATCGTTAATGGTGTCTAGTCGAGGCTAGAGCTTCCTAGCGACTGGCAGTGTTGTAGATCGACTAGGCTCATACGGTAGACTTGAGTGAAAGGATGTGGATTTGAACCAAGTGACGGCAATCGCCGTGATTGCCGTGATTGCCCATCGGCCAGCGGTCCACGGCGGAAGTCGGCCAAGTCGCCACTCCAAACACTCAAGTTTGTCCCTTCTCCTCAGCTCAGCGGCAATCCCCTAATTTATCAGAAAGCTATCAGCCCATCAGAGCTAGCCCATCAACAAGCGACAGCGGGCAGAATGATTCTAAAGCCGAGGGACTACTACTTGCCCCAACCAAGGGTCCAGCCTTGCGCTTCAAGGTACACCGTCTATGGATGTTCCCAGCGTTGACGTGGCAATGCGTTGATTCCTGCGTTGGCGCGAGAAATCGATGGAATTGAACCTTCCATGCCGCGATATCTGGAGCTGTGGGTCCACATCATGATTTCAACATTGCTTCTAACAGCTGTTTATAACCGACGCCCGGTGTATATATATATTATATCGAATGATTGAACAAAGCATCCTCTTTCACCATGTCGTCTCCCCACAACGTTCTCCCCGAGTATGATCTGGTCTTCGCTGGCGGAGGAACGACAGCCTGTATCACTGCTAGCCGTCTCGCATCAGCATTTCCGGAGCTGTCCATCCTCGTCCTGGAGAGCGGACCTGGTACCAAGGATAAATACAAGCACATTCAACCGGGCCAATATGTCTCTCATGTTGCGCCCACGAGCGACACAGTCTTGTTCAATTTCTCCAAGCCCTCTGAGCATTTGAATGGCCGATCGGCCGTGGTGCACTCCAGCCACTGTGTCGGAGGAGGCTCGTCTATCAATATCATGATGTATAATCGGCCGGCAGCATCGGACTTTGACGAGTGGGAGACGGACTATGGCAATGTCGGATGGGGTTCGAAAGACCTGATTCCGATGTTGCAGAAGGTCAGTTCTACTTTTTCATATTTTCACATTGCCCACACTGAGTTTCAACACAAGGCCGAAACATATGAAATTGACCCCACGAAGCCAACCCACGGCTCGAACGGTCCTCTGAAAATCTCTTTCGGCGGGTCTCCCATCGGTGTGATTGGCCAGGAATTTGTAGAAGTCGGTTCGCACTTGGAGAAGAATCGTCCCAGATCCGACGAAGGTAATGGTTTCGATGCCGAATCCATCAACACATTTTTCGTGAGTCCATTTCGAACATTTGTGCTGCGCTTACTGACGTCTCTGTACTCAGCTGGTACCGAAGTGGATCTCCAGCGATGGACGTCGTTCCGATGTGGCGGTATGCTTTTTTTTCTATTCAACGACTCAACTTCGAACTAAAATTGCAATCACAGCATAAATATGTCTATGAGAAGGACCTGAAGAACTTATCCGTTCTCGATGGATGTCTTGTCAACCGCGTCGTGATCGAGTACGTACTTACGCATTTCGACTCGTGGATTCAACTCATCAATGAGCCAGAGACGGCGTCGCTGTTGGCGTGGAATACCTCTTCGACAAACGTGTTCACGAATCCGCTCCCCAAGATTTACGCGTCGTCAAGGCCCGCAAGCTTGTAATTGTTTCTGGAGGGGCCATGGGCTCGCCACTCATTCTTGAGCGTTCCGGGATCGGGAAGAAGGAGATTCTCGAAAAGGCCGGTATCCCCGTTATCGTCGAAAGTCCGGGTGTTGGACACGAATACCAAGGTCGGTTTCATGCCTTAATTCATTCATCCATCTCTAACTCGACCAACAGATCATGGTTTCATCTGTACCCCGTGGCTGGTGGACCCCGGCGTCGAGACTTTGAACCCCATCTTTTATGGCGAGCCTGAAGCGTTCGACGAAGCCACGAAACAGTGGGAGAAGGATGGCTCTGGGCTGCTCGGAATGAAGTAAGCTTTGCCGAAATTCCTGGTCCTTTAATATTCAACTCACTGCAAACAGCGGTATCGACGGCACCATCAAAATACGCCCTCGCGAAGAAGAGCTTACCGAAATCGGTCCCGAATTCGCGGAATATTGGAACGCCACGATGGGAAATAAGCCAGACAGGCCGATGTTTTTCCTTGGTAGTGCATCGGGGTACGAAGTTGTCCTCAATTTAATGAGCCCTTCTCTAATCTCCCTTCGCAGCCTTCCTACCAATCAATCTGTCATCGGCCTGCCGCCTCTCAACTATATGGGAACAGGAAATATCTTGGTAACTACTCACCCTTTGGCCCTCGTACTCTCGCTGATCGACGATTTTCGCAGAGTTACCCGGTCTCAAAGGGATATCTTCACATCGCCTCTTCGGACCCATACGCAGCCCCAGATTTCGACGCCGGATTCCTGACCAGGTAAGATTTGCACAACGCCTTCGTGTCAGTGTTCTCATTATTTGCCCAGTATCGCTCCAGGCCATGCGCTGGGCGTACAAGAAAAGCCGCGAGATCGTGCGCCGCTTGCCGTCGTTCCGTGGAGCCTTTGTGCCAGCGCATCCCCAATTTGCTGAGAACAGCCCAGCCGCCCTGGTGGAGAACAACACCGTCTCGATGAACGCCCCGAAAGTCATGTACTCCGCAGAGGACGACGCGGCAATCGACACGTATCTGCGTACGTTCCTGAACACGACATGGCACTCGGTATGTTGGTCCAGATATTCTGCGACGAGAAGGATGCTGAATGCGCTTTAAAGCTCGGTACCTGCCCGATGAAGCCGTACGAGCAAGGCGGTGTCGTTGACAGCAAGCTGAATGTGTACGGCGTCAAAAATCTCAAGGTGGCCGACCTTTCCATCCCGCCATCCAACGTGAATGCAGTAAGCTTTGTAGTTTCGATCAGATTGACGCGGTTGAACGGAAATTTTTGCTAGAACACCTACTCGACTGTGATTGCCATCGGCGAAAAGGCCGCGACCATAATCGCTGAGGAGCTTGGTGGTTCGGTTTAGTCTCCGCCAAACTATCGCATTTTCTCTGGTTGTTAAGAAGAGTAGAATGAAGCAGTCTTAGAAAGAACTCGTAGACGCACGGAGTAGTTATACCCTTGTAAAAGTTACAGACCATCCTCCATCTCTCCCCAACGAAAGGAGTTTGAAACCACCGCGAACTAATCATCAATTAGAATAAAATGTAAGACTAGAGGGCAGATATACAGGCGCTTGGTTCTATGGATTCGTTGTGTTGGGATATGAGCACTCGGGCACATCCCCGAGTCCCGGGCATCTCGGCGAAGTTCCCGGAGTCATCGTGAATCAGAGAGAGTCAGTAGGAATATCGGAGAAGAGTCAGGAATATCACGGAACACTCATGAACATTATGGAACATTTACTTATGACTCGGATTGACTCACAGAATTAGTATATATACAGTAGTTACAGTGGGGGATTCCTCACGAGCTTGTACCACCCGCCCTCACGGGCATCGTGTAAATCTTATCATCTATTGAACTGAATATCGCGAGAACTTAAGGATTGAACTCCTTCAACCAGAAACTCCATCACAAGCTCGTAGATTTACACGAACTACTGCGATTATCATCACCGCTCTTATCATAACACTACCTGGATCAGATGTCGACACAGAACACCAACTCACTACTGAACAATGTACCAAAGCTGACTCGCTCTAACTATCATGAGTGGAAGTTTGCAATTACCATGGTTCTACGACGATCCGGATGCTGGGACATTGTCAAAGGAACAGTCTCAAGGCCGTCGACCAGAGATGCGGGGGAGGGGTGGGATACTAAATCGGAGGAAGGATTAACTTCGATTGGTCTAACAATTGACAGTGACCAATATCAATATATCGAAGATGCGACCACAGGAGCGGAGGCGTGGCAAGCGTTGTCGAAGGTTTACGAGAAGAACAGCCGAGGAAACAGAATTGCGTTGAAAAGGCAATTCTACGGGTATGTGCACGATATTAACAAACCCATCCAGGTATATATTTCGGGGATCCTTGGACTCGCCACTAGGCTCAAAGCCATCGGAGTCAAATTGGAGGATATCGATATCATGGATGTTTTGCTGTTCAACCTCGACAGTGATTGGTCGAACATTGCTACGACGCTTTGCGCCACAACAGATGAGTTAAACGTGATTGTAGACGTAACCGGACCGTTGCTCGATGAAGAAGGACGACGCGGAGGACCACCGGCCGATCGTGAACCGGAATCAGCCCTGCGCGCAACCCACCAAATAATGTGCAGTAACTGTAAGAAGCAGGGACACCGCAAAGCTGACTGCTGGGCGAGAGGAGGGGATAAAGAGGGCCATCAGAAGTGCTTCAAATGCCAGAAAGAAGGTCACTTGGCGTATCAATGCCCAGACGAGACCTCCGACTCGGAGAACAGCGCAAACTACGGCGCTGAATTCTGAAGTCAGCATGCTGCTGGAAACAGAGGGAGCATAGAAGAATTATCACCGGCACGGAAACACGAACACAAATTCCGATTGAACTCGGACATGAGAAGAAGACTTTCGATTGAACTCGAAGGTGAATTGAACAAGAATTGATCCGATCGAACTCGGAGAGGGTTGGTTCGAAGACCAGCTTGCAGGAGCATGAATGCTCAACACGAGAGGGAGCTTGAACTCCTATGGATTCAGGAAGAATTTTGGCATGGTATTGTGCCCGATTGAGAGGGAGTGTTGGGATATGAGCACTCGGGCACATCCCCGAGTCCCGGGCATCTCGGCGAAGTTCCCGGAGTCATCGTGAATCAGAGAGAGTCAGTAGGAATATCGGAGAAGAGTCAGGAATATCACGGAACACTCATGAACATTATGGAACATTTACTTATGACTCGGATTGACTCACAGAATTAGTATATATACAGTAGTTACAGTGGGGGATTCCTCACGAGCTTGTACCACCCGCCCTCACGGGCATCGTGTAAATCTTATCATCTATTGAACTGAATATCGCGAGAACTTAAGGATTGAACTCCTTCAACCAGAAACTCCATCACGTTGGTTAATCCAGAATCTGGCCGGGTTCTTCCGGGATCTGTAGGCACCCTGGAACGCACCTCACGGAACCCTGTATTCACCCCGCGCGCCGGCTTTGAGCTCAAAAGCTCACTCGGCGAGAGTTCACTGGCAAAGAGTCACGCTCTGGACGATGTTGGTCACGCACCCGAATAACTTGTACCTAAATCACGGTTCCAACAAGTCGAACGAGGAGGGAGTGAAACTGCCGAAGTGCAAAGCGCCGTGGAAGTAGGTCAGTTATTGGGGAAATACGGAACGCGGCCCCTAATTGGATGTCGAGGTGCCTTTTTGAAAGCTTGAGATAGATCTTCGCCTCCCATGACCGCCGTCCAGAAGATGGTGAAGCAACACCTCAGCGAATATAATCAGAGGAGGTGCGACGAGCGTCGCACGCTTGCAAGGGTTCAAGCAGCCATAAGAGTGCTCTTGTTGAGCCACCTAGGTCCGGATAGGCTAGCGGGAGAAAAGAGGATACGAGGGGTACGTACCCGGTGTTCGAACCTTCCGTAGAAATTTCCGGCTGCAAAATTACGACAAGCCACGCGCCGTTCAGAACTTGGGAGCGAAAGCGAAAAAGCAGAGCCAACGTGAATACGATCTGAGAACACAAGCACTGCAGGAAATTTAACAAAGATAAATTAAATAAGAACAATATTATCGCACTCGAATGCGTGCGATCCCGCGAGCGCATGCCAGCCAGTCGTACAGCTCATGAGAAGATTCTCGGAGTTTGAAGCCGTGAGTATACGATCTATAATAAGTTTGATACATGTAGTGCGCGTCAGTGACTCACGATGTCGTGAAAGGCGACGCGAGCCAAAGCTGTCTTGAGAAAGCCAATGAATAAGCACTACGCGCGGAATGCGTGCTAGGAATGGTGTCGGCGTGGGATGAATGCCACTGAGGCTTTCGCGAGCGAGATAAAATATATGTCAAGCAAAGCAGCGCCTCGGTGACGTCGAGCTGCATTCCCTACACCCGCCGTAGAATGCTGCCAGGTAGAAGCGAGCCGCATCGCACTTGAAGCGACTCCGAGCGGTGTCGAATCCGAATCACAGACGCTCCCGCGTTTTCATAAATCAAGGATCAGTTCCGTTTTATTCGTGAAATTTCGAGATCTGTTGCGTACGTGTTTTTGCCCCCGGTCGAGATGCATACGGGAGGGTGTATGCGGATCTGAACGGGAACCTCGTCGAAGCCTCGATCGTCGCCAGTGACGCAGACCTCGCACAGAACGGCCGTCATTTTCTTTTTTTTAAAAGGCGAGTGCGCTGCGCGCAGGACGATCTGGATGCATCGAATCGTCTCGGCCCATGTGGAACTAGCAACCAAAAAGAAATGCGAGCGTCATCATTTTGAAAAAAAAAAATGACTCGAGAGCGACGGGCCCAGAAGTCTCATATAGTCCTTGATCGTCGAAGTTGACGCGCCTGTAAGATGGGCGGCGCCGGGTGTAAGTATACTACGCGGAGGCGACGACGGCACGCACCTGGGTAAAGGGTCAACGAACTTCCCTGACCCTGATGACGACGAGCACAAGCACAAATCCTGCACGAGCCAGATTCGGATGGATGAGTAGGATCGTGGAATTGCGGAATTGCGGAATTGCGGAATTGAGCAGGTTGTCATAGGGCGTTGAACAGTGGTCCAGGCGTGTCCCGCGCAGCTCGGCGCAGCCAATGAATGGCCTAGATTCCGGCCGGGTTTACGGGCAGAAAATGGCGTAGAGGGAATGTGAAGGTTCGCGAAAGAGGAGGAAGGATTTCAACAAGACACAAGATCGTAGACGTTGCCGGGTGTCACTTGGAGTATACTACGCGAGGACGTGCATTTGATGCGGGGCGGCATGGGATGGTGAAGGAACTTCCCTCACCCTGATGAGCCCAGATAACGACGGGGCAAGCGGCGTACGACAAGCACAAGCATAAACCGCGCGGGAAACAGATTCGGATGGATGCGTAGAATTGCGGAGGGTTCTGATTGGGCCACCAGACAACCAACAGATATCGATGGAATGGGCCGGACGCGTCCGCGCAGCGCGGCGCAGCTCTGGGCTGTACATCGCGGCCCAACGGAATGGCGGTGTAGCCTAGATAGGGAAAATAGCGCAGCAAGGGAAAGGCCCAAGACGAGAGGGGACTTGAAGGCTCGCGAAAGAGCGCGAGGCGGCGAGGGAGTTTATGACAAGTCGGGTCAACTTGAGATCACAAAACGCCACATCGGGAATTTAGGATCAGATAGGGTGTGAAACCGCCGCACCGGGACGAGACGTGTCCCGACTGCCGAGGGGACCCTCACCGACGGGACATCCGGGCGCGGGGAGGGACGGGAAACGCACGACCAGCAGAAGGCAGAAGATTCCGTCAGGATTCCGAACGAGCGTTAGCTTTCTGATTATGCACAAGTATAGGAACCAGTACCGGGGGTGAATAATGTGGCGAGGGGTGAGTATGGGAGGACATCGGCAGCTGACATGGCGCGTTGGACGGCGAGAGGGTTATCAAGCACCCACTTAGCAAGCGTTGGCCGAGTCGGACGCGGAATCGGAATAAGAAAGGGATTGGTAAGTTCTGGCAATTTGCAATCAAACAGCAACTGAGCGATGTGTTGCGGAATAGGGAGGAAGGATACGTGGCTGTTGGCTGCGATGGCTGCGGCGGGGCCGGCGGGGCACAAGACGGTAAAATTCGTCCACGTTCATGACACAAGAGTATTCTCGGATAGTTTCCGGGAGGGCACTTCGGCAACACGGGCACGCGCACGCGTCCCGGTGACAAATGTGGGTTTTGTCATTCCGGCCTGAGTCAGGGATCGCTCGCAATCTTTCCGAGACCGTTCATCCGCCGCCCGACTTATATATAATATCCCGCCATGGAACGGATATCCCACCCCCACCGTTGCAAATGTCCTCCGCTGCCTCCTCCTCCATGACCTCCTCCAGCCCGACTTCGTACGCCGACTGGAGCCCGAGCAGCAGCAGCAAGAGCAACCGCAGCAGCCCCGTGCACCCTGCCTCGCAGGTAGACCCCGAGACGCACTCCCCCGAGCTCATGCAGCTCGTCGATCTCACCCTCTCCAAGCCCGTAATCGGTTCGTCCTCTTTTCTTTCCTTTTAATTTCTTTCATCTGACACAAAATCTAATCAGCGTACATCGTCGACTGCGTATCCGAAACCGTCGACTACGCCTTCAACCGCCCCGCACACGCCCCGCGCTCGCCCTTCCACCGCCGCTTCACCAAATTCGTCGGCACCGTCCTCTCCCGCGCGGAAGTCACCCCGCCCACCGTCCTCGTCGCGCTCGCCTACATCGCCCGCGCGCGCCCGCACCTCTCCATCGCACTCGAGGAATGGGCCCTCGAGCGCGTCTTCCTCGGCGCGCTCGTCGTCGCGAGCAAGTACACCCAGGACTCGACGCTAAGAAACGTCCACTGGGCCCTGTGTACCGGCGTCTTCGGCAAGGGCGATATCGGGCGCATCGAGCGCGAGTTTCTGGAGGTGCTGGATTGGGATCTGGGTGTGCGGGAGGCGGAGCTGTTGGCGCACCACGAGGGGCTGTTGGGCGCTGCAGCCGGCGTGCGCGCGCCCAAGCTCCCTGCGAAGGTCGAGGTCGAGGTCGTTTACACCCACACCAAGGAGGTGGACATGCCGATGGAGATGGACGTCGACGTCGACGCGCACACCTCCCCCATGCACTCCGTCCCCGAGCTCTCCGGCTCCCCCCACTCGAGCGCCGCGACGCTCTCCCCGCGCACCCCCGTCTCGCACGTCATGTCCGTATCGCCTTCTCCTATGGCCTTCACGCCCTCTCCGCCCGCTGCGTCTGCGTTGGTATCGGCGACGACGCTTGTCCCGTCCTCGACGCCCGCGCCCTCCCTCCGCCTCGCGCGCTGTCCCCTCCCCACGCTCCGGGGTACTCCGGGACTCACGAAGCCGGCGCACGGGAATACCAATGGGAAGGCACCCCACCCCCACGCCCACGGCAGGCTACACACCTTCCTGCACGCGCTGCACTCGCACAACGGGCACCACGGGCACCACCATACCGTGCAGCTGCGTGCGTAGCATTTGCGCGTCGTCTTGTCCTCTTGAGATGGACGAGCACCCCGCACCACACACCCCTTTTCGATCCGCGTCTCCTCAACGCCTTTCGATTTCTCGACGCTCTACGCTTCATCAGCGCGGATAAAAGCACGCGCTTCGCGCCCAACGCGCGCGCACGCTCCTTACTATAGTGCATAGTTGGGACTAGAATACCCTTTCGCCGGGTTTATACATAGGTAGTTAGTTAGTAGGTACCTCTTCTACGTATGCTAATAAAGAAAACGAAAAACACATGAAACGAAGTGCAAAGAACTCCAATCCTTGAGCTCTTTCTCGATTCAGAGCGAACTGCGATCTTGAAGTCTAATTTCGATTCGATTCGATTCGAATTTCGGGGACGCTACGCGCATCTTGTCCGTGTGAATCATCGTAACTTGCTAAGAGAGTGCAGAGCAAGCCGTGTCGTTGGATCATAATTCGAATACGGAGTCATGGAATCCAGCCCATTCGTTCGCTCGTTCTTCGTGTTGAATTTTGAATTTAAAGCACGATAGTCCCTCTTTCTTCCTACATCAAGAGCCCTCAAGGGGACTCCGACAGCTGGAACGGCGCGTTGTAATGTCGTCGGAGTGACTATCCCGCTAGCGGGCGCCGGCCCAAATTCAACTTTTCATTCTCCATGTCTAAATGCCAGGTGTTCTATCATCCGAAACCAGTTTGCCTGTCACCCCCACTATCACACCCCGCTTGCACCCTGCGTATAAAAAGCGTCGCCCACCTTCGACGGTATTATAAATCTGGGCCCCGCTAATACTGCACAGAAAATTGAGAATGCGCTTCACGCTACTCGCATCGGTCGTTGCCCTCGCCTCGTTGTCTGTTCTGGTACTTGCCAACACTAACACCAACGCTGCCTGCGCGGAACACGAGGATGAATGCGACGATAGCCATCCATGCTGTACCGGCTTGGCTTGCGGGCCTTTAGACCCCGATTATGTTCGTCCTTTTACTCTTTTTCTTTCACCGAGTCAATAATCCAATTCGTTCGCGATCGCAGCCCGAAGGCATGCACATCTGCTACGGCCAGGAAGATCTTCTCTCAAGCTCCCTGAACGCCAATACCAATGCACATGCCGATGATAGCTGTGCGGAACACGGGGACGAATGCGACGATAACCACCCGTGCTGTATGACTTTGGCTTGTGGGCCATTGGACCCCGATCATGTTCGTCCTCTTGCTTGCTCATTCGTCGAGTGGATATTGACAATCCCAATTGTTCGCAGCCGGAAGGAATGCATATCTGCTACGGCCAGGGAGACGTTTTATCGGCAGATGGAAGCGGTGAAGTGAGTCGTGGATCGATTCAACACGGTTGTGGATCGGCGATACTAACGTTGGATGCTATTCGGCGGAACAGGTTCCGATGAAATCCGAGAACTGAAGGGTGCCCCTTGAGACACTGAAGGATTTGTGTTGCCGGTACTTCGGGGCGAGGGGAAGACATTGAATGGCTCAAGGACTGCGGGCCGGTGCTCAAATTGCGAGCAGGTTAGCCTTAAGTTGCAATCCAGTGTGGTAGGAATAGATAGAAGGGGATGTGCCGTACTGCCCAAGAGAGAGAAAACACGAGAGATTTTGACTTCTAACGCACTTGACTCGGTATTTGACACAATGTGCGGTGCAGTTTAGACGCCATCGAGCTCGAGCAGAACGTTGCTTGATTTTTGTTCTCGACCTTGTTTCCTCGACGACGACTGGAAGAAAGGGCAGAAGCCATTGCAGTACAACCAACGCGACTGTTTGGTCGAAGAGAAAAAAGCAAATTAAGCGTACAAACAGAAGAGGAAAAAAAGTGACGGATTTGATACAAGCAAATACAAGATTGAAGAAGCTAGCACGTTCGGTCTTTCAGTTCCCACATGCCCCACACGCCGAAGAGTCCCTAATGTCAAGTTAGAAGTGGTGCGAAGCCCATAAAGGCGACTGCAAACGCACGTGGTGCTCGCACATATCGGGCCCGTCAAAATGCATCCGTCTGAAGTCGGCGGGGGTAGTCGCGCACATTTCACGCCAGTCGTCGCCGGGTTGAAGATTCCACAGACGGGCTTCAAAACGCTGATTGGGAATAAATACGGTGACAGCGTTTCACAAAGAAGAAGAAATGCGCACCTTGCGACCGGATCCGGGCGAGGTACAGCCCTGTTGCTCGATAAGTGCTTGAACGAGGAAGAGTTGGTCTGGGAATAACTCGCCTGCTCTGTTATCTCGCCAAAATACGTGACGCAGGCTGGCTCTGAATTCACGGTCCAGTGCCCGAATACACCGCTGGAGCCCTTGAAGGAAAGCAAAGCATTGGATCAAAATACGAGATCCCAGAGGATGGTATTACCTTGTCGTCGCACTGATCTGGCCTAGATATCTTAACACCATGAATCTCGACGGGCATGTCCGTGCAAGCCTGGGCCGTGTTGTACAAAAGCGGCGCGGAATATTCTCGCGTGTCGTATCGAAGACAGCGCTTTTCTGACTTGAGGTCTCCCCAGTACAATCCGGCACGAACACGGTCTTCGCGCTTGTCCATCTCGCGGTCGTGGATCCACTGCTCTCTGTCGTATGCAAACTGTTCCCTGTCGCGGACAAGCTGCTCGCGCATCGCAATCAAGTTCTGGCGCTCGTTGTCCCATGCTACGCCGAGAATGACGAAGACAATCAACGTAAGATAGACAGGGTACATGTTCCACTTGGGCGGCCGTTTGCTGTCCGGAGAGCGCGGTAGGAGAGGAGTTCGCTCGTTAGAAGGGCCACCGGGTTGGGTTCGATGCAAAGACTGTAAGGTCATGCCGCGTTGGCTGCGGGCGGTATCGACGCTTGGGAGATTCTCATCGTATGCGGGTGGGGCTATGGGGGAGTGAGAATGAGAATAAGTACACAAGCGATGCGCGGTAGAATCAGGAGCGTACGCTGTGACCGCCTTGAGGTCTCAGGCCAAGGGTGCATGGCCGTTGGAAGCAAGTTGCGAAGTCACGACAGATATACGTAACCGAAGCCAACGAAAATAGACGGGCGTCTATTGCTGACCGTCATTGAAGGCAGGAGCCACCAGAATACTTGGAATGCATGGGAGCTAGAGCCATGGATGGCCAGTAGGCAAAGATGCGCGATAAGTGCTGTTGAGAGCTTCGGATGTAATTTGGTGAAGAAAAGGGAGGGGATGTATTATTGCGACGCCTCCGCAAGATAGTCTGAAACCAACTCGTTGCAGTATACCGGGTGGGTAAGTAAGCGGAGAAGCGGAGGAGACTCTTCGGATAGTAGCCAATGAGGCGCTGGAGATGCTAGCGAATTTAGTGGGCACCAGCAGGGAAGCGCGGAAAAGGATCAAGACCAAATGAAAGCAATGACAAGGTTCCAGTGAATCAACCCTCCCGACTGACTCAGTGACCGCAGAAACCAGCGGAAGCAGCAACAAGGATTTTAGGACGCAGCAAGGACGCAGGTTTCGGAAGGAAACTTGAAAAGAGGATCAACCGAGAGCTCAGAAGGAGGTTGCGTTTGTGGATAGGCCGCCAACGCCGTCGAGCATCTTGACAACGTGCATTAATTGCAGCGTGCTGGAAGCGAAAATGGCATGCATGTTGCGAGAAGAGAATGGTCACCGGTACGTTCGGCCCGGTTCCGTTCCCTTCCTTCCACTTCCATGATCGATTTGTTGTTCGGCAATATGTAATCTTAGCTGTATGGACCTCGATCCCACTACGCAGTTGCTACGCAGTCCAGGTATCGGGAAAGTGCGTCCGAACATAAATCCCGGAGTCTTATCTGCTTGCGGACATCGCCGACGGCAACGTGCGGTGTCGACCATTCCTGCAATCCGAGGGCAAGCAGCGGCCGACGGGAAGGGAGGGTTGACGCGGCGTATCGGGAGTCCAGTGACGACACCGCTAGGTATGAAACTTTGAAGTCTGTATCATTCGACGTCTTGAGTACTCACGTCCGCATGTAGGTTTCTCGCTGCTGAAGAGAAGATCCTTACTACGCCGTACTACAAGTTCGGCTTCTATGATCTGTTGGTGCTACCGACCTCATCTCCCCTGCGGAGGAACGGTATACCCGTTCTCGTACATCCGTTCTTGCTGCTGATGCCCTGGCGCAGGAAAATGCTTGCCTGCTATCGTTCTTGACCCCAACTGCCCTCGCACCCGCATTGTACACTAATCCTTCACAGATCTGCTCACCGGAGACCGGACTCTCGTCGACGTTGTCGTTCCTGAGCTAGCACTCTTGGTTCGGCAACAATGTGTCTTTCCTCCTGCCAATCCTCTGCTCATGCGTACTCCAGCCACGCGCATGCAACGCACTTCTGGACTCAGCAAGGGCTGGACGGTCTGCATGGAGCGGTCACTGCTCTAGTTTATGTGGAGTTAATGCGAACCAAATTAGTGCGCCATCTGTTCGTACTCTTACTGGGTGCCTTATCATGCCTATGATTCATTCACAGTCGCATTTCTCGAACGCCTCCAAATCCTGTCAGCATCACCTCACGCACCTTGGGACCCTCCTCCCAACGCAAAGATCCATCTCCGCTTCTACGCGCTGGCGCTCGCAGCGTCCACGTCGAGTCGTTCACACGCACCCACAACGCACCCACAAACACACCGCGATGAACTCGACGAATACGCCGTACGCTCTCGATCCTAAGTTGTGGGCGGAGATTAGAGCCCAAGGCGCGCGACTCCATTGGATGAAACAACACCCATTCCTCTTCTCTTGTGGCTACGAATTGTGACCTCGATACCGCAAATTGGGTGCCTAGATGGGAGCTGCCAGGGAACTAAAGGACATGGCCGCCTCACTTTGAAGACTACAATACAGGAGTGTGTTGGTCCTGTTTTGGGTGCATCACGACTTATATCCTCGCAGCGCGGAAAGACATTGGACACTATTCGGATCGTTGACAATGTCAAAGCAACAGTCTCAACTGTTAGAATTAATTCTAACTGACTATTAGCAATACGAAATAATTAATTTTGACTACTATCTGTATTACTATTCCAACCACTAGTAGAATCAAAACCGTAGAGGGAATGAACGCCCAGGTCAAAATCGAACGAAGAGTGGAATGAAAATGAAAATGGGAATGAAAATGAAAATGGAGGTCATAGACAGCGTGATGCAAATGAAACGCCAATGACGTGCAGAAGGAAAGTGCTCAGCCTCGAAACCAACTGAAGATGAAAATGAGAATGAGAATGAACTGAGAATGAAAATGAAAATGATGCTATGTCTCGCTTTGACCGGTTCCATCGCCCGATCCGATGGACAGAAACCCATGCGCCCAGTGCAGAAAGGTTGGGAATCGGGCTCCGCTTCCGATCGTGAACCTGAGAATAATGTGGTATATTGATCCGTAGGATACATATTGATATGAAATTGAAAGTTTGGGCACTACTTAGCTTCGTTGGGAGAACTAGGTGGGCTCGGCGTGTACACATATCCTTTCACTCCTTTCTTCTGGTAAACCGGGGCGGGAGTGGCCGCCGGCGGGGGAGCTGGCGCATTTGATCTCAATGTCCGCCTCGGCACCTCCACCTCCGCGGCCACCTTCGCTTTCTTGGCGGCCGGCTCGACATCGTCACTCGCTGTCGCGGGTTCCTTGCGCTTCGCCCGCTTGCGCATTGGAGCCGGAACCACCTCCTCAGAAGCAAGAGACGGAGCGGGGGAAGATGTACTTGTCGCAGCAGGCCCACGCCCGCCCCTCCCTCTTCCACCACCTCTCGGTCGTCCCCCCTCTCCCTCGCCCCGCGCTGCTGCTCCCGCCCGGACTCGCCATGTCGCTGTCGATTGAAGAAAGCGGTGAAGGTGGCGGCAACGGCGGGACCAGGCCAGACGAGAAGTCAGGCCGCACGGGCGTCGATGGGGCGCCGCCGTCGGATTTCACGCTCTCGTCAGGTTTCGTTCCCTCGTTGGCCTTCACCCCCTCGTTCTGGCGGTCGCCGTCGGGTTCTGCACTGTCGTCCGCCTTCGCGCCGGCTGCCACATTAGTTGCGACGAATTGTTTGACCGGCTCTGCATCCTTTCTCCTGGCACTCAACCACGTACAGGTAGTACGCCCGAAGTTGCTCGACTGGATGGATCGGGATCATGATGCCGTGGCCTGCTGGCACCGCAAAGCAGACCTTAAGCATCGAGATAATCTCTCTTGCGATCAGGCGACTGACGTCGGTGTGTGGCAACCACACACGCCCTGTCTCGTCATGCTCAACAAGAGCTGCGGATAGAATCAGACCTGATAATGACAGGAGTGATCGCCACGTACTGAAGAGATTTGTCTTGGCCCATTCCATGAAGCGTCTCTTCTCCGCCGGCGGAGCGTCAAATGATGTTAACTTCGACGGTCTATTGTACTCGCCGACCACCCCACTGATAATAAACCCAACGTCGTCAGTTTGGTCGGAGGAGAAATCATAAAACGTCTCACCTGACGGTGTGCACCTTCCCTGTGCTGTCCTTGTACGCCCGGAAACATGGAATACTGCCTGTCCGACTTTGCAGGGCCCATGCCGGTTACGTCCCCCAAAGCCTTCAACATCGTCTCCGAGAACGTTGATTGGTTCCTACAGTATCGTCAGCGCTGTCCACGGCGATCACATTGGAAGAACGTACTTTGCCACATGGGCGGCCATTTTCCCGTCTGATATCTTCTTCCATTCCTCCTTCTCCGCATTCAACCGCTCAGCCTCCGACTCCATCTTCTGGCGCACCTCCTCTGAAGCGTGTCCGAACATCCTCCGCGGCCAACTTGTTGAATAGCACCATTTTCGTGCCTCTCGAAACCTCCGTGCCCGCCAAATCGCCGCCGCCTGCATGTTCAGCCTGGTGTTCTGCTCGTCGTCCTTTTTGTAAGTGTCCAAGGCGTTCACCGTTCTCTCCCGCTGAATTTAGGAACAGGTTCCGGCGTCAGCGTCGGTCGCTGAGACTCGGGCTCGATGATGGCTTGCGACTTATTGGTCCTGTAGTTCGACGCGTTTGTTCAGCATGCTGTATAGCACCTGCAACATGATTTAGCTGCGGAAATAACAAAGACACACCGATTGAAAATTTGTCACCACGTAGCGCGTATCCACGCCGAACTTGTATTGATTATAGGGAACAGCATCTCGTTCACGTGGTCCTTCAACATTTTGCCGCCAAGTTCTTCTTTGTTGCCTTTGAGCACGTCAAATCTGGGCTGGATATCCGTTTTCACGAAGCCCTGTATCTCGCGACTAAGCTGATCTGATCGTCTGTTGGCTTCCACACAGGTAATGCCCCAGCGTTGGGCAGCGGTGCGGCGAAGTCTGCCATGAGTAAAGTTGTTATAAGATGGGGGTTTTAAAGATAAAGAACAGACACCACTCACAGGGATTAAATAGTGACAAAGGCACAAGCGTGCCAAAGCGCCGCCGGTCCTAGCACACAATAGTCCCACCGCACAGGTCCTTGCGAATCCGGGGAGACACAAAGTCATCCCAAGTGTAGTCTGCTCGGTGAACCACATTCACTGGATGATGGACAGAGTCAAGATCGTAGTCAAGAGCAGGAAAATTTGGACTTCGAGGGGTGACATGGGATTCGGAGCTTGATCCGTTACTGTCACGGTCACGCAATGCCGACGCGTAGCCAAAGCAATGCCATCTCCGTGCACCAGGCCGCTCACAAGGCGAAACACAGTAACGGAATGTGATTAGCATAGCAGAATACAATGGCTACTCCACCTTGTAAGCCCAAGATTACTAGTAATGTCCTGGGGAGAGTCTACAGGCGTTACTAGTAATCTTTGGGGAGACCATATATGGTAACCCCGGACCATACCGGGACCGCCGGGTAATGGCGGGTGATATGGCGGGTGACGAGCCACCGGTGAAACCACTGGTTTTCGCATCCTTTGAACTATCAATTGGGCTACGTGAGGCTAAGATGCAGAGTGTACACTCTCCTCGGAGTGGTACGCTATACTGTTGATGGCCGAAAGCCAGCGGGCAAACATGAGTTCATCGGTTTAATAATGATACCTCACCGGGTCAGAGTTACTCTAAATGAACCTTACCGTTGGGCTCCGGGAGTCAGTTGAGAGCTGATTCCTTGTGCGCCGGAGGTGAAACAAGAGGAATTACATGGTCCTAGAGCTGACCGCCAGCCGGGCGGAGTCTTGTTGAAGTTGAGAGAACATTATATCCAACTACCGTCAAACCCAGCCGGCCAATAATCCGGCCGCTGGAAATGTCGGGCGGTGAATTTGAACCACAATGAGAAGTTAGAAGTTGGCGGCCAGTTAAACTGACCGCTGGGACCACAGAAGTGTCCGGTTGAGTGGGCGGGCCGCTTTACACGGCCGTCCGGCCGGACCGATTTAACATATGAAGTGTTATTTAGATCCGCCTGCCCGCTGGGAGTCAACCGAGTGTGGAAGGGATAATTCCCGCCCGATATGATATGCTCTCCGCTGGGCTGTATATCACCCCGCCTGGACGTAAAAGAAGTGAAGACGTAAATAAAGAGACCTCCGGCCGGGTAAACTGAGCAGGCGGGAACTCTATGAAGGCAGAATAACAATATTCTAATTAAGCAGCAGTTGCCCGCCGGCAACTGCTGCGGCCGGAGCATATCAGCTGCTGATGTACTCAGACATTTCCCGGCCGCTGGGTTCGATTGAAGGAGCTCCCGCTGGCTTTTTAGAAATATTGGTTGACGGACGATTATGAAGGACAGTTTCTGTGGTACTTGTTAGCCTCCCGCCCACTCCCTAGGAGCGGCCGGGGAAGTTCTACACTCATACGGACTTGAGTGTGGGTCGGCCGGAAGGCTTGGCAATAAGCACGCAATACTGTCGCAAGATGATGAATCACATAGTTTAGCCCCGCCCGGCGACTATTATACCCACAGAACAAAATGCATGTAATCTCATTGGATGCTGCGCTTTGCCGGCTGACTGAGATGACTGCTCCCGCCTGCTTTCCTATCTCCGTTTGTGTTTCGTAAAATGTATAAAAGACCCCCGCCTGTACTGTAGATTCCTTAGTCAATCCCTGTACCACCTCCGGGCGGATTAGGTAGTGCTCGCCAGAATTAGACGGAAGAGAAAAGAAGTTGATATACGGTGAAGATTGAAGTGAGAAGCAGCCGACGCGAAGTAGTGTCCCCCCGCCAGAGTAAGAGAAAGTCCTCACCAGACTAAGCCGTCTGTCGGGCAGCCTTCGAATCCGTGCCGCCGGCCTAAACAGCCGCCCGCCGGGTCTGAGTTGAAGACGCCTCGTCAACTGTCCGGCCGCTGCCAATTCGGTGGTTCCAATTGAAGTCGCCCGCCGGCATCGTACTTGCTCACTTCTGAGTATCGACCTCGCCGGCGAGCACCCTAAGAAGGAAAATTGAACTCTGAACTCGATCGAAGTGTGCTCCGCCCGCTAGCTCAATTAGCCCGCCCGCATTATTAGCCCGCCCGCTACTAGAGATATAAATAGCTCGCTGCCCGCCAGGTCCTTTGACTTGTACATTTGAACATTACACAATCTTGACGGGTGATACGTACCCTACCTCCCCCGAACTCACATACGCACGCCGCAAGGTTAACACCTGAAGCCTGAGTTGTGATAAAATAAAATAAAGATCTTAGGGTTTTTGGGTTGTGTTGTGATTTCATCGCTTCGCTTCTTGAAATCTTGAGTCTTTTGATTACACGGCTACCCTTCGGTGCGCCGTTACATCTGGTGCTCTCCATGAGGGGGTAACAAGATTGGTTGTACAAGAATAAGACTTGTGGACCGCTGCTATTCATTAGCTCGAGCCATTTTGTATCCACCCGCCCGCTACCAGTTCATAACCAGTAGCCCGGCCAACCCCCACAATTCGTCGAGCCGCTTGCTCCGAGTTTACAAAGTACACCACTTTGCCCGGCCGATACTCTTGCAGTACTCCGGAACCGTCAGTCATTGACAACCTATACTCTGGCACTTGACTTGAGTCTAAAACAAATTCATTACAAAATTCTGTTGAGCCTTAGCTCCAGAACTGCGCGCCGAGTCCTTGTTGTTTGAGAGATTAGTGACCCGGACAAAAACCCCAAATCCAAACCCTTGCTATATACCCCGCCCGTTCATTGAATGGCGGACCAATTTGAAGATAAGAACCATGTCCCAGAGGCATACGAGTCAAATGCTCCGCATTTCGATGACAGCCGCCCAGACGAACTCGCTCAATTTCTTGAGGATGTTGAGCGGATGATGGAAATAGATGAGCCGCCTGCCAGCCGGAAAAATGAGTTTCTTGTCCGCTATGTAGCGCATGCAACCGCTCAGTCCTGGCGGGCGTTCGATTCCTATTCGAAATCATACGAAGAGTTCAGGAAAGAAGTAATAGAAAATTATCCTAGTGTCCGGGAGGACCCCCGCGGTTCGTTCCGGCGGCTAGACACTATTCTTGAGTCCTATCCGAACTATGGACTCGAAATAGCCGGCCGAGATAGATTATTGAAGTTGGTTAGGTCGTTGAATGTTGAAGTCACGAAAATGCTTGCCCCGCCCGCTCGCTTGACCCACCGGGAAGCAATTCATAAATTTCTTCTGAAGCTGCACCCAACTTTCAAAGACAGAATTGAAGAGTACTTGGATGATACAGAGTTAGCAACTGGTGTTGCAAGCTCAGTTCATGAGTACTCCTTTGAAGAATACTGCAGGGCAGCAAAGACGGTTGCCAAGCAGTATAGCCTGAGGCGAGAAAATTTTGAGTACCCGCCGGCAGCAACAATCCTGGCTGAGGTTGAATTGCAACCCGGCCGCGCTGATTCTGTTCCTGCTGCTAGTTCTCACACTGTTCGCATTACAGAGCACGAAAGACGGAAGTTTAAAGTCATCGAAATAATGAGTCAGTCTCTGCGGCGTCTCAACTAGCCGAGTCCATTTCGATGCATAAGATGTCTGTTGTTTCCCACTTGCCCAGAAATTTCATTTCATGCTGCTGGCGGGAGCATCGGAGGGCCTGTTGCATGTCTCGGTGTGCACCGGCCGCCAAGATGATCCAGTGAACAATTGAAATCCTTGTGCTGCGACAGAATCCCCGGCCGTGATGAAGGTTCGGTGGGTTCGTATCCCCACAGGAGTCAATTGGAGTGCCCGTTGAAAATACCGGATGCACCGGCTGGAATAAGATGGAATTCTGAAGCACATCCCTGCACTGAAATCTCTGGCTTGCAATGCTTGAGTTACGGTGCAGAGATAAGACGACCTGCGGCAGCGGAACAGTCATTGGATTCCCGGCCAGTGCGTGCGAGAACAATTTGTATTGTCCATTCCACCCGCTGGCTCGGATCTTCCATGGCCGGGACAGTCCTGGCCATCGGAGCAGCCACTCCAGAATGGATGGGCCGTGGCTTCAAGACACGCTTTATCCGGCCGCTTCAGATAGAAAGATGAGAAGAAATGAGTTGCACCAGCCGGGAAATGACTTTCAGAAGATCTATTCTCCCGCCCGAATGGTGTGCTCTATCCCTGGCCATTCCATAAAAATGGATGTTCCACCCGCTTTACTGATTCACTGCTCATCTCGATCGCATTTGAGATAGGGTGGCAGCGTGATGTGCCGCGGGTCGCAGAGCTTCGAACTTGTGCCTCCTGGCACTCGGCCTTGCTGGGGTACAGAAGAATGAGTGAAGATTTGGTTGCTGTCCGCACATGCCCACAAGCTCCGCCCGCTCACTCGCCCCTTCAGCGGTCCGGAAAAAGAAACCGAGCTTTGACGACCATTGAATTGAACTGCTGGTGCAGAATGTGGTTCAGAATGAATCCACCGGCCGGTTAGCTCATTTCGAGGGTGCAAAACTTGTTCCCGGCCGTTGGATAGAAGAAAGCAAGTGGCTGAATGGATTCAGTGTCAGTGGTGTAGCTATAACTGTGCCGTCCGACCAATCCAAAAGCAACAAAACAAGAAGGTGGTGGTGAGATTTTGACGGACTGCCCGGGCCACTGCATAGTACACATGTTGTAATTTGCGGTTTGTCTGCTGGCTTTTAAAAGATTGACGGGCGGTTGATTATGTGCAAAACCGGCCAGGGAAAACCTACAAAGACCTATTCTCCCGCCCGAATGCTGCGTCCAACCCCCGGCCATCCCAAAGAATAGATGTTGAAATATGCCGTCCGCCCGCTCATCCCAATAGCATGCAACGTATTCAAAGCAGAGCAGCTGTCCGGAGTGATGCGAGTTGCAGAGCTTCGAACTTGTGCCTCCCGGCACTCGTTCTTGCCCGGGTATAGAAGAATGAGCGCAGGATTGAAATCAACAGAACTGCTCCGCCTGTTGACTTGCTCCCTTGAACTGTCCGGACAATGAAACTAAGCTCTTGACCACCGTCGAGCTGCGCGGGCGGACTTGAGTTCAGACTGAATTCACCGGCCGGATAGTTTACTCCGCCCGCTCACTCGCCTCTTCAGCGGTCAGGGAGAAGCAACCGGGCTCTTGACGACCTTTGAATTGAGCTGCTGGTGCAGACTGTGGTTCAGAATGAATCCACCGGCCGGTTAGTTCATTTCAAGGGAGAAGTTGGTTTGGGCGGGCAAAGCATGTTCCCGGCCGATAAATAGAAGAAAACAAATGGCTGAAGGGATTCAGTGTCAGTGGTACGGCTACAACTGTGCCATCCGGCCAATCCAAAACGCCGGAGAACAAGAAGAATGGGAGTGGGTAGAATTCTACGGGCTGACTGGCCACTGCGTAGTGCAAATGTTGCATTTTTGTAGTTGGTCTGCTAGCTTCGAGCGGTTGAATATGAGGGGCCCGTTGTGTTCAAAAGGCACTGGCCGGGGATTAGCTCCCAGAGATCGATTTTTCCCGCCCGAATGGGCCCCTACCTCCACATTGGATCTTGATCCATTCCCCGCCCGCTTCGTTAATTCACTGCTCACCTCAATTGCATTTGAAATGGAACGGTTGAGTGGTGCGATGCGTCACAGAGCTGCGAACTTGTGCCTGCCGGCACTTGTTCTTTGCTCGAATATAGACAGACGAACAGAGCTTCGAACTCGTGCCCCCGCCGGGGTCACTTGTTCGATAGATGGAAGCAGAATTCTTGACTCTCAAGATTTGCAGATTGTTCACGGAAATTTCAATCCTCCCGCTGGTTCAGTAATCCGGCCGCTGAAGCGGAAAAGTTTGATTTGTGGTTAGCCCGCCGGCTCAAGCGTTCAAACCATTGGCTCAGGCCGGAAGGCTGCAACCCAGCCGGGTGAAACAGAGTGGGCGGCTAAGAAAAGCCCCCGCCTGAATTGTTGCTGGCCCGGCCGGTTTTCTACAGTCACTTCAGCATTCGATGACTGTGTGGCCGGCCGATGAACGATTCCAGCAGCTACAAGGGATGTGTTCTGTGGATTGAATAAAGAGACAGAAGTAAAACTCTGCCGGCTCGAGGCCAGCATTGACCCGCCGGTGCAAATGTTAATTCACAGCCCGGGCGGGGACTATTAGACCGGCCACTGGTGCAGAATGTAGCCAGCGGATGAGTCTCATAGGAGATGGTTATTTGAGCTGGAATTTAACCCGCTGGCTCTATCCATGAATCGGCCATTTGCAAACATTGCCCGAGCAGTAATTGCAGCCGGCAGTGAATGATATAGACGAGAAGAAGATGCTCGCCGCCGCCGAACCCAACTAAACTGAGGACAGTTAAATTCTTAGAAAGGGGGAGGGAAGTCGCAATGCACCGGCTGGTAAAGATTTCAGCTGGCCACTGTGTTCCCGCACACATAGAAGTTAGGCATTGCCAATCCGGCTGAGTTGAACGGGAACCAGTGGTTGAACACTGGAAGACAGAAGAAATGAATACCCGGCGGTGCAAGCTGAATACCTGCGAACAATTGTTAGCTGGATAATGCTCCGCCCGGTATGAGAAGACATGGGCCAGCCGACTGTAGCCTGTCTCACCGGCCGTGTGAAAGATTTAACTTCTCATTGCATTGCCGTTGGCATTGAATGCAGCCGCTTCCGGGTATGAAGAAGAAGAGATAGATTGGCCGGCGCTGAGCTGCTTGCACTCTGCAATTTGGTTGTAATGGAAACTACCGCACAAACCAGAGCTCAGAGCTTTGAACTCATGGCCCGCCGGGTTATTCGTTCGCGTGCTGCTCCGGCCAGCACAGAAGTAGCAAATTTGTGGTCCAATCCCACCGCTAAAGCCTCCTGTATTGCAATTCGCGCCAGCGGATGAAATTTCAGGAAGGGGGAGTCAAAGCGTGATTCTCCCGCCAGGTTGTGACGATGGATGATTATGATTTCGTGAGGTTTCTCCAAGAGAGCCTAGGACAGATGGGCAGGAAGATCGGGCCTCACTGGTCTCCGGCCGCCAACACATGAAGGAATATGTGAAGGGAACAATGCCCCGCCCACTTTTGCGAACAAAGACATTGGCCGTTGGGTTGAATACAACTGCGGACAGTTGAGATTTTAGAAAGGGGAGAGGATTGGCGTGACGAGCCACCGG